>JASEVX010000004.1:64604304-64784094 GCA_031761405.1 Serripes groenlandicus | reverse complement strand
CGTAACCTAATCACCTGTAATGCATTAGTCTCTCCACCTTAGACAGGAGTTTATCTCCTAAGAAGAGAATCCCATTAACATACCAATTTAGTTATAAACAAAAGGATGAGTGCCTAGAGACCTGGCGTCTAGTTACTTTGATCAAACGTTCCGCTGACAAGGACTGAGCCGAAGTGTCGTCTGCGAAATCGCCCACGGAAAATAGTGAGCAAACGTGATCAAACGTTTGGACATTTTCAAAAGTGTACTGATTTTTCCCTGCGTCATTTTAAATTGACGCCCATGTCTTGCATTAAAGGGTAAAGGCCGGTGGATCCAACACAACATCTCGACAAAGAACTGCTGAATAGAGCTGTAGACCCATCAGAGACATTAGATCTTCACTATTAAGAGACAAAAAAATGAGAATCGTGTCAAATTGACGCGACTGTTTGTCCGAATTCCTCCACACACAACAATGTAATTGAAGACGTTGTCATATAGTTGTAATAGAACAACCGTAAAACATCGGAATAACAAGAAGCCCTGGTTAATGTTTGTGTTTTCAAGTTGTTTGAGTGTTTACCGCCAATCCTAGTTTACTGTTAATCCTCTCCCATCTGCAAAGCCATTTTGACGCATCTACAGCAGACGACTTTTGAAAACATTGTGACATAAGACAAAATTGCTCATAAAGAGTAAGTTATTCCTTTGCCACAATATTTTTAATTCTATTTAATCTTTGAACTCTCATTTATGGAGAGTTTTCACAGTTTTGCCAAGACGTTTTCAAAGTTGTCTGCTGCATATGCGTTGTAAGGTAAGGAAGTAAGTAAGTTAATTAGTAAATATGTTATTATAGTGACATGTGTATGTACATCAACAAAACAATAGTACAAAAAATGTAATAAATAACACCCGGCCCCCATGGGCCTATAAGTCAAGGCTTTCAAAAGACATATAATTAAGGGGAAAAAATAAAAAATAATAATATGGAAAATCTGTTTTTTTTTTTTTTTTTTTTTAGTTCGTTCTACTTCATAACTACAATATTAGATAGGCAGATATGGGCAGGGCAACTACATTCGAAAACATCCATTCTAGCGACTTTCTCTCCATAAGATTGATTGATTAATTGGGGCCTTAACGCCGATTTTAACAATTTCTCAGCTGTATCACGGCGGCCAGTTCACCTACTCATGCATTTCCTGGTTTTCTCACACCAGTACTCCACACAACAATCTTCCCAAGCAACTGGCTGCTTTTCCCCCATAGACTTAGCCAATTCGTGGATGACGAATGATGCATGTCGCATTGACTTTTGTCAATCGTCGGAAAGAAAATTTGGCCGAGCCGGGATTCGAACTCACAACCCCTGGATTGACAGCCCGCTTCGCTACCGACTGAGCTACCGAGGCTCGGCTTTTCTCCAAGACAAATAAGGTAGTATGTGGGAAAGGGGTTAATCAAAAACTGGAGCACCAAGTATAGAATTATACTACATACTGTATATTTTGGCGGATCGATTGTTGAGCCGTTCTACGAGAAAACCAACATCATGGACTCTGCGTAATGTATCGACCCAGATCAGCCTGCGCAGACTAATCCGGGCCGACACATTCCGTCCGTCTCAGGAAGATAGAGGTATAGAGTAACGATTCCTGAAGAAGAAAATCCACAGGAAGCGAAAAGTGTCTGGTCGTAATAGCCTGCGCAGCATGCTTAGGCTGATCCGGGTTGATACTTTACTCAGAGTCCACAATGTTGGTTTTCTCGAGGCACGGCTCATTTTTAGTTTTTATAATCAATTCCCGTTCATTATATATATATAAAGATATTTCACCAACGAAAATGTCAGTCTGGTTCCTTTGGAGCGGGTGACCAGGGTTCGATGCCCGATCGGGTCATTCATTCCAAATACTTTAAAAAAAAAAGACTTCCTTCCTTGGCGTTCAGGGTCTTGCGTATAGTATCACGACTGATTAATCGGTGTCAGAAAAATAAGTACCGGTAGTTTTGGTCAATCGGTTCATAGCAATCATTTGAGTTATGGGATAGTAATGGTTTACTTAAAGAAATATATTACTGCTGAAATGCTGGCCTGCTTATATTATCTGTGTGTTTATCTGTCGTCCTTGGTTTGGCCAACCTCTGACATTTATGCTTCTGTGTGAAAATCTGATTAGGCCAACATGTCAGTATGTTGTATATTTCTGTTTCCAATTCCAACTGATTACCATTCGACATCTTTTGTCAATTGTGGGACAAATTTTCTTTTTTGGATGGCTGTTGTGTATCTAAGAATTCGACAGCTCCTTGAATTGGTAATGCATTATAATCGTGAACCATTTGGAACATTGTTCGATTAGAACATTGTTCTTTAAATGATATATAATCGGTAATCGAGTGTAGCTTGCTAGTTTTTCCTATTAAGAACCACGTGTCAGCAAAAATTATGTAAACTCTCAGAAACTATTAAAAAGTAAACGGAAACGATGGAATAAACTTGTTTATATCTTTATCCCAGTATCAACTACTATAAAATAACAATAATCTATGTGCAAAGGCTAATCGGCCATTTCCATCCAGCTTCAGTTTCTATAAATAGATTATCAAAGCCAAGAATACGCACATGACTGGTCCCAAGATGTGTATAAGTTTCAATTGACGATAAATAACTGAAAACTTATCATGTTTCAAAAATAATTAATATTTTGCTCTTAAATATTATATTTCATACGTTTTGACTGATTTTTGTGGCGATTGGTTTGACAATCGCCACAATGCTAACAGAAACAACAACAACGAAATAAAAATACATAGTCAGTTTTTAAAAGCTCGTTGACTTTTTATTCCTTACTGCAAACCAATTAACCTACATCCATTAAACCGCCAAATATATAGTTCCATCAGTGATGCAGAGACACGATTAATAATAATCATGTCAGTGCTACTTTGGTACCGGATTGATACTAAGATGAGATTTATTGAGATAATATCTACATAGAGTTTAATTATGCAAATATTATCTTTATTCATGTTTGGGAAATAATAAATATCATTGCGCGTTCTATTACTCTCATTATACTTAAAACACCTCAATGACGCAGTAGAAGCGTATGAAAATTACAAAAGGTTCTATAAATAGCTCGCAAGAATGGTTATCGATTGTTCTTAAATCTCAATATTATAAACGCTTTATTTTGTAGTTGTTGCAATATATAAAAGCGTCTAGATGATAAGACTGGTTTACAAAGGTTTAAAGGACTCGATGGCATGCAGTGTACAAGTTAGACACGTCTGTACGTTCTAGCGTCAATTAGCAATTAATGCTGAAAGTGTAGCCGAATTGAGTTGGAGATCGAGCATTATATTGTATACATGTATGCCTATATATATTGAAAATCGCAAGGCCTACACCGAGATATAGCTTGTTACTTTGCACGATTTTCTAAACGATCGCCACTACTGTGCCATCGGCGCTTTGATTTTCACTGAAATTTATTTCTTACGGAAAACAATTAAAAGTTAGTATGCTGAACATTTCATTTTAACACTTAACCTTATTAGTGCCTCTTGTAGGATCGCCAACTTAACTATGAACCAATCAAAACGTTTCATTTCCTTTATTTCTTCGACTCTATTCATTAAATACAACATTTGATTGGTCTACAATATATATCATTTGTTTGACATCTAGGTCAAAACTGAGGTTAAACAGCTATCGCCGAATAAAAAAGATAGTGTACTAGAAGCTGGCTCCTGTATACAGGGATTCCCAAGCATTCCAGAGCGGGCGTGGATTGAACACCAGACTCGGCCAACATTGGTGAATGGCATAAGACACCGCGACCGTGTTATTTATTTTCCATTAACGATAAAAGGCAACACGTGAGACGAATACTACCGGTATCTGGGACCGCCTCGGTGCTTTAGTGGTAGAGCGTCCGCCTCGAGTGCGGGATGTCGCGTGTTCGATCCCAAGTCGGTCATAAAAAATAGTAGTAATGGCTGCCCTCCTTGGAGCTCAGAGTTATTGACTGACTGGCTTGGGTGTCAGGATAAATGGACCAGTAGTACAGGCAACTTACCCGTAAAACAACGTGATATAATTGAACAAATGATGAAAGCGGCGTAAAACACCAAACAAGTATATTGACCACTATTGAGAGATTACGGTTTCGTACTCACCAATCGTTCTTGATTCTAAATGGTTAATCTAAATTTGAACACAATCTCAAAGTGATACAATTACTTGTATGTTTAACTGTACGATTTAGCCAGTCAGAAACGGTGTAACTTTGTTCATTTAGAATAAGAATGATGTGTAGAACGATATGGTGAATACGGAGCATGGAAACACATTCAGAAATTCCAAAAAGTAAGCAGACGACTTTGAAAAAGATATGGCAAAGACATAAAAAGATCCCTTCTATAAATAAAAGTATCTATTGAATATAATTGAATACATTGAGGCAAAAGGAGAAAGTGCTCATCATGTGCTGCAGATGCTTTCAAATGCGGCTGTAAGTGGGACACTGTTAACGAAAACTGTACCTTTATAATACCAGTTTTGTGACATTTGAATTATATGAATTATAAATTATTCTAAACAAAAGATTAAATCCTTTGGCCACAATGTTTTCAACTTTATATTATAATTGAGTTATTTTATGGAAAATGTTCAGGTTGTTATCACTATGTTTTCAAAGTCGTCTGCTGCATATGTGTTGTATGTGGGAAAGGGTTTAAGTTAATAGTTCTTAATTATGGTTTAGTGATCCATATTTCTATTAAAATATATTCTTAGTAAGTATATACTTGACATGAAGAAACCTTGCAAGTATGTCGTGTGGAGTACCGATGCGACTGATAAAGATCAGAGACACGTGAGTAGATGCGATGGAGTTGTCGCTGTGATATTAATGCAAATACTGTTGAACGTCTATCCCAACCTCTTTGATCTATGGTAGGTAACAGGCTCGTATAATTCCTAAACCATCCAAGGATTAGTTCGATCAGTCCCTGTTAGTATATTAATTAACCCTTTACCACCTATAGACGCATTTTGACGCATCTGCAGCAGACAACGTTTGTAAACGAGCAATTTCTCCTTTTGCCACAATGTTTTCAACGTTTTACAGTAATTATACTTACAATGATAGAGATTTTCCATGTTTTAAGTAGACATTTTCAAAGTCGTCTGCTGCATGATTTCTGTATTTGGGAAAGGCGGGTTAAACAGAGATATTTAAAGGGAAGTAATTCAGTGATGCCCTTTGGGATCGGTTGTACAATCATTCTAGATTGAACACTCTTAAAAAAAGCCTACTTGCAATGTGATAGTTGATTGTAATTTCTCATTAGCGTTATCTGTGTATTGAATGGATGAAAAACGAACGAATTAATACATTAATGAATAAGTGAATGAATTGATTGCTATGGTGTATCGTCATGTTTGTGATTTATCAGCATGTTCATAGGAGAAAGTACAAGTCGGCAGTTCTATAAAATGTATAATCAGGGGCGTAGCTCCCTTTAGCACTGTAGGCACGTGCCTGCCCTACACATTTTTTCTCAAAATAACCCAAAATGCAGCTGCGGCGATACACATCTGCGTAATGTATCGACCAGATCAGCCTGCGCGGACAGCTGTTCCGGCCGACACATTCCGTCTCAAGGGGATAGATGTATAGAGTAGTTATTCCTGAAACAGAAAATCCACAGGAGGCAAAAAGTGTCTATCCGGGTAGGCCTGTGTGGCATGCTTAGGCTGATCCGGTCGATACTTTACGCAGAGTCCACAATGTTGATTTTCTCACGAGACGGCCTACACATTGATTATTGCAAAGCTACGCCCCTGTATAATCAGATCAGACTGTTCATCTGCTCCATCTTATTAGAATCTTTTTAAGTTGACAGAAACGTATTAAGTTAGCAATATATGAACAGTGTAGATCTTGATCAGACTGTATGGATGTCGAGGCTTATCTGGATCTACCTGTTACAATGAACGGACTCGTCTAGTAGGTTAGAACATAGCTTGGCCTACTGATGTGTTTGTGGACATTGCTGATCACTGTTTTCAAGTTTACCGACCTTTTAACAAGTCTAGATTAAGACTGGTTATTCATACTAAAAGTTGATAGAGCGACATCATTTCTCCAATATTTCAGTTTGACAACAATTGTCGTGTATTTCCTGGCGCCGACACTCCACACGCAATTCTTTAACAACTTCTAGTTAGCATACCTCCTCTTAGGCCTATATACTTTTAGCTCGTTAGTGGAATGGCTACTCATGTCTTAATCATGGTTCATCTTGCATAGGCCTAAGTCTATTGCAAGCGAAGCAGACACACCTGTGTTAAGCGGTCACTTGCACAAACAGCCGATTTTTAAACAGCCAGTTCATATAGGCCTTCAATGCATAAGTGTCTTTTATAATATATTCGACTTCTACGAGGCATTCACGTGGCATAGGCATTCACAGTTTCTCGTGCTGTTGACTGGTCGCTTATGACAGGTTAAGTATAGTCATATATCAACAGTAGGCTTACTATTGTAGGTTAGAGTGTTAAAGGCAAGTGACGTAAGAAACTTAGAGACTATTGTTGATGATGCTACTACCAAGTAGGCTAGGTTATAGCAGTAAGCATTAATGCTAAGCTGTCTAATCACTGTTTCGTATAAGATATCTACATTAAAACTTTCCCATGTGAAGTCGACTTTTTTAAAGCAATGTGGCAAACAGAGGAATTATATAGATCTACTTATAATAAGTATTGATCTACTTGCATGAACTATTTCCCACATAGGCTACAGACGCTTAATTAGGCCTACTGACGCCTTTACAGCAAACGGCTATTGAACACATTGTAACGAAAAGGAGAAACTGCTCATAATGAGCATTTTCTTTTTGCACAATGTTTTCAATTTATTCACTAATTTTTCTTTTACCTTCAGAGAATTGCCATAGTTTTTCTATATGTTTTCAATGCCGTCTGCTGTAGATTTGTTGTATGTTTGAAATTTTAAAATCACTTTGAGGAGAATGATGCCGAGATCTGCTGCAGATTTATTGTAGAAAAGAGTTAGATATAATATAACTAATCAATTTGTATAAAAAGGAACATAGAAGATTAATAAATTATGTTATCTTGTAATTGCGTGTTGTTTTTAAATAATACTCTAAATTTAGTGATAACTAATTTATGGAATTCCGCCCTTTACTTTCATTTCCGTTACATTTCATAAGACGAAGAAATCCGAGTTAGCCGAATAATACTGGGTTCCCCGTTACAAAATGGCGTTAATCTTACAAAATTTACGTACGAAATATACTGAAATTATGTACTAAACAATAAATTTTGTAATGAGTGAGCTGTCAGATGGTGAGAGGGATAAACCAGTAGACAAGACAGATGGAGATTTGGAGAAGGAGGCTTCGAATGGAGTTGACATGGGAGGTTCAAACTTAAACGAAAATGCAAGTAGGCCATCGAAAATGGTTGAAAGCGCTCCAAAAGGCACTTCTGCAGCAGACAACAGAACTGACAAGTCGAAAATATACGAAAGGGGTAGTGAACGAGACAGAAGGTATGATTCTAGGGATCGTCCGCCATACAAAAGTGTAAATGGAGTCAAACCGAGCCCTGTCGGGAGAGGACGACGGGAGGATGACAGACGACCAAGCCCCGTAAAGAGAGAGTTCAGAAAAACTGAAATAAAGAACAGCAGCATGGGACCTGGACCATATAGAAGAGAAATGGAAAACAAAAAATCTCCTGGTAACAAGTGTTGTCATTCATGTTCAATTTCGTTCCAATACTCACTAATGTAGGTAATCAATGGCATTTGGTTTCGGTCCCTAGGCTCGATTCAGCGAAATCCACCTCAAACCGAAATTGCTGTATAATATTATGATTTATGTTATATATACTAAACAATAAATTAATAATAATATACGTTATTGTTTATTTGATCAATAAAATGAACAAATTAACCTTGTCTTTCTCCGTGAGAACAACAAATGAAATGTATCACCATGTTAAAATACCCAGCAATTAATGAATTTAATTTAACAAATATAGATACTGTTAACAATAATTTATTTTATTATTACTTTATTGTTAATTATATAACATTAATCATAATAATATACATTGATTTCAGTAAGTGTGAATTTGATTATTAGTCAATTTTGGTACGGGGTCACTGTATCCACCCATATCTGTAGCGTCATCTTTTAAGAGAATTTTGATGTGACCTCTGCACTTTTTAGTTTTAGTTATAATTAAATTTGTCGTATATTCGTATTTGTCTGGTTGACTTTACCAGAATTTGTCCAACTGGATTTCATATTGTTTGACATTTTTTGCCGACACTACTTTGTTGGGCAGGTATCCATAACTTAGTTTGTAAGTCTGTACAACTAATTTGATTGTTTTTTTAACGGGTTCCATTCAGAATTGAAAAAGACCAGATCTAACAATCATTTCTAGAGCCTATGAAGTTTTTGCAGAGATTTATTATTAATGTTGCCTGCCATGGCAGAGTGACACTTAGCTGTCTATCTCTTCTTACGTCGTTTGTTTCACTGTGTCTGTTTCTGTTTTACTTACATTGAAATAAAGTTGATGCTTATAATGTCAACATCCGAAGCCTTGCTTTTTCTGTTATTTTGATTTTAGCAGGAGTCCCAAACCTACACCTTTGTATCATACATGTTGATATTTATAATCAGCTTTTAAAGGGGGTTTCTTTAATAACAATTTGGGAAAACTGAACTGAATTTCTATCTTTCTTTTCAGAAATAAACAAACCTTTCGGAGATGAGTCAAGGTTGTCCAAACTTATTCGAAGACTTCAAAGGGAGACAGAAAGAGAGAGAAGGCTGATAGCAGCCAGACAGTTAACTGAATATCTTAATACGCTGGAAGGTTCAAAGGTGAATATAAATAAATATAAGTTAATACAAATGTACTTGATATTTACTTTAATAACTTTTTTTTGAAATTGAAGATGCAAAATCCAACAGGGAAAAACAATAAATAAAATGCCAAAGGAGCATACATGAATTATAATTCCAATAAATGTCACGTAGTAGCATTTAGTCTAAAGACCCTGATAACTATGGGATATATTTTCAATGCGGTACACAATTTAAGTTATTGGGATAACATTTCTTAACCCTTTCTGAACCCTGATGCAGAGACCAGCAGACAACTTTTGAAGACATGATTCAAAATGAGCTATTTCTGCTTTTTCCATAACTTTTTCAATTTCTGTATCATAACTTCACCGCAATTTTTTAGGCATAACATTGATTTCCACAGATGTTTGCAAAGCAGACAACCCTTGAAATATCATATTCAGTACTCTGAAGGTATTCTATAAAAACATATAATTATTATGATTGTTTATTTCAGTGGGCGTTAAGGACAGGAGAAGACATGCTGGCTGTATTGAAAGATGTTTTATTTGAGAGGTAAATATCACATCATGTTTGTGGCTGTAGTTATTTGAGATATCTCATGATCTGAAAGGTAGATGTAATCAGATGTTACAAATGCATGTATTATAACTGCTATAGCTCTACTGAGGAAATGTGAAATGTGGAGTAGATATAATGCAAAGTTAACAGCATCATGGATGGTTTTTAAAATTACATTTTTCAAATTTTCACAACACTACGATCCTGTGTGAGGACTGATGCCTAGGCCTTTATTTCAAAGAATTCAGGTCATGCATGTTATTTGAAAACATTCTTTGTCACTCAGTTCTTAATTAATGGTAACTCTTTTCCAATGTATTCAACTCAAAATAATACTTTCAATTGTACATATATATATGTAACTCACTAACTCAGAATTTTAGCCTAATTCGGAGAAAATTTTCATAGGAAGCATCCTCTCAATGTCCTCTTAAATTCCTTCAAATTTTGTGAATAATGTTATACATGCACAATTCTTGTTTCCATGGCAACCGAAAGAAAACCCTTTTTCACCAAACCTGGTTGGCCGCTTTTTAAATAATTAAGAAGAATGTTCCTCAATTGATCCTTCAAGTCATGTTGATTGGTCACAAAACATGGCCACTAGTTTGCAATAGTGAAAACTGATTTTCAAATAAATTGGTAGAAATGTTCCTTGGATGACCCTCTAAGATATTTCTTCATGTCATGCTGATTGGTCAAAAACATGGCCGTCAGGGCGTTGGGCTGTTTTCCTTATATGGCTATAGAGAAAACTTTAAAAAAAATTGTAGAAACGATCCTTGGCTAACCTTTAATCTGAGATTCTTTCCAGGGGGGAGGGCTTCTTTTGCCTGATATGGGTATAGTGAAAACTTTAAAAATCTTCTGAAAGTATGTGGACAATTTTAGAAAACTTGGTAGAAATTGTCCTTGGACTTGTTTGCCTTATGTGGCCTTATGTGAAGCAATACTGGCCCTCTTGTGCCTCTTGTTTCATGGTGTATGATGCATATTTTAACACATATTTTAATACTTCTTTATCTTAGTAAGTTAACTATACTAGTTGTATTCTATATTTATCCTGACATAAATACATAACTAATCAGTTGTATATGCTATCCATTCCATGCAAGTCTGAGGACAAAGTCTTTGAAACCTTTGTCTCACTCTCCCCTGTGGATAAACAATTGGTGATTTTGAAAAAGTTTTTACAGTAAATACAGCGAATAAGATATTGTTTCATTGTTTTTATTTCCATTCTAGGGGATATAAAGATGTTAAGACTGAAGTATCCTACTGCATTGGACTGATTGGGAGTCAAATGGGACAAGATGCTCAACGGTACTTTATATTGACACATTTATTGTTTCAAAAACAACAAAAAACAAATGTTCATTGGTCATATTCAAAAGTTCATTGTGATTTTTGTCCTATGGAACATTGATATGACAGGCTTTTTTGTGAATTATTATTGATTAGACCTACTTATGATCATCTATAGCAGACTATCAACACAGCATCACCTTGAAAAGGAGAAATTATCATGACACATTTGAAATGACAAGTGTAATGTTAGAGAAACCCAAGTCTTGTGATTTCTACCAACTAAAATAGAGGGGAAAAAAATCTTTGAATGTGAGAAAAGAAAAGTTTCTATTCGAGTATTAGAGAAATCAGTGAAAAGTTATAATGCTGGCTAATATATACCAAATTTCTATGTACGATGATAATTTGATGACGATGTTTTTGACTTGTACAAATACATATATAGCATCATTTCATACATTTAAATAACAAATGTATACATATTTATGTTTTAAAATCCTTTATTCATCTTCAAACCTATATTATAAGTACACTAAGATGATTTTTTGGTACCCATCACATATAGCTAATTCAGTATTATAAATAAGAGAGATATTGTGTGGCCAAATACCAGTTTACTGCTCTTGTTTAGGCCTCGAGTTGTAATACACATATCACTAGTCTTTGGACTAATAGATGAAGTATTTTATATTTTACAGGTACTTTCAGTGGTTGTTTGGACAGATACATGATGTGATAGAAGATGACATAAGAACACTGTTTCTGGCAGCTTTACAAGAGGTATTGATAATATACGGTCTTAACCCTTTCCCACATATACCAATTTGGCAGCTGATGAATTTGAAAACAGCAAGTTAAAATATGGTTAACCTCTATAAATAAAAGTTTTATCAGTGAATAGAGTTGAAAACATTATGGCAAAGGGAGAAATTACTCATGATGACTAATTTCTCTTTTTACCACTGTTTTCAAAAGTCACCTGCTGCGGATGCATCAGAAGGTGTCTGTATGTTGCAAAGGGTTAACACTTTATACAGCAAATCAACAACAGACAACTTGAAATGCATTTGCGTATGGGAAAGGGTTAAACTGTAATTATCTCATATGATATGTTGTTGTTGTCTGCATATTCAAAGTTTAGTCTAATACAGAGCTGAAATCAGGTTGGGTAAAGAAGAAATTGCTCATTGATTCTCAATGAGTGGATAGCTTTGCTATATCAGTGGTCCAGATTAGGAGGGGTATTCAGCTCTTTTTCCCACAATTTATCTCTTATTTTTTAAAGCAAACCCTATGTTGTGGGTACTCAAAAGAATCGTCTCACTGAGACGATTCTTTTGAGTAACCACAACATAGGGTAAGAGGGTCAAATAAGGATTTTAGAACATGCAAAATGCCCCTTATCTAGAGCTCTGTATATGCACATATATATTCTGAATTGCAGTGATTAATTAGAAATTTGATAATCCAAGAATATCCGGTTAACAATGCTTCTGAACTTTTTCAGACCCTGAAGTGTGATGATAAGAAACATTTATTGAGAGAATTAGTACCAGTAAGTATGACCTGATTTAGTGATATAGTATTGGCAGAAAAGATAGAATATAAATAACTCATGATAAATTGTAATTGGGAAACAGTAGCTCAATGGTAAAGTAACAGCCTAATGACTAAAAGGTCCCATGTTCAAATTGCACACATGAAGATCTTATGGTTCTTCCATGAGGTAAATTTTCCATATTTTTTCCCTGTCCGCCTTCTTCACTTTTAGCTAATTGGTTTAAGACATAAAAGAATTGAAGGGGAAGCTTCTCTCCCTCATAATCTCGGGATTAGCTTTATTATGAATGAACATATAGCTTTGCTTGCAACTGAGAAATAAATGACACCATATACTGAATAGTTATCACAGAGTCGAATTAAATATGGCTATATTAACTTTTACAGATGGTGTTAAACAACTTACAGACAGTATTAGAGAATGCAGATACAGCAGAGTTGTTGGTATCAGTTGTGGAAGTTATTTTACAGCTGACGAAAGCATATCCACTTATCTTCAGTGATTACTTTAGGGTAAGGAATACTTTTATTTCTTATCATTGAATAATGAATTAAGTTATCATGTATTTTCATGCAACTACATCTAGTAAATAAAATACAGTTGGACAAACATTTGACCTGAAGACAAATGAACTGCATCACAGGACAATTTTTTGTTTGGTTTTATTTGTGATGATTCCTATTTGAAAACAATATCAGCATCATGCTGCATGGTAGAATTGCACCTAGAAATGTTAAGGAATGTTTATATGACTAGATGGCAAGAAAGGATAATCTTGATCTGAATGCAAATCTAGAAGGTTGCTTTTCTTTTTGTACGACCGAAAGAACTATTTATGAGCAGACCCTTATCAGTTGCTGATATGTATTTATGTGTTTATATTTCAGGATACAGTGGACATATTGGTTGGTTGGCATATTGACTCATCTCAAAAAGAGAGTTTGATCGAGTTCACCTCAAAGGCCTTGATCTCATTCCAACAATTCTGGGTGACTGATCAGTCCTTTACAAAAGAATTACTAGGGCAGTTTCTAGAAGATATGGAGGCTTATGCAGAGGTATGTTTGACTGTACAATCTGTCTGTCCTAGGTGTCAATTGACCATAACTAATCTATTCTGAAAGAACTGAGAAAATTCTGCTAGATGTCTTATGCAGGGTGATTCATAAGAATTGTGACCATGACCTTTGGCATGGGTCTACAGGCCGTCACCAATGCTCCTGCTTCTTATAAGAGAGACATTGTCTAACATAGACACTCAGATTGTCACCAATGCTCCTTCTTCTTGCATTATAAGAGAGACATTGTCTAGCATAGACACTATCACGTATCTAGATATAAAAACAGAATACTATTGAAATACATGTGAAACTGTAAATTATTTAAAATAAGAAAATTCTTAGTATACCCGGGCCCCAGATACATAGTATATGGGGACTATATAGGAGTCACGCTTGTCGGTCCGTTGGTCTGTGGACATTTCTTGTGAACACTATTTCTCAGCAACCCTTGGTCAGAATTCAATATAACTTCACAAGAATGATTGATACCAAGCCTAGTTGTGCATATTGTCGGCGTGTTGTACTGGAATTATTTTTAGCTCGACTATTTGAAGAATATGAGAGCTTTACTACTCGCCCCAGCGTCGGCGTAGGCGAAGGCGTCGGCGTCCGGTTAAAGTTTTAGGGCAAGTTGGCATTTTCATTCATAATTATTTGTGCTAGGGCTTTCATATTTGGAATATAGTTACATCTTATACCTTTCTTCACATTGAATGCTGAAGATGCTGAGTTTGACCTTCTTTTTGGGGTAAAAAACATGATTTTGTGTGGTTAATGTTTTAGGGCAAGTTGGAATTTTATTTTAAATTTTATTTTTTCTCAATAAGTACTTGTGCTAGGGCTCTCATATCTGGAATATAATTACATATAATACCTTTCTTCACATTGAATGCCGAAGATGTTTAGTTTGACCTTCTTTTTGGGGTAAAAAACATGATTTTGGATGGTTAAAGTTTTAGGGCAAGTTGGAATTTTATTTTAATTTTTAATTTTTCTCAATAAGTACTTGTGCTAGGGATTTCATATTTGGAATTTAATTACATATAAGACCTTTTTTCACATTGAATGCTAAAGATGCTAAGTTTGACGTTCTTTTTGGGGTAAAAAACATGATTTTGGGTGGTTAAAGTTTTAGGGCAAGTTGGAATTTTATTTTAATTTTTAATTTTTCTCAATAAGTACTTGTGCTAGGGCTTTCATATTTGGAATTTAATTACATATAATACCTTTCTTCACATTGAATGCTGAAGATGTTGAGTTTGACCTTCTTTTTGGGGTAAAAAACATGATTTTGGATGGTTAAAGTTTTAGGGCAAGTTGGAATTTTATTTTAATTTTTAATTTTTCTCAATAAGTACTTGTGCTAGGGCTTTCATATTTGGAATTTAATTACATATAATACCTTTCTTCACATTGAATGCTGAAGATGCTGAGTATGACCTTCTTTTTGGGCTAAAAAACATGATTTTGGGTGGTTAAAGTTTTAGGGCAAGTTGGAATTTTATTTTAATTTTTAATTTTTCTCAATAAGTACTTGTGTTAGGGCTTTCATATTTAGAATATAATTACATCTAATACCTTTCATTCATGATTTTTAACTTTAATATGGAGTTATTGCCCTTGATTGACTTTTAAATGTATGTATCTATTCAGTTGCTTTTACATATAGAGTATATATAATTTAAAAGTACTTAAGTGCAATATAATGAAATAGTGCTTTATGTGAATAAGAGGCATATAGTCGAGCGCGCTGTCCTCCGACAGCTCTTGTTAAATGAGTTATGGCCCCTTGAATTTCTCATACATATGTATATTGTCAGACACCAGCTGGGGGTATTCATCACATTCAGTGATATTTCTAGTTTTCTAACAGTAACTTCAAAAAGTTGTCTTCTTGTAAGGTATCTCATGCTGTCTTTATTAAATGAATGGTTTATGATTTATTTTCTGATATCATTTCAGGACCTGTGTGTGCTACAAGGACCGGGTCAGTTTAAATGGACAGTTGTACCAGAAGAAGTGATTAAAATTACATCATTGTTGAAGGTGTTCACTACGGTTATAAAAAGTCTGGGTGACAGTTTTGACCCTACTAAGGCTAGACAATTGTCGCTTGACTATGTACTTGATGTGAGTATATGATACATGTAATTTTTGTGATGTCTGTATGTAAGGCTGAGTGACACTTACACTTTTCCTTCCATCTGTCTATGAATTGTATATTCATGGACACCTTGTGTTCCTTAGATTTCAAATTCTTGTATTTTGATGTAGCAAGGAGAAGAGTTTTGTGCTTTTAAAAAAATTTTGTCTTGAAAAAACGTATTAAAACACCTCAAAAAAGACAATTAGGGGTTACAATTGTGAAAATGTTTTAAATATTTATGTACACACAAAATATACTGACTTACAGAAGAACTATTGCCTCATTGATTTTTTTTCTACTTCCATAAACAGTATCATTTAGCTGGCTAATGAAGGTTATAAGTATAAGTTTTGATGATTTTGTTCTCAGGTGTTTGATAAAACAACCCAGAGTGTGTGCAGTGCAGTGAAAGTTTGCTTCTCGGAAACCATGATTATCACAGGTATAATATTTGATATTTATTCAGGGCCCTTGCTAAGAGAAATAAATGTCTCAAAGTCCAATATTGTAGGTACTCATTAGAAACACCATTACATGGTTGTGTCAGAATTTAACAGACTATTAAAGCTATATTACTCATAATGATTTAGGTTCATGCAATTTTCATTAATGGATTCAAGTTTTTGGTATATTATAATTTCATAAGTTCTTTGAATATGATCAACCTGCACACATGTAGTTTGACCTGGCTCAGCAATGGTTGTCAATTAGTCTCATACAGTTTCAATAAGCTTCTGACAAACATTATTCATATGGATCACATAACATAGGTACGTAGACAGATCTTTAGCAACACTTGTTAACATTTTCCTAAGGTTATTTCCGTTGAGGACAGCTCCTTTATTGATTTCTTTCGATATCTTTCAGCCAACACCTGTATAAGTTTGATGTTAGAACAACTAAAATCAAATACAGTAATGTCTAAAGACAGCCTTATTGGATATGTATCAGCTATAATGCATCCTGAGGGAAAAGCTTCTACTAGATGTATGACTTCAAGTCTACAGCTTGTGAAGAAGGTAATTTTGCTTAATTTATATAATGTCATTATTTTACAACATTACTGCTAAATAAACAATTTAAAATTTACGTTTTTTATAATACTCTGCATATTTCTTTCTAACCAAATTTAGATCAAATATTTATAGTTCCTATTCAGGGTTATTTTTGAAAATTAGCAGTCACGGAAAAAGTGTTTTTCAAAGCATGAATTAGATAACCCTTGTAACTTGTAACATCTTGAGTTGGTTTAGTAATGAGTGAGATTTATAGTATACCCTGTATATGGCTATTCGATTCATTATATGAGCCGTCTTGCGAGAAAACTTACATGATGGCCTCTGCATAATGTATCGACCCAGATCAGCCTGCGCGGTCCTCGCAGACTGATCCGGATCAACACATTTTGTCTCAGGGTCATAGAGGTATAGAGTAATGATTCCTGAATTAGAAAATCCACAGGAGGCGAAAAGTGTCTATCCGAGTTAGCCTGCGTGGCATGATTAGGCTGATCCTGGTCGATACTTTATCACAATGTTGATTTTCTTGTGGAATGGCTCATATCAGTTAAATCCTTTCTGACATACAAGAATTGTTCAGCAGATGACTTTGAATACATCTAGGCAAAAGTATTGAAGATCTCTGTAAAAGAAGGTACACTTTTTTTTATATAGTTGAAAATATTTTGACAAACGTCATTGCTTCAGATGGGTCAAAATGGGTCTGTTAGCAGGAAAGGATTTAAGCTTTCCTAGGAGTAGCTAATACCATATTGGTAGCAAAATGGCTAATAGAATCTGTAATTTGATTGGTTCATTTGCTACATTCAGTTAATTTAACCCTTGCTCACATACAGGACGCTTTCTGATGCCTTTGCAGCTGATGACTTTTCAAAACATTGTGGGAAAAAAGAGGAATTTATCTAAATGAGCAATTTCACTTTTTTGCCAAGATGATTTCAACTTATTTCAGTTTAACTTCATTAATAGAGATTTTCCATAATCGTTGCTAGAAATCTTTTGCTGCAGATTTGTTTGTATGGGGGAAAATGATAACATAAAATGGATCAGAACACATTTATGCTGTTCATGTAAAGGTAAAGATAATACTGGAAATTATCCTGTTTGTTTTATAAACTATAAAATGGATGAACATTTATTCACCTCTAGAGACAGGAATTATACAGTAATCTTTGTTGTGTATTTTACAGATGATAGAGTTGATAAACATTCATTTACCTGTCGAGGTAGTCTCTCATATGTTACTACCTACATCATTCTTACAGACAACTAAACACTCATATTCTGCACAGGTAGGTTATCATGATTGATGATATGTTTGTTTTTACTGGAAATATTTGTCAATCAGTCTGAGAAATAAGCTGTGGTACAATAGTCCCTGGCCAGTTATATTTGGAACGAAAAAAATCCTTTTGCCGCTGTAAATTTACATGTTATATATACCATAAGCAAACATTTAGAATTTATAAAATATAACTTCAATCACTGTTTATTGCCACATGTTTTTATAATGATTTGTAGAGCCTGTCGTTCTTGAAAAAAATTGTTAAACTATTATCAGATTAAACAATATAATGACTTGCATTTTCACAAAGAAACAAGTTGATTATTAAGAGTACTTTTTATTTGTAACATTAATGTTTGTATGTTTTTTTCTCCCCACAATTATTCATGTAGGTTTTGAGAGAGGTGACATCAGTGTACCAGAGCTTGTTTTCTCTCAAGAGTGTTCACATTCTGGATGAAGTATACAGGTAAACTCTCTTACTGCTTTTAATAGATTAGCCCCTTCCCACATACACCAAGTATGCAGCAAACAACTTTGAAAACATCTTGGTTAAGAAATAGAAAATCCCTGCAAATGTTAGTAATATAATTGAGTTGAAACATATTGGCAAAAGGAGAAATTGCTCATCTTGAGCAATTTCTCCTTTTGCCACTATGATTTTAAAAGTTGTCTGCTGCAGAGGTGTCAGAAATTGTCTGTATGGGGTAAGGGAACTCTTTTCCCCAAGACACACATCTTTTGATGCCTCTATAACTTGTGAAAAGAATTAGATATAAAAGAGGAATATCTATAAAATGAGCAATCCATTCTTTCTGTGGATGTTTTCAACTTGGATGAGTAATAATATTGCATGTTTTATAAGAGCTTAAATTTCAAAAACATTTTTAAAAAAAAATAAGAGTTGTTTGCTTTTGAATGTTTTGAGGAGAATATTATCATGTATGTAGTATTTGAGAAATAATATAAATAATAAGATGTATACATTGGGAAAAGGTGAAATTTATCAGTTTTAAGTGAATATAGTTCATATAGAACATATACTTAAACCTGACTTTAATCTTTGAAACTTCAGTGTTTTTCACTTCTAGAATGAGTCCTTAGTACGGTACTTTTACCCCCACTTATTATAAATTTACAGAAGATGACTTAAAGAATATGGAAAATCTTAATAAAAAAATTGGTTATTACTCAGAATTGAAAATCTTCTGTTACAAATGAATGAGCATGTGGGATAGGGTTATACATAATTTCATGCATCACAGCTCACTTCATGTATTTATAGATACCTGTTGTGGGATATACAAGTGAGTTATAACAAGTTGCTGGAGTCCAGCGGGGATGAGAATTTCCTAGACCTTGTTTCTAATATACCACCAAGTAAAACTGAGTACCGATTGAGTGAAGCGGAGTCTGCTTGTATATTCAACCTGACTGTTCTTGGAGAGATTGGTAGTGTGAAGAATAACCTCATAGGGGTATGTCTATTCTGTGGTATTTTTCTAATTATGTTGTTTTTTGTCTCATACTTAAATATTCAATTTCAAAGATTTTGTCTAAAGACGTTCTCAAAGCACTCAACTTTACAAGAAGCATATCAGTTAAATGGTACTTCATCACTTAATTCTCAATGTCTACCATTGTCTTTTTATAAAAACATCTGAGAGAAAATACTTAAAATTGGCAAATGGGTTACTTTTTGCCTCACACAGATGCATTCTAACGCCTCTAAAGCAGATGACTTTTGAAAACATTGTGACAAAGGGGGAAATTTCTCATAAATAGCAATTTCTCCTTATACCACAAAATGTTCAAGCTTATTCAATAATTATACCTCGATATACATAGATTGGGCATGATTTTGCCTAGATGTGTTGAGAGTTGTCTGCTTAAGATGTGTTGTATGAAGGAAAACGTTAGATAATAGAAAGGCTATCTGTGGCTGTTTATGTTTCATTGAAAGGGTTTCGAAATAGATAAAAATGGATAGTATTATTGTTAAGGAAGAAATGCATCTGATTCCTAAAATATCTCTTATTACCTTTGACAATCAAATGCTAACTTGTGATTATTTAATCAAATACTCTTAAGAGGCAATTCTTTTTTATGTATACAAAACAGGATTGGAGGGTCATTTTACAACTCTGAAAACACTAAACTCTTTCCAACATTCAGCGATTCAGAAGCAGACAACTTTGAAAAACATCAAGACAAAAATATTGAAAATCTCTATAAATAATAATTTATAACTATTGAATAGAGTTGAAAACACTGGCAAAAGTTATCTGCTGCAGAGATGTCAGAAAGCGTCTGCATGTGGGAAAGGATTAAGATGTCCTATTTCTGTTGTAGATGTGGGCGCTTACTCCAAGTATCTTTGACCTGCTCAGTTCCAATCTGAATATAACAAGGCCGTCAATTACTGTTCAGTACCCTGCCATACAGTATGGCATACTACACTCTTTATACTCTCATGCTACAAGGTAAGGTTAAAGATTGTCAAAAATGGTTTCCACAAACAAATATGAGAATGATCAGCTACATTTTGTCTGATATCAAAAATATGTCATGAGATTTGAATGATATCAGGACTTCATACAAAACAAAAAGGGGTCACTTTAGGTGTTTTCCAAGGCGTATTCTCATTTTTTCTCATTTTTTTGTGAGAATCACTATTGATTTATTTTCCCTACACATGCATAAAATTTAATTTGTAAGCTATGATCATTTTTGAGACATTGGAAATAAGTGGGTGGGGTAATTTGCTTTGAAAACTTAGATTGAATTTTGTGCACTAGTTTTTCATATTTTAAGTCTAAATATTGTACTGATTTTTTTTGTAGGTAAAAGTGGTTTTAATATCAACAAAATGGATATATATGTTTCTACTTGTTATATAAACATAGCTGAAAAAATAGTCAAACAATTGGAACATTTTCACAAAAGATGTACATGCTTTCAAAAGTTGATAACATTTAATCATATCCGGTGTACATATTGGAAATATATTGGCAATTATAAAGACATAAAACGGTTTAGCTCAGTCTCTTCTACAAAGAGTTATGCCCTTGAATAATCTAATATTTAAAAAAAAAATTTGCTTGATTTGTTAATAATTTGGCACAGCTGTACCTCGAGTCATCCTCTGCCAAGATCATGTGGCGAAGGCGGCATTACTTCCTTATATATTATTATTTTAAATAATGATTGAAAATTAAATATCTCTTATAAACTATGAGATTCTAATTTAATAGAACTTCAAAAGTTTCTAATGTTATTACTCTATATATATTCTCATTTTCTATGATATCTGACCCGGCCGGGTAGCTCAATTGGTAGCGTATCTGACTCGTGATCTGGAGGTCACGGGTTCGATACCCGGTTGCGGCGACATTCTTTCGGGCGATGTTTTCCATTGCCTCTCACCTCTGATCTATGTGAGAAAGTAGTCAGTGGCTTCGAAAGAATGTTGTGTAAGTACTGGTGTGGGAAAGCCAGGAAAACATGGGTAGGTGCACTGACCGCCGTGATATGACCAAAGCTGTTGAAAGCGGCGTTAAACTCCAAACAAACAAAAACAAATCTATGATATCTATCATATTTTTTTCCAGACATGGTCATTTTATTTCAACCAGTACATTACTGACACAGAATACTCCACTGGAAGGATCTGTATTGGCCAATGTGAATCCTAAAACTAGTGGACAATTCTCTAAACTACTTGGTCTCCTGGCAGACCTTCTCACACAGACTTGTACACCATATGATTCAAAGTAAGTAAAAATTGTTCTATTTTGCTCTGTACCCAAGTGATTCAACCAAGAAATATTTAAGTTTTAACTACTTCATTTATGAAACAAGTGCTTACAACTCATATTAAGTATTTGTGATGACAAATGGTACTTTCTGAACACTTACTTGGCATTCAGGTCACCATTCTGCGAAATTAGCAGGTCAGTAACTTTTTATGCGGACCAGTGAAATTTTTTCTTTGGCCAGTGTAATTTTACATGTAATTATATAGCATAACCAAACATTTAGGATATCGGGCCAGTAAATATTAAAAGTTAATTTCAATGACTGGGTAACTGACATGGTTCCAAATGTTGAACCATCTCACCGCTCATTGCACAATTTCAAAGTAGGATCGTTGAATTGAGAGTCGGACTCGCTATTTCCAATGAAATGTTTTGTATCGCTCCTGACATATCTTTTAATATAGAATAAACTGAATCACAACAAAGTCTAGCCTTTTGATAATGCCAAGAAAGTTGACTCTTGTAAAGTTTGGAGTGGGGGAGGGGGGACCAGCAATTTTTAGGGTACCGCCTATCAAATTTAAATTATTTTGTAGGCACCAATTTTAGTTCTGATTAGAAAAAATACCGGTGTCATTTTACCCAAGGTTACTAGTGTGAGACACCTTTAAGCCTTATATGGTCATTGAGTCTGATGAGCAATTTATACCCTTAACTCTTTCCACGCATATAGACACCTTCTGACACCTGCAGCAGACGAGTTTTGAAAACATTGTGGCAAAAGGAGAAATTGCTCGGGATGACGTTTTATTTTTCTAAACTTTATTAAATAATTGTTCTTTCATAATAAAGAGAGTTCTTCCATTTCTGACTTAATGTTTTCAAAGTCATTGGCTGCAGATTTGTTGTATGGGGGAAGGGTTAACCATGTATTTTTAGTATTGATTGTTTGTTTAGGTTGCTGTCATTGAAGTGGATAACTGAGATAATCACAAGTCTTCATACCAGCCAGCATGTGTACACCAGTAGACAGTTCCTAACCCTGGTCCAGGCTATATACCACGTTGGATATGATCAAGAGAAGGAGGTTACGGGAGCTGTACATTTGTGTTTGTCCAGTCTCTTCAAAACTCCTAAAACATACCCTGCCTATATCATAAAAGGGTAAGCAGATTTCAGCTTCTTTTTAGCTCATCTGTTTTTCGAAGAAAAATAGTCTAGGTATTGTGATTCCCTTGGCGTCGTCACAAATCTTTAGCGACTTCAACAAGATCTGTGCAAATATAGGGATAAAAATTTCTATAAAATAAGGAAGAGATATTGCATACTGTTGCAAACATTGTGGTGAAAGGAGAAATTGTCGCAAATGTTTCAATAGTCATCTTCTGCAGATGCGCCAAACAGCGTCTGCATTTGGGAAAAGCAAAAATCCTTGGGTGTAATTGAGAATAAATGTAATAAGTAATATTTTATGATTGAATGTTTACCCTTTTCAGATGTGTCAAGCTGTGTATGTTCCACCTGATGGGAGAAGCAGGTCAACAACATGATGCTTACTTCTCACTTCTCAATCTACTTCCACTGAATGTTATTAACAGGTAAAGTATAAACCCTCTCCTGTCAACCTGTAAAAGCTTAGTTGTTAATGCCGAGAGCTATTGATCCAGTGTTCATGAGTTCGAAGCTGGTTAGGCCATTTATTTAACTTAAGTGACTTTCTTTGTCCATAAATGGGCTAAAATACTTTTATATGGGAAGGTTGCTAGTTGCCTTTGAAGAAATTAATATGGAGTACTGATGCAAGATAGTCAAAACACATGCCTAGGTTAACTGGCTGTTGTGATATAACTGTAAAGCCTTGAAATACCAATTTACTCCAATCAATTATTCGTTTTCCACCTACAACAAATCTGCAGCAGATGGCTTTGAAAGACGGACATATTGAAAATATAATTATTAAGAAAAATGTTGTAAATATAGTGGCAAAAGGAGAAATAGTTTGCATGTGTGAAAAGGTTATTGGTTATTGTATCATTGATATTTTTCTAATTATTTTTCCAACAAAGCACATTTTTGATGTTGCTGTTTAGAAATGTCAAAGTAAGAGGAAATTGAGCTATTAAATATGTTCATTAATTAGGATGAATAACAGATGCTGTTAAAGAAAATGATTGAAGTTTACATAATTTTGAAGATAAAGATATATGTTCACTGCTTAAAACTTTTGCAAACCCTATCCACTTAGAGAAGTAAGGATATCATAATCTATTGGTATGATTTAAATGAAATGAACTTTGGTCATATGCTCATTCTATAAGCCTTTCCCTCATAAAGATGCTTTATGACACCTCTGCAGCAGACAGCTTTTTGAAAACATAGTGACAAAAGAAGAAATTGCTCAAAACGAGCAATTTCTCTTTTTGACACAATGTTTTCCACTGTAAGTCATAGGTTATCCATTCAATTATAGAGATTTTTTATCTTTTGACAAAATTTGTTCAAAGTCGTCTGCTGCAGAATTGTTGTATGATGGAAAGGGTTAAAGAATCTTTGGAACAAATATTGATCATCAATTCAGTTATTATTTGACCATCTGTGATTTTTTGTGGCTTCAAAGCCAGCCCTTGGCACATCTGTGAAGTAACCCAGGTTATCATTTATTTCAGTAAAAACAATGGATTGTACCTGCTGGATGAGGAAAACCAGTTGGTATATAGAGAATCTATGAATGGATTAAATGCAGCGTGGCAGGCTTGTAGAAACCACTCCGGTAAAAACCCTCTGGGCTCATTCCATTCTCACAACTTCAGACAAGTGATGGGATTTATACTGCACAATGTCAAGACAAAGTGAGTTCAGTCAAACTTTTTTGAGCCTCATTGGATGTATAAGGAGTCTTGTGCATCCCTATTTGGCATCACATGAATCTGCATAAGACTGGAAAAAAAGTAGGCTGCAGCTTTAGTTTTTCTTTTGAAGTTAAATCTGTGGTCTTTTAAATGCAAGCAAGTAATGCAAACAAAGGAGACTCCAGCTGCTCAAGCCTTTATTGTTTGCAAATGCAAATCTGTTTTGCCAGACATAGCTCTTTTGTTATTGAAAATGTTTTCCGGACTTTACTTTACTTAAAATTTAATCATTCAAATTTTGAAACTGATACTTCATATATGTAATGACCATGACTCTATTTATTAATGCTGTCGGCAAACAACACATTTTCGTTACCTCTGCAGCCTATGAAAAAGAATTTTCAATTATCACTAGATGATGACCCCTTTATCTTTGGATCATAGTTGCATTTACACAGACTAAAGATTTCTTGTTGCTTTTGTCATTGTTTGAGTTTCTTAAAACATCCTGCTTGGAAAAAAGGTATTTCATCTGGTCTTTTCAAAGACAAGATGAAGCTGAACGCATATGAAGAAAGACATTCTATACAATGTAAAAAGTTTAATTGTAGTTGCCACACAACTCATAACAAGTGATTCAAGTAAACTATTTGCAGAAGTTCTCTTATATTATAAAAAATACTTACTGCATTAAATAGCATTAATATCCCATATTCCCTTGTATTTTTGTTTGTTTATAAATCTTGTTTATTTTCTTGCCAGACAATCAGGGTCTCTCTCCTGGTTAGAAGGAATGTACCATTCAACTTTAAGGACCAATAGTAAAGCTGAATGGAAAAACACTGATGGTTTGATACTGCAGAATTATGTAAGTTATATTTCATATTGTTGTATATTTGTTGGAATACATTTGTATTTCTTTACTGAATTGTATCCCACACCAGTGTATTTTTTAATTGTCTTTTATAACTTTAAGAGATTATATTGCTATAAACACAGTTAATGAATTTGGTGATTAAAAAGCATTGTCCACATTGAAATTTGAAATGATATACTTTTAAATATGATATAAAACACCATTCATACAAATTATTGTATTTGAATTAAAAAAAAACATAGTATATACTAAAGGTATACACCATGTTTGTTATGAATTATTGTAATAAAAAAAGAAAAGAAAAAGAAGATGAGTATGAAAAATAACAAAATAAAAGCAATCCTCAAAATCTGTTGTTTCCCTCAGATTTCAACAAACTCTGTGGCACAGTGGTACTGGGCTATATGGGAAGCTGCCCAGTTTTGTGTATTGGCCAGACTTAGAACTCCACTTGGCAAACCACAAGAGACATTTACATCAATAGAGGCTGTTTTGAAGGGATTTGCTTCTGAAGTTAAGGATGCGCATGGTGAGGAGGAAGATGAACGGAGAGGTAGGACAATAAAACACATAAGCAGCATGTGATGATTAAGGGTGTAATTGACTCTCCAGTTTTGTGTCATTAAAAGTAACACTGGCTTAAGTGTAGTAAGGCTAATCTGCCGGGGTTTTGTCAGGAGATGTATTACGGTCTATTTAAGTTATAGGCTGACAGTGAAGGTTCTAGTGACATTGATTGTATGCACAAGCTTACCTTCTTCACTATACGCTCATTTAAGGATACCCTTAATCATTAGACACAGCTTATTATAGATAGGTATAAGACACATTACATGAAAACCTACATTCTGAGGTTATAAATTAATGAAAATTACGATCAAATTGAATACTCCTATGGTCAGGTTTTGCTCTAAACCATTCTTCAGAAACTTTCAGAATGCCTTAAAGACTTGCAAACAGGGTTCTGATCAGCCTGCAAAGGCAGACTGATTTTGTTCATCACTATTTTCCAAGTCCTGAAGATCATTGTTTGTGTAGCATGGTTCATATATAATGTTATCAAATACATATATTCTATATGTAAAACAATTCTTTATATTTGTCAGCTGCGAAAATATTTGACGTTAAAAGATAAATATGCTCTCTTCTATTTCAATAAATGTAATATGGCTTTTAACCTATGCCAACAAATACACTGATTTTACTGTCAGAAATTGAATTTGGTGTAATTGCCTTGCATGCCTCTGGATTATTTCTCAATTATTCAATGCTAAATTTTTTCTTTCATGCATTACACTTTTTACCTGATATGATATTTTGTAAGTCATCTGCTTTGAACACATCTGATGAAATCATGGAATATTGCATGTATAATTTAAGTATAAAGTTTGGGAAAAGCAGAAATGTGGAAGACGTGATGTTGTAGTAGAGCTATGGCCACTCGCACCAAAGGTCCAATTTTCTAATCCTGTCATGAGCGGGAGTACTGTTTAAGTGTCCAATACGCAGACATTGAGTGTGAATAATATAAGGTGAAAGCTTCTTCGCAATGGATGTAAATTAGATAAGTTTAAACTAATGTTTTCAAAAGAAGACTGCAGCAGAAGCCTCTAAAGTTGTATGTATCGGGTTAATGATTAAAATGATATCTCTTTAGGCTCAAACCCAGGTAAAGGAGACCAGTCAGACAGTCACCTGAGAGTAAAACTACTGCTACAGTTTATCGAGTTTCTAGAGAAAGAGCTCTACAATGCTTATGAAGGCACTGCTGTGTCCTTGGCTACTCTACCAAAGGTATGTGTGATTACTTATCTCTTTCAATTGTCTGAAACTTGTTACCAAGTCAGTAGCTAATAATAAAATAAGTATGTTAACCCTATTCCACACTGGTGAATGTGCAGTATATGAAAACATTATGGCAAAAGGAGAAATTGCTCCTTTTGTTTTACTGTCTTAAACTCTATTCCATTAGCATACCTTTTTACATAGAGATTGTTCATATTTATGCAATTTCTCCTTTTGCTTTATTATTTTAAACTCTATTCCATTAGCATACCTTCTTTTATAGAGATTATTCATATTGTTGCCTAGATATATTCAAAGTCTCTGATGCGGGTTTGTCTTGGGAAAGGATTAAACAGGCTTTGTTGTAGGGAAAAAAATTATAACTTTGGAAAAATGAAATTGTTCATGAGCAATTTTTCACTTTCCCACAATGCTTTCAACTACAAATAAATTTCCAAATTTCAAGTGGTAACTTTTTATTAACCCTTCCCCTCATATAGACGCTTTCTGATGCCTCTGGAGCAGACGACTTTTTGAAAACATAGTGACAAAAGAAGAAATTGCTCAAAACGTGCAATTTCTCCTTTTGCCACAATGTTTTTCACTTTTAGTCATATCCATTTAATTATAGAGATTTTCTATTTTTTGACAAAATATGTTCAAAGTCGTCTGCTACAGAATTGTCGTATGAGAGAAAGGGTTAAAGCAAAGTACTAAACATGTTATATCAGGAAATGGATTAAATACACTGTAATGTTGATAGAGATGGCTCTCATGAAAGGAAATGCTTGTCTGTTACGACCTTGAATTAACGAGACAACAATGTACTGTAGTGACCAATACAAAAATAAATTACATGCTTTAATTTACAAAAATGATAATCTTATATTCCAATATTGAAATTCTTATTAAATATTTTACATGCTTGAGGAAATTACTGTGTTATCTTAATGAAATGTACAAACATGTTTCATTATTTGACTCATTAATATTTAATATCCGTTTCAGTTGTTATACCATTTCATAATGAATCACAACAATTTTCTACTTTCATTGAAGGAAATTAGAGAAATTCTTTAATGGAGGATATTTGGTTGTTTTCAGTGTGGTATATAGTTTTATTTTCACACCACAAAAAAATGTCACAATTCTTGGGGGGTAGGGAGGGGGGTATATGAGAAAAAAGGGAGTGGACCATGTGGATTGTAACTGCTTGCCGAGATGAGAACACTTTATCTGCCATAAACAAACAAATGTTCTGTTCTAGTTAAGGCATAATAAAAAAGAAAAAAAAGGAAATTATAATTTGTTTCACATCTAAGAATTTAAAATGATTTTATAATGATGATATACAGCACTGTGAGACATATAGAGAGAGATCTGTCTCACTGATATTTTCTAATACCTCATTGCTTGGTTACTTATTTTATATTGCAGGCTGTTCGTACGTTTTTCCATACAAACAAAAACACATGTCAGGAATGGCTTTCCCGTATTCGAATGTTTGTTATAAAAGTGGCTTTACATGGAGGGTTCTATGCTGTAGTTGTCAGACAGGCCTCACAGTTACTCCAGGAAATGAAGGAAACAGATAATACACAGGTCTGTCTTCAACTTTGTGTGTAAACTTTACCACTGATTACTGTGCTTAAGAAACCAAAGGTTTAAGTTGGTTTATATGAACAGTTCAGCCTGTGTATCTGCATAGGCTGATGAAAATTTAAACTGTTCACATTGCTAACACAAGCTTGTTAGAAGCTTGTCATCTTGTATAGATTCTGATAAGAAGGAACAGTTGCACAAGTTGATCTGAACATACACTGCTCAGAAATGCCAACTTGCAACATTGTGCATGGACAGGTCTATATATGAGCCCAGTCTGGTGAAAAAAACTAGCATCTAATGACAACGAAGACCTATGGGCGTGTCATTAATCATAGTGTGAATATGGGCTTAAATTGTGTTTCGTTAATCAGTCCAGAGTTACGACCCTTGGACTGTTTGCAATATTTGGTTAAAGATTTTGCCCCGTATTAATCTCCTTAATGATGGGAATGTTTCCGTCGTGAAGTGGTTAGAGTGTCTGCCTTGGGAACAGGAGACCCTTGTTCGGGTCATACCAAATACTTAAAATATGATAGTAATGGTTTCCCTCCTTGTCGCTCAGAGATGCAGGAATAGCATTACAATGGATGCATAAGTGTGAGGATAAATAATACTGGTAGTACTGGTAATTTACCAAGGAAATGGTGTTATATAACTGAAATTCTTATTTGAAAGCGTTAAATATCATTCAAACAAACAAACACTCATAGGTTAATGATCATTAACTGTAAAGTTTAAGACAATAAAGAATGTTCTTATTGTTTGTCTATTTATATTTAATACATTGTTTTCAGAGCCCAGAGTTTGAGACTGTATTACAACACTTGGTTCAGGCATTGTGTTGTCTTGGTAATGCTGAAGCGATACAGGGACTGTATGTCTGGTGTAAGGATGGGATTGGTCGAAAAATGACATGGATAAAAGCAGCTGTAGAGAAGGCATATGGAAGGTAGAGCTGACTGAAAACTCACTTAAAAATTTATTATTTGAGTCACATCATGGGAAAAGTTAACTTGAATTTGATAACATCAAAGACCGAGATCAGACAAGGCTTTCTCTGGAGTATGATCAGGCTCTTCCCTGTTTGCCATTTGTGATATAAGCAAATTAGAATAATATGAAAATAAGAAAGATTTACGATAAAGTTTTATGATAATACCAGTAAGCAACATGATTTTAAGAACCTCGGAAAGTTCATTTTCCTTTCCTCCGTTCTATAGTTGTAGTGCAATAGGAAACATATATATATAGTATTAACATTAAAAATGCTTTATTAATGGTTGTAATAGTTTTCCTTCGGGGTGCTCAGGGTTGTGGGATTAGCAGTACGACTGACTCGCTGGTGTCAGAATAAATGGACCATAAGTACTGCTAAATGACCCAGGAAACGTGTAAAGAGGATTATGAAATGACACAACAAATTGGCAATGAGATCACAATACTATATCTTCTAGTAAGGAAACATAGTATTTCTAGAGTATACACAACATTAAAATGTATCAAGAGGAACATGAAATGACACAATTTATTTACAATAAGATTAGAATACAACTTCTGTCTACTAGGTATGAAAATGCTGCTTAGGAAACATAGTATTTCCAGAGTAATGTATCAAGAGGAGTTTGAAATGACACAATTTATTTGCAAAAAGATTAGAATATTACTTCTGTCTACTAGGTATGAAAATGCTGCTAAGGAGTACAGATCAGTCATTGTTTCCTTGCTACAAAATGCGGATGAGGAAAGGTCCGAGTCCCCAGTAGATAAACACTCCAAGATTACAGGACTTGTCACAAAACAAACCAATGATAAGAAAACAGAAGGATTGCTGTCTCCTTCTATGGTTAACCTGTTTGTTAATGAGGTAAGAAACCATGTTTCTAATTTTGATGGCCACACTTTGTTGGGGGAAAGATCATTTAGATTAGCTTTCATTTGTCTCTTCAATAGGAGATTTTTGTGTATATCTCGAAAGGAATTTGACTTGAGTAATGAAACACTTACTTGGTGTGTACCTGAGGTGTGGTTTGGGTATCCATTGAGTTATACCAGGGTAATGGCCCTTCACATACAGTAGTCAATCGATATATAATTAGTGATATCAATGGTGGCCTGTGGACACAATTCTAATTAAATCTCAATCTGTGGTCACTGGCATATTTATTACATAGAAATGATATTCAAACTTGTTTATATTCATAAGATATAATGGAATATAGCTCTATTTTCCCTGAACCAAACAAAAAGTGTTCTCATTCAAAAGAATTTTCTCATTACGATTATTAATATATTATTAACATAGGGTTTGTTAGTTAATAAGGATTTTGATACTTGCAATACACTGTTTATAATGATCTATGAACAAAATAAATTCAAAAGGAAATTCTCTGAATGAGAATGATGTGACAATTAGCTTGACTCTAACAGAGATCTAGACAAGGGGTGTATTTCATGATTTACCATTCCTTATTGGCATCATAAAACTATGTGAGTGTGATCAGATCATAATGTTAGTTTTGTTTTAACAAGTTCATTTTTCTTTACAGATTGTTGACTGTTATGTTCACCTGAATGACTGGGACTCTGTGTTGAAATGGCAAGAGACATTTAACAAGCTGAGAACTGCCAGTCCTAACAACTGTCCTCAGCCTACTTACAATGTGGACCTATGTTATATTAGGTAATCTACATCCCCTTGCATATTCAACTATTGATCAAGGTCATGCTTCATGTCTTTAATACACTGACATACTACTTGTGTGACCGCCGCAGGACATTTCAATTTTTAGTAGTTGAAAGTTTATAAAGATTCTACATAAAAGACAAAAATGATTTTCTATATTTTTGATAAGGAAAACACACTGATTTCCATTAAATTACCAAGGCATAATTTTGTATGATTTTTAGATTTAAAGTATTGAGTATAAATATACTTGTATAAATATTTCAGAGCTTTGACGGCCTTCGATTCAGGAGAAATGAAATCTGTTCAAGATGAGTTAGACCTCCTACCAGGTGTTAATGAGTTGTCAAAATGGGGAATAAAGGACAAAGAAGTGTTTGCTCAGAGTCAGTTTTTAAGGGCAGCAGCTATCATACATCAACATACAACCAACAATCACAAGTATGTGATTTATTATTTACCACATTATCAGATCAAGCATACAACATTTGATAGACATTATCTGAAAAATAATGCATTTCAATAATGGTTTGTTTTTTAGCTCCAGTTTCTGAAAGCGAGTCAAGCTTATGTCATGTTGGATTGTCCTTTAAGCATGCGTCAGTGCATGCATTAAATTCAATGACTTCTATTCTATAACCCTGGGCCAATTGTGATGAAACTTCATGGGCAGCATCCTCTCAATGGCCTCTCCTGAATTTCTTCAACTTTTTTTTATTTAAGAATTCTGGTTTACATGGCAACCAGTTGAAACATCTTTAGGTATCTTCTTCTCAGATTCCTTTAAGTTATGTTGATTGGTCAAAAAACATGAAGTCATGGAGTTGGCCTGTTTGATTTTATGGTAAAAACTTTTAAAAAATTCTACTCCGAAAGTATCTGGCAGATTTTTAAATAATTTTGTAAAAATGTTCCATGGGTGACACTGTAAGAGATTCCTTCAATTAATGTTGATTGGCCTTAATACATGGCCTCCCAAAGTATGTGGCCAAATTTTTAATTGGTCAAAATGTCATTGCCACCATACCAGGAGGCAAGGCTGTTTGCCTCATATGGCTATAGTGAAAACTTAAAATATTCTCCTCGGAAATTTATTGGTTGAATTTCAACAATTGTGTAGAAATTTGCATTGGGTGACCCTCTATGAGATTCCTCAAAGCCATGTTGATTTGTCTGATGGCTTGGCCTCTGAAAGTATAGGGTCGATTTCTTAATAGGTCACAATCATTGCCACCAGTAGGCATGGACATTTTGCCATATATGCTATTGTGAAAACTTTAAAAATGTACTCCTTGGAAAAAATTTGGTTGATTTCAAACAAAAACATGGCCACCAGGTGGCGGACTGGTTTGCCCTATATGGCTCTAGTGAAAACTTATTTATTTATTTACAAAAATATGTGGTCAATATTAAAACAGTTTTGTAGAAATTATCCTCGGGTGACCCTTTACCAGATTCCTTCAAGTCATATTGACTGGTCTAAATACATGGCCTCTGCAAGTATGTGGCTGATTTTGTTTGCCCGAGGCCTCTTGTTAATCATATGTGTAAAATACCAGCCTTGTGATTCAAAGGGCCCAGGTTTGATTCCTGTGAGAGTCCCGGTAGCTCAGTCGGTAGCGATGCGGGCTGTCAATCCAGGGGTTGTGAGTTTGAATCCCGGCTCGGCCAAACTTTCTTTACGACGATTGACAAAAGTCATTGCGTCATTCGTCTTCCACCAATGGGCCAAGTCTATGTGGAAAAGCAGCCAGTTGCTTGGGAAGATTGTTGTGTGGAGTACTGGTGTGAGAAAACCAGGAAATGCATGAGTAGGTGAACTGGCCACCGTGATATAACTGAGAAGTGTTAAAAACGGCGTTAAACCCCAATCATTCAATTCCGATAAATGTATTGGTTTAATTCGGGGTCGTCAGATTCAATATACGTAAAGCCGAACCAAATATATGTATCGTAAATGAATCGTCACGAATTAGACCAGAAAATTTGCAAAATATCACGAATCCTCCCGAATCCTAAAATTTAGCCACTTTTGGTGATTCGTGGGATTCGTGGTCGTAGTGGAATAGGGCCATTAAGTATCAAGAAAGTAGACATTATTAGTGAAAAATAAAAGTTGTTATTATAACTTGCTCCACAATTGATGTGAAATAAATATGTTATAACTAAGCTAATCATTTCTATTTTCTTCTTTTTTAGGAATGAAATATCAAAGCTATTGAAAGAATCAGAGGTTGTTGGAGAAGAGTTACTGACTATTCAAGCGATGGATTGGCCAGTCCTGATATCCAATGATACTATGTCAGTTGTGTCTGTTGTATCAACTTTGAGGTCACAGGTCGAAGACAAGAGAGGAAAGGTGAAGAATCTTTAGAGAAACTTTTCAAAGCATTTTTGATTTTACCTAATATTTATTCAATGTCAAAAATATGTCTTGTATGATTTATTTCCCCTAGGACAGACAGACAAGTTTATTTTAAATGTACATATTAGAACGAGAACGAGAATGTGTAACTTAATGGTAGTAGCTCTTGTCTTTATTAAGCCTAGTTAAAACTTTCATCTGCTTTAAAACTACATTGCCAGTTTAACTTAAATGGGTTTAAAATAATGATCCAAAGAAAAGAGAGATTTGTTTTTGTTTTTTTAATACGTTTACCTACATTTTGCAATTTGCAATGTGATAGTTTTTTGGAAATGTACATGTTTCCTCCAATTTAATGAAATCACAAGTATTTCCTCGAAATTGAATTTGATATTTTTTGAGATTTAGTTATAAATTCTCCATCACCTGTCTGTCCTTGTGTCAGTTCTGTGTCTCCTTTGTTTGGCATGGCATCATCTTTCGGTCAAACATTGACTTAACCCTTTCCCTCATATAGACACTTTCTGACGCCTCTGCAGCAGACGGCTTTTTGAAAACATAGTGACAAAAGAAGAAATTGCACAAAACATGCAATTTCTCCTTTTGACACAATGTTTTCCACTTTTTGTCATAGGTTATCCATTCAATTATGGAGATTTTCTATTTTTTGACAAAATACGTTCAAAGTCGTCTGCTGCAGAATTGCCGTATGAGGGAAAGGGTTAATACTCCTTCTTACACTCTTGTTTCAGACTTGGTTGCTGCCTCTTAGTGAGAAGTTCTCGTTAGATGAGAGTGACCATGATTGTGCTTCATTCCTACAAGCTGTTCGACTTCTGAAGACGCAACAGATCTTCAGTATTGATAAAAAGATGGGTAAGGGGATATTCTAGTATCTGCAAGAGTGGATGGGAGGTCATAAACAATTTTTTTTTGACAGCCTTAATCACTGTTTGTCGTCATTGAAGTCTCAAATATGTGTAGCAAATGGTTCAGAAGTCATGAAACCATAATCAATAATTCAGAGGTCCAGATAAGGAGGGGTACACAGCTCCTCTCCCCACAATATCTACCTTATTATCAAACCAAACCAGAATGTGTCTGTACTCAAAAGAAACCTCTCAGTGAGACGATTCTTTTGAGTACCCACAGTATAAGGTTAGATAGTCACACAAATATTTTAAAACGTGCTAAACACTCCTTATCTCGAGCTCTGCAAGATATTAATTTAATGGCAAAATTGATAGTTTCTTTAATAAAAGTATGCTCTCTTCCTCTTTAAAACACTTTCTAACAAACATTTATAACAAACATTTATCTATTCAGTGAAATGTTGGGTTATTTTATAAAAGATAAAACATTTTCATAATGATTAGTAAACATCAAGATTATAGATCTGTGTTTCCATTTATAGAACTATCAGAACAGTTACTGAGACTTCAACTTGGAACTTGTGCTCTAGCAAGAAAACAGCAGAACTTTGGACTTGCAGAGAAACTGTTACTGGATCAGACTCAGATTATCCTGCAGAACAATTCGACTGAAAATGGTATAAACACCAGCCCTGACTCGCTTAGGTCTTCTCTGAAGTACCTCACCACATCAGCTGAATATATCAACAAACTGGATGCTATAAGGATAGAAAGAGAGTCGGCTAAATTAACACATAGCATAGGTACGCTTAAATAAAGATGTCATTATTTAATTTTCAAACGATCATAAATTCATATAGCATAATTATTTTGTATGCAGGATACTTTTAGTTCTGTTTGATGTGAAAGATAGAACGAAACTTGAAGATTTGTCGCCAAGTCTATTCAGAGATTTTGGTTTAGTAAAGGATCTTTATATGAAATGAGTATTTACATGAGTGTGTGGAAATACGGTTGTAAATACTTAATTTATTGCCAATAGTATTATCCAAAGTTAGTGACTTTTTGGAAATGCATCTTTTGATAAAACTGCTTAAGAAGAAATCAGTTATTTGTTTACATAGCAATAGAAAGCTTCTACTCGACTTCAGAACTTGTTGATTTTTTATAGAATGAAATATTAAATATGAGTTTTATGAAACAACTGGACATAAACCAAAGTTTTGTTTTATAGGAGAGCACAGAGAGGCTGTTGAAGTTCTAACAAACAGTGTGGTTGGTTATACGTGCTCAGATAAAACTAAATCTGCCTTGTGTAATGAACTCTGTTCTAGATCTCTTCTCACTTTGGTCAAATGGCTACAGGTACGTAGTTACATTAGTTATAAATACAATGTAGTCACTAGATTGCCTTGATATATAAACTTCTATATTGAAGAAGCATAATTTAGTTGTAACAGTTTGAAATAATTTATTCAGTTTGAAATAAACATTCATCATTTAAAACTTATAGCCATAGTATAGTATGCATTCAAAATGAATGAAATAGGTGAAATACTTGCTAGTACTTAATCTGTGCATTTAAGTTTTACCTTGAACATGCTTGCCTTTGACCAATGCTAATTATGTACAGGTTGATCATAAACTGTTAACAAGCCTAGCCAGTAAAGTTGGACAGGGGGATGGTCATTCTACCTTGGCAACAAACTTACAGATGTTATTGGACATTGAAGAGAAGGCAGTGGAACAGAACATGGGAATCACATTTGTTGGATCAAATTCAGGTAAACTTGTTCACTTGTTTTTAGTTAAGAATAATTAAATTGTTTTGGCTGCCCACAGGGGAACTTTTTGGGATCTTTCTCCCTTGATATAGGTTACAATAGGTAATTATTGGTAGGGTATAGGGTATCAAACACTCTCGTTTCTATCATGTAAACTGTATAAGCAATTGCAGGGTTTCACTCCCCCACTAATGTTTTGGTTATTTCATATATCACACATAAAAAGATCGGTTTAGTACTGGCTTATTTTTAGCTCACCTGTGCACGAAGTGCTCAAGGTGAGTTATTGTGATCGCCCTATGTCCGGCGTCCGTCGTCCGTCGTCCGTCAACATTTTCTCCTCTGTAACCGGTGGGTCAACTGGGATGAAACTTCACAGAAAGCATCCTCTCAATGTCCTCACCAGAATTCCTTAAAATTTTCGGGATCCATGCATAATTCTGGTTTCCATGGCAACGAAATGAAAAAACTTCAAAATTCTTAAAAAATCTTCTCCTCCGAAAGTGTCAGGCCAATTTTCAAATAATTTTGTAGAAATGTTCCTCGGGTGACCCTCTATCAGATTCCTTCAAGCCATGTTGATTGGTCGAAAAACATGTCCGCCAGGGGGGGCGGGGCTATTTTTCCTTATATGGCTATAGTGCAAACTTAAAAAATCTTCTCCTCCGAAAGTGTCAGGCCGATTTTCAAATAATTTTATAGAAATGTTCCTCGGGTGACCCTCTATCAGATTCCTTCAAGCCATGTTGATTGGTCGAAAAACATGGCCGCCAGGGGGGGCGGGGCTATTTTTCCTTATATGGCTATAGTGCAAACTTAAAAAATCTTCTCCTCCGAAAGTGTCAGGCCGATTTTCAAATAATTTTGTAGAAATGTTCCTCGGGTGACCTTCTATCAGATTCCTTCAAGCCATGTTGATTGGTCGAAAAACATGGCCGCCAGGGGGGGCGGAGCTATTTTTCCTTATATGGCTATAGTGCAAACTTAAAAAATCTTCTTCTCCAAAAGTGTCAGGCCGATTTTCAAATAAATTTGTAGAAATGTTCCTTGGGTGACCCTCTATCAGATTCCTTCAAGCCATGTTGATTGGTCGAAAATCATGGCCACCAGGGGGGGGGCGGGGCTTTTTTGCCTTATATAGCTATAGTGCAAACTTAAAAAATCTTCTCCTCCAAAAGTGTCGGGCCGATTTTCAAATAATTTTGTTGAAATGTTCCTTGGATGACCCTCTATCAGATTCCTTCAAGCCATGTTGATTGGTCAAAAAACATGGCCGCCAGGGGGCGAGGCTATTTTGCCTTTTATTGCTATAGTGAAAACTTAAAAAATCTTCTCCTTCAAAAGTGTCAGGCCGATTTTCAAATAATTTTGTAAAAATGTTCCTAGGGTGACCCTCTATCAGATTCCTTAAAGCCAAGTTGATTGGTTGGAAACTATGCCCGCCAGATGGCGGGGCTTATATAGCTAAAGTGAAAAAAAAAATCAGGTGAGCGATTCCAGGGCCATCATGGCCCTCTTGTCTTGTATAGTATTGGTAATGTAACCTAAGTATCATGAATAAGTTGGCTTTAACAGATATATAACTGAGAACAACGTAAAAAAAGACTATGAAACCCTTAACCCTTTCCCTCATATGACAATTCTGCAGCAGACGACTTTGAACGTTTTTTGTCAACACATAGAACATCTCCATAATTGAATGGATAACCTATGACAAAAAGTGGAAAACATTGTGGCAAAAGGAGAAATTGCACGTTTTGTGCAATTTCTTCTTTTGCCACTATGTTTTCAAAAAGCCGTCTGCTGCAGAGGCGTCAGAAAGCGTCAATATGAGGGAAAGGGTTAAAAGATATGCTGAATGAAATGTCAACTTCTTACAGGTCTTAAAATATGCCTCCTGTATTTATGAAATTTATAAAAATGTAATTTGTGTTGTATAAGAAAAAATATATTTTTTCCTAAATTTTACCTGGTTCTTATATTCTGGAACTTATGATATGTTCCTTTCCTTTTGTTTCAGACTTGAAGATTGGAGATAATCCCATCCTGTCTGACACAGATCGTGTTGTGGGGAGATTTTTACATTTGAGTACCATACAGTGTGACTCTCTACCGAAATCCTGGTATGCCCTGGCTGGCTGGTGTTATAAGTGGGGCAGAAAGGCTGTTGATAGTGCAAGGTAAACACATGTTTTGAATCACATATGAGCCATGATGAGCCATACCACATGAAAACCAACATTATGGCCTCTGCGTAATATATCGACCAAGATCAGCCTGCGCAGTCCGCACAGGCTAATCTGGGCCAAAACATTCCATATCGGGTGAATAGAGGTATAGATTAATGATTCCTGAAACAAACAAAAACACAGGAGGCGAAACGTGTCTGTCTGGGTTAGCCAGCGCGTCATGCTTTGGCTTTACGCAATGTTGGTTTTCTCGTGGGACGGCACATATCTTGAGGTTTAAATCTTGTCCATCTTAAGAAGGCTATTGACTATGCTATGTTTTATTTGATTTTCATTCTTTTCTACTAATGGTTTCAATTAGAAAGCATGTTATATTAGCATACCAGCTAAGAGGTTAATAGCTTTTTAACTCTCCTGAGCTTGCAACAGAACCAATATCAAAATTCTTCTTTAACACTTGAAACTTTAATAAAAATTAAAAATATAGGCATGGTAGGCAGCTGTACCTTAGAAAAACCTCTTGATTTAAAAAATGTTTTTAAATGCTGATAGATTCTGATATTAATTGATGATTGATTTGATTACCTTCTGCTGTTGTTGGGAGGTCCATTTATATGGATAGGGACCGATATTCTTGTATGCCCATCTCATACACATATATTCACTCTAATTTATATAACATCATTAAAAAATCCCATTACCTAGACTTTGTTTCCATCATTTTCCATCTAATTCTAACAAACATATGCAATTTTTTAATAATAATAATTCTCATTCTTATTTTAATGCACACTAAATTACCACTAAATTACCTTAGCTGTCGATGCGCCATAAAACACTATACACCCATTCATTTTGAATTCCAGTCATGGCTGTGTGGAACTGTTTCCTGAAGAAAAGGTACAGATTTTAAATCTACTACCACACGGTACAAGTTCAGAAGATAAAGAGAGTGTATATACAATACTGAGTCAGATTCATACTGGGATGACAAGTGAAGAAGATATCAGTGACCAAGATCAGGTACATTTTTCTTTAGGTTACAATACTTAGATTGTCTAGGTTACAATACATAGATTATTTTTAGCTCGACTTTTGAAAAAAACGAGAGCTATTGTCATGACCCTGGCGGTGGCGGCGGCGTGGTCGTCCGGTTAAGGTTTTTTGTTCAGCTCAGCTTTTTTTTTTTTCTGTTTTCTCCCTATCAGTTGAGTGTCTGTGCCGTACGCGGTGCTCTTGTTAAGATTTGTGTTTCTTTGGACTCTTTCTTTAAAGACCATTATTCCTATTTGACTACAAGAATATTAAGGTTTAAAGAAGGTTAAGCCTTATTCTGCTGAATTCCTGCAACTTGTACAATCATCCCTGATATGGACAATATCGAGTAGTCTTCTAAGAATACATACATGAGTGGTGCAGTAGTAAAGCATCGGCCTCTCATACCAAAGGTCTAGGGTTCTGAAAATCTTGTGATCAGCGGGTTCTGCCTTTGGGTGTTCCAGTAAAGTCTCCAGGAAGTAGATATCCAATGTGTTTAATATAAGCTCAAAACTTGTTTCGAAATCTTTGTAAAATTAATAAATATATAAGGGGCAAAATATTAACATTATAAGACAAAGATTAGATTGCATGAATGTCCAGATTAACTTGCTCTTCATTCTTTGCCATTGACTAAAGTTGTCTATTATAGGATGAAATAGTGTAGCTTCTAGCCATATCAAAGCAGAAAAATAAAGATTTATGTCATCTTTGTTTATTATAATCAGAGTCAGTATGATGATGGTACAGACACGACCCGTAGACAGTTGTTGGCTTCCTGTCCTACCCTTCATACAGTAGGGGAGGAGTATGTAGATGGACTGTTGGACATATGGAAGGGAGTTGTACACAGAATATACCATTATTATCAACTCTCGGCTACAGCCTACTTCAAATTCCTGCAGCTCAATGGTGGGGTAGGTATTATATACTCCTATGAATTGACATGAAAGACTAAAGTATAAAGTTCATTTTTAGCTCGACTTTTCGAAGAAAAGGCTAGCTATACTACTCGCGTCTGCGTCGAAGAAAAGGCTAACTATACTACTCGCGTCTGCGTCAGTGTTACTGCCACACCTTGGTTAAGGTTTTTGTACCAATCCCCTTTTTTGTCAAAACCATTACAGATATTGCTTTGAAACTTACAACACTTATTCACCCAACAGACAAGAGTACATAACTCTGTCAAGGTTTTTGTAAGAATTATGGCCCTTTTTTTACTTAGAAATTTGGTTAAGTGTTTTGTACCAATTCACTTTTTTTCAAAACCTTTATGGATATGGATTCGAAGCTTACAACACTTATTCACCATCATTACTTCTACCAACAGACGAGAGTACATAACTCTGTCAAGATTTTTGTAAGAATTATGGCCCTTTTTCGACTTAGAATTTTGGTTAAGTTTTTTGTACCAATTTACTTTTTTTCAAAACCATTACAGATATTGCTTTGTAACTTACAACACTTATTCACCATCAATACTTCTATCAACAGACAAGAGTACATAACTGTGTCAAGAATTTTGTAAGAATTATGGCCCTTTTTGACTAAGAATTTTGGTTAAGGTTTTTTTTCAAAACCATTACAGATAGTGCTTTGAAACTTACAACACCTTTTCAACATCATTACCTCCAGCAACAGACAAGAGTAAATAACTCTGTCAATGTTTTTGTAAGAATTATGGCCATACTTCGCCTTACAATTTTGGTTAAGTTTTTCATACCACCCCACTTTTTTTCAAAACCATTAGTGATTTACCTTATAAACTTACAATACTTATTTATCATCATAACCTCCATCAACAGACAAGGGAACATAACTCTGTCAAGTTTTGTTTAAGAATTATGGCCCTTTTTCGATTTATATTTTTGGTTAAGTTATTCATACCAAATCAAATTTTTTCAAAACAAGTAGAGATATAGCTTAAACACTTACACAAATCTTTTTACCATCATTACCTCCACCAAAAGCCAAGAGTGCATAATTCAGTAAAGGTTTTTAGCTCACCTATGCACGAAGTGCAAGGTGAGCTATTGTGATCACATTTTGTCCGGCGTCCGTCCGTCGTCCGTCGTCCTTCGTCAACATTTGAGCTTGTTAACACTCTACGGGCTACATTTTGCATCCAATCTTCATGAAAGTTTATCAGAACGTTCATCTCCATAAAATCTTGGACAAGTTCGAAACTGGGCGATATGAGGTCAAAAACTAGGTCACTAGGTCGAATTGAAGGAAAATCTTGTTAACACTCTGGAGGCCACATTTTCAACTTGAGCATATTGAAACTTTATCAGAATGTTTGTCTTGATGATATGTAGGTCAAGTTCCAACATGGGTCACGTTGGGTCAAAAAGTAGGTCACTAGGTCAAGTTGAAGGAAAGTCTTGTTAACACTCCAGAGGCCGCAATTTTTGCTTCAGCAGTTTGAAATTTTGTCAAAATGTTTGTCTTAAAAATATCTAGGTCAAGTTCGAATATGGGTTATGCCGGGTCAAAAACTAGGTCACTAGGTCAAATTGAAAGAAAATCTTGTTAACACTTTTGATGCCGCATTTTTTGCTGCAGCAGCTTGAAATTTGGTCAGAATGTTTGTCTTAAATATATCTAGGTCAAGTTTAAATATGGGTCATATTGGGTCAGAAAATAGGTCACCAGGCCAAATTGAAGGAAAATCTTGTTAACTCTGTAGAAGCCGCATGTTTTGCTTCAGTGGCTCGAAATTTGTTCAGAATATTGAGCTGAATGATATCTAGGCCAAGTTCGAATATGGGTCATGTCGGGTCAAAAACTAGGTCACTAGCCCAAATTGAAAGAAAATCTTTTTTACACTTTGGATGCCGCATTTTTTGCTTCAGCAGCTTGAAATTTTGTCAGAATGTTTGTCTTAAAGATATCTAGTTCAAGTTCATATATGGGTCATATTGGATCAGAAACTAGGTCACTAGGCCAAATTGAGGGAAAATCTTGTTAACTCTGTAAAAGCTGCATTTTTTGCTTCAGCAATTTGAAATTTGGTCAGAATGTTTGTATAAATGATATCTAGGCCAAGTTTGAATATGGGTCATGCTGGATCAAAAACTAGGTCACTAGATCAAATTGAAGGAAAATCTTGTGAACACTTTGGATGCCGCATTGTTTGCTTCAGCAGCTTGAAATTTTGTCAGAATGTTTGTCTGAATTATATCTAGGTCAAGTTCAAATATGGGTCATATTGGATCAGAAACTAGGTCAATAAAGGAAAATATTGTTTAAACTCCGGAGGCTGCATTTTTACTTTGAGCAAGTTGAAACTTAGTCAGAATGTTGTCTTGATGATATCTAGTCCATGTTGGAATATGGGTCATATCAGGTAAAAAATATAGATCACTAGGCCAAATGAAGGAAAGTATTGTTAACACCGTGGAGGTTGCATTCAGAATAATTGTCTTGATGTGTTTTGCATTGCAGTACATTGTATAATTAAGGTGAGCGATCCAGGGCCATCATGGCCCTCTTGTTGTTAAAATTATGACTCTTTTTCGACTTTCACCCAAAAAAGTTTTGTTTTATTGGCAAGCACAAAAAAGTCGAGCATGCTGTCCTCCGACAGCTCTTGTGTTGCATGTTGCATATCAAAAATGAAAAAGTAAATGCTTATAAAAGGACTTTATGCAAAGGATAAAGTCATAACAAAAATATAGTAAGTTTATTGGAGAGAAAAGTTTTTGAATTCTTATATCTTGATTTAAACCAAGAGCTCTACGGAAGGAGTAACAGTATCAATTACATCTTAGGACAAATTAGCAACTACATTCGTTATAATGTTCCCTTTTTTTTTTTTAAATATTTGTCTTGACATAGTTGACATATTTAACCGTAGTTGTTCTAACTTGCAATTTAATTAATTAAAGAGATAAGTTTTGTTAAAACAGATTAGTACTCTATAAACATGTTGTAATTATTTTTCTCACAGAAAAAATGGTTATATGTTTTCAGTTGGATCCATTGAAAGAGGTTAACATGGAGGATAACAATGTTATAAGTACTCTGCGCGTGTTACGGCTACTTGTGAAGCATGCCTGGGAGTTACGTACTGTACTGGAGGATGGACTTGCTGTAACCCCTACAGCACCATGGAAGGGAATCATTCCCCAGTTATTCTCCCGACTGAGTCACCCAGAGGCCTATGTAAGACAGAGTATATCAGACTTACTGTGTAGAGTGGCTGAAGATGCCCCTCATTTGATTGTTTATCCGGCTGTGGTGGGCAGTTACAGTACTAAACTTGATACCAAGTCAGAAACAGGTCTGTAACATTTTCTACTGAAATTCTTAACTTTTCATTTGTAGATTTAACTTTGAGCAACTAGACTGCCAAGTTTTGTTATCTTTTGTTGACATGAGATATTTTATTGTTTTCTTCAAATGCATCATGGTGGAAGAGAATACAAATAGATTATAATAAAGATTTCATCATCTTCTACATCTATGGTGTATATATTTGAACTGATATATAGAATTTTAATTTTATCTAATTGAACTTGAATGTGCTATTTTATAAATTGTCTGAAATACTTAGATAAGTGTGGATAGCCAGTTGCTTGGAAATAACTGGTGTGAGAAAGCCAGGAAACACATGAATAGGTGAACCTTGGCTGCCTTGATATTACTGAAAAATTGTTGAAAACGGTCTTAAACCCATATTGATCAATCAACCAAAGTAACTGGTGTTTGGTCTCAGTGATACTGAGACTCAAAGCTTTCTTATCTAGTCCACTGAGTTCATATCTGATTCTCTTTTAATGTAGCAGGGTTTAATCTTTGATGAAGAAATCGTCAGGTTTAACTTGTTTATCATTTTGCAGGTTTGTTAAACAACTATCTGAATGAGATGGCAGATGGGGATGCAGAAAACATAGAGGAGGCCACATCCCAGGAGGATGAGGAAATGAATGAGGATTCTGAAGACTCAATGTTACATACACACTCTGTCCTCTCCATGTTGAATACACTTACATCTAACTTTCCACAGTAAGTTTGGTTACTTAACCTTTTCAATGTTGAATTTTTGAAATGGACTTGTCCAGCTTTGCATTTGGAAGAAAACCCTCAGCCAATTCTAGGAATATCATGACGTAAATGTCGAGTCTAGCTCTTAACCCTTTCCCTCATATAGACGCTTTCTGACGCCTCTGCAGCAGACGGCTTTTTGAAAACATTGTGACAAAAGAAGAAATTGCACAAAACGTGCAATTTCTCCTTTTGCCACAATGTTTTCCACTTTAAGTCATAGGTTATTCATTCAATTATAAAGATTTTCCAGTTTTTGACAAAAAGTGTTCAAAGTCGTCTGCTGCAGAATTGTCGTATGAGGGAAAGTGTTAACTGGTGGTAAGGCTTCAGAAAATTGGTTCCAGCAGTCAAGGGGTTAAGGCATTTATCATTTAAGCTTGGATGGGGATATTTAACTCAGATAATGGTCTTGCCTCATGGAAGATCCATTCTGATTTTGAAGGGTCAATAGGTCAGGGTAATATTTTATTTTGCTTTCATGAATAATTCGTTTTTGTTAATTAAAATATGAAGATAAAATATTGAAATTTGATGTTTTGTAGGATGATATGCGATGTGAAACAATTGATAGAAGAGTTACGGCGTATTACCCTGCTTTGGGATGAGTTATGGTTGGGTACACTTAACCAACAGCATCAGGATGTGGAAAGACGTGTTGCACAGCTGGAAAGTGAGATCAAGAAAGTTAACAATAACACATCTCTCAGTAAAGAGGAAAAACATGCAATCATCAGAGAAAAACACAAGACTGTACTTAAACCTGTAAGTAAAAATATCTATGCCACAAGAAATTGACTTTCCAAACTTTTAGATCAGGAAATAACCAGATCAGTTTGTGCTGCCTATAGTATAATCAGTCCACCATCCAGTCAGTCTGACATTTATCTGGTGTCAGATAAATGGACAGGTAGTACTAATATAACTTACCCAGAAAACACCGTGATATAACTGAAAAACTGTTGAAAGCCGCGTAAAAACACCAAACAATCAACCAATCAATTCATTTTCTGAGATTTTCCATATTTGAAAACTAGATGTTTCAAAGATAGCTGCTGCGGATTTGTTGTATGTGTGGGAAAGGATTAGAAGCATTTTTAATCCTTTCCCTCATATAGACGCTTTCTGACGCCTCTGCAGCAGACAGCTTTTTGAAAACATAGTGACAAAAGAAGAAATTGCTCAAAACGAGCAATTTCTTCTTTTGCCACAATGTTTTCCACTTTTATTCATAGGTTATCCATTTAATTAAAGAGATTCTCTATTTTTTGACAAAATATGTTCAGTCGTCTGCTGCAGAATTGTCGTATGAGAGAAAGGGTTAAAGCTTCAGAGATGAAATTGTCTCAAGAAGTCGTTGCAAGTATGCAAATTAAATCTAGGTGGTTTTACTGTGTCCTATCTCAAATTGTTATACTTTTGTTATCTTTATCGAGGAATCGGCTGTGGCCGACTGGTTAGCATGGGGGTATTTGGAACCTTTCATCCCGAGTTCAATCCCCACTCATGGCGATCATGTTGAAGTGCCCTTTGGCAAGGCACATTTCCTTGCCAAGTACTGGTTTGTTTTTCCCAGGGATTATGAATAATTGTAATGTTGTTGTGAAATAAATGAAATAATGTTGAAATGGCTTAAAAGCTCAATGAAACAAACCTTTATCAAATACATTTACTTGTCTTATAGCAGTTACATAAGTATGTACTACAAATTCTACATGAGTTATAAAATGACAATATGTACTTTTTTCCCTAGACTGTGTATACCATGGAGAGACTCAATGAAATTACCAGTCAGGTTACAGACACTCCTCATGAAAAGTTGTTCCAGGATACCTATGGTCACATGATAACAAACGCTTTGGAGAAACTGAAAAACCCATCTAACCCCAGCCATCCAAGGGCTAGCTGGCATCCATTCAAACAGGTTTGAACTTCATGGTTATTTACTTGAACTGGTTACAAAACAGCATTTGATGCCTTTGCAACAGAAAACTTGAAACCAAAATGAGCAATTTCTCCTTTTTCTACATTGTTTACAATTATGATGTTACAGAAGAGGAAAAATCAGTTGAAAGAGTTTATATCTATTAATTCAGCCATGCTCCAAGAAATCTCATTCATAGAGATTTTTTGACAAAGCAGATAAAGATGTCTGCATATCATTCCAGTCTGATCCAATTATACAATGCTAGTCAAATATTCTGTGACTATTTGATGAACAGTGCAGATTGAGGTCAGACTGCATGGACTTGAAGTGTGTTCTGGATTTACCTTTTTCGCCATCTTGTTTAATTTCCTTGAGTTCATCAAATTTTGTATTGCCTTCCTTGACAGGTCGACGTTTAGGGGGATCACTTTTACATCATCTGTTTCTCATGCTTTGACCTATTGACCAATTATTGGCAGGCAACATGTATGTTCTTTCACACAATTGTATATTTTGTGACTGCCTCTGTGGTTTAGTGGTAGAGCATCCGCCTCAGCTGCAGGCGGTACGCAGGTTGCCCTGCTTTGCGCTCTAGGTTGCTGGGTTAGCGTTAAGACTGACTGGCTATTGTCAGGATAAATAGACCAGTAGTACTGGTATCTTACCCGGGAAATGCCGTTATATAACTTAAAAATTGTTGAAAGTGGCTATGGTTGGGTACACTAAACCAAGCTATCAATCAATTGTTTATTTTGTGATGATTGTTTTCACAGATCCATGTTAGTCTACAACAGAAGGCTCAGAAGAGGAGTAGCCTTGTGTTGTATATGAATGAGATCAGTCCAAAACTCCACTCACTACGCAACACAGTCATAGCCATGCCTGGTCTCGGGACAATTGGACAGCTGGTAACCATTGAGTCAGTCTCAAATGTTGTACAGATTTTACCAACCAAAACTAAACCCAAAAAGCTGGTGTTTAAAGGCTCAGATGGCAAAAAGTATGTATAACTGACTTTCTCTTTTAACTTTGACATTGTGTCTAAACCCTCTCTCAGGTACAGACGTATTTAAACGCATTTTCTTCAGACGAATTTTGAAAATATTATTGCAGAAGGAGAAATTGCATATGATGAGCAATTTTTCCTTTTGCCACAATGTATTCAACTTTGTTCTATAATTCTTCTTTCATTCATAGAGATATTTCAGAATTTTGCATTGATGTGTTCAAAGTTGTCTTCTGTACAATTGTTGTTTGTGGGAAAGGGTTAACTCTCATTGGGGAAAAACGTGTATGAAAGATTTCCAACATTTAGAATATCAGAAAATTGGAGAAAAAGTATTCACATTTAATCTGATAAGCCTTTTTTAATAGTTCAAGAGACTTCTGTTTTGACAACATTAACCCTTACCCACAGACAAGAAATCTGCAGCAGACAACTTTAAAGTCATCTAGGGGAAAAATATGGAAATATCTGTATTTAAAAGTTAAGTTTTAGAGTATAGTTGAAAACACTGCTGTAGATGCGTCTACATGTGATAAAAGGACTAAAGAATTTGGAAAATTGGAATATGATCTTGATAAAGATTTTGAAATATAATGAAAAAGGGGAGAAATTGCTAAAAAAAATTCTGCATTCGTATGACTGATTTTTATGTGATAATAATCTATTTTACAGATATCCATACTTATTCAAAGGACTGGAAGATCTTCATTTAGATGAGCGTATAATGCAGTTCTTAAACATAGTAAACAACATGTTTGCTTCTGGTAAAAAGTAAGTTGCTTTGAACCAAAATAAAGAATGACATTCTCTTCTACAAACACTTCATAGGCTATTCTAGAGTTCCACCATATGTATAAGAATTCAGATTACGTCTCATCAAAAGAGCTTGTTTTGTATTTCATTCCATGACCGAGCTTTTTTGCTGTCAGAATTGGTTTAGTGACTGTTTACAAAAATCCATTTAGATAGAAATGGCTCATTGAAAGTTACAGTTAACATAAATAATTATATGGATATATGTATCAATGAAACAACATCATTATGTGAACCAGTGAAAGAGAAAAGATTCAAGTTGGCATTTCTAAATAGTGTAGGTTCAGATCATCATGTCCGTCTGCTCATTCTTATCAGAATCTACACAAATTGACAGAATCTTTTTGCGAGCTTGTGTAAGTTATAATTGAAGAGTGTAGACATTCTTTAAACTGTTTGGATTCAGCCTGACCTGGCCCTAAATACTGGTCATATCAGCCAACTTGTAACTCTTCTCATGCACTGACTTATATAACATGTATTATAGGGGGAGCCATGATTTGTACAGAGCCCGACATTATTCAGTCACACCTCTAGGACCAAGGTCCGGCCTCATACAGTGGGTTGATGGCGCAACACCATTGTTCGCTCTCTATAAGAGATGGCAGCAAAGAGAAGCTATGGTTCCCATGCTCAAACCACAGACATCTGGCTCAAATGCCCAGCAACCCACCAACATACCCAGACCTAGTGAAGTGTACTATAACAAACTTACTCCTCTCCTCAGAGAAAAGGTCAGTTGAAATATAAGTTTCAAATTAATGTTTAACAAATTATATGACACAACACAATAGCATAATATTTCTGGAAGTTAATTGGTTTTAACTTATATATTTTACATTGGTTATGAAATAAGTTTCTACTTATTTTATCCCTTTCAAACTTTCAGTTGCATTATGATGTATCTGCAGCAGACGACTATTGAAAACATTTTGGCTAATGGCGAAATTCCTCATATTGAAGATATTTCTTTTGCCACTATGTTTTCAACTCTCATTCTAAATTTAAACTTTGATAAAGATATTTTTTCAATTTCCCCAGACGATTTAAAAGTTGATTGCTGCAGACTTATGGTTTGTGGGAAAGGGTTATTCTGTCTTGATGTGTGATCCTGTGGATGTAACTATTTTCATGGCGGGATATGATTAAACAGAAGGTTGATCTCTGCTCATCGTGTAATTTGATCCTGGGACATTTGGATCATATAGTGGAAGCTCTGCCGTCCTTAGTGTGTATTAAACATTTCTTTAATGTAGACACATTTTTATGCCTCTTCAGCTGACGACTTTGACAACATGGTGGCAAAAAGAGAAACTGCTCATAATGAGCAATCTTTTTTTTGGCCACAATGTTTTCAACTTTTTTCAATAATTTTCATTTATAGAGATTATCCATATTCATTCACTAATGTTTTCTAAGTCATCTTCTATTGGTTTGTTGTATGAGGGAAAGGGTTTATTTGAAAATATCACCTGTCATCTACTGCATGGATAGCGTTGAAAACAACTTATTACGTTTTTGCAGGGTATAAAAGATTTGGAGAACCGAAAAGAATGGCCACTTAGTGTACAACGTAAAGTGCTGGAAGAGCTCATGGCAGAAACTCCTAAAGACCTACTAGCTAAAGAGTTATGGTGTTCAAGCACGGGACCGAATGAGTGGTGGTATGTGACACAGACTTACGCTAGATCCACAGCTGTGATGTGTATGATAGGTTATATTATAGGACTTGGAGACAGACATTTGGATAACGTTATGGTAGACCTTACAACTGGAGAGGTAATCAGACAACAAGATAAGAAGGAGTGTGCTGGTCTTTTCCCAACTTTAGCTTTCTTATTACTCAACTAAACCCTATGATGTGGATACTCAAAAGAATCGTCTCAGTGAGACGATTCTTTTGAGTACCCACAATATAGAGTTTTAGGGTCGTATAAGGATTTGGGGATATGAAATCAGATCTTCTGATCTAGAGATCTTGGTATTGTTTCACTTAATGACATGGGGTATTTAACCCCATCCCTTATATTTGCCATGTCACTCAAAAACAATCTTTAGGAATTTGCGACCAGCAAAAATCAAGTTCAACTGCTCCTCGATGCAGTCGTATAAGGATCTTCTCAGTTGAATGGTTATTACGAAAAACTGATTAAACAAGTTTACAACTAGATCATATTTAAATGTAATTTCAGAATGTCCAAAGATTGATTTTCATGTGACCAATTATTAGTCACTTACAACAAATCTGCAGCAGACGACTTCGAAAACATTTACGTAAAAACATGAAAAATCTCTATAAAAGAAAATATAATAATAAAATAAAATTGAAAACATTGTGGCAAAAGGCGAAATTGCTCATAATGAGCAATTTCACCTTTTGCAGCAATGTTTTCAAAAGTCAACTGCAGCAGAGGCGTCAGAAAGCGTCTGTATATGGGAAAGGGTTTAACCCAAATATCAGGAAAGGCACCATTGGTAATGATTGTTTTATTTTTTCAATATTTGTAAATATATTTGTTTTCCATACGAGAAGAAACATGTTTAATTTGTCTATTATCAGGTTGTTCATATCGACTACATTGTGTGCTTTGAGACGGTTAAAACATGTTTAATTTGTCTATTATCAGGTTGTTCATATCGACTACAATGTGTGCTTTGAGAAGGGTAAAGGATTGAGGGTACCGGAGAGGGTACCCTTTAGGCTTACACAGAACATTGAAACTGCTCTTGGCATTACTGGCATAGAGGTAAGTTATTTTAACCCATTACTTCACATGGCTTTTCATAGATTGTCTGCTTTACATTCATCAGACGACCAATTTCAATTTTATTGTGATAAAGAGTTAAAAATATTGCAATAAAAGATGAAATTGCTTGTTTTGAGCAATTTCACCTTTTATTGCAATGTTTTCAAAAGTCGTCTGTTACAGCTGTGTGAAGTAATGGGTAAATAAATATTGATATCATTCATTTTGAAAATATATAGATTAACCCACATAAAGCTGTATTTTATTAAACCCTTACCCACATACAACCAAACTTCAGCAGAAGACTGAAAATATGCAGGCAAAAATAGGGAAAATCTTTATAATTTGAAAGTTATTGGAACAGATTTGCAAACAGTGTTGCAAAAGGAAAAATTGCTCATTATGAACAAGTTCGCTCGTCACACAATTTCCAAAAGTTGTCTGCTGCAGATGGGTAAGAAAACATCTTTATGTGGGAAAAGGGTTAATACAAGCTGAAATATCATCGCATTGAGTGTTTTCTTCTGATTCTTTTAATAAGAAGACATTTTGATTTCCATAATGCATAGCCTCATTTCTTTACACGAGTAACCAGTCTTCTGTTTGTTTCGCTTAATATCTGTTTCTAAAATATTTATCTACTTTTTACAGGGAACCTTTAGAAATGCCAGTGAACATGTGATGAAAACTATGCGTAAAGGTCGTGAAACACTCTTGACCTTGTTGGAAGCCTTTGTGTATGATCCACTTGTAGACTGGACAACTGGGAATGAAGGCGGATACCCTGGAGCTTTCTATGGTGGAGGTGTTGGTAACGGCTCAACAGCATCCGAGGGTAAACATGCTAAAGTACAGATGGAGAAAGAAATCACTACCAGCATGTTTTCTATACGCATAGCAGAGATGAAAGTACATTGGATGAAGAATAGGTAAGATATGTTTTAGAATTGCTTCTCCATTCTCTGTCTGTCACTATTTTGCTTACTGACATATTGGCAGGTGACTTTTGTTTTGATTTGTTGTCTAATGGATTATTTGGTTTTTTTTCCAACTTTGTCTTCTAAGTATATAGTAGATATATATATTTTTGTTATTATTCTTACTACAATAGCTTATATTTTCCTGTTAGTCTAATAATAGTGTATGATGTATGTATGTTTAATGAGTTTATGATGTAACATGCATATATATGTTAAAAATAATAAAAGTTTTAATGGCAGAAGTCCTATATTTGTTAATAGTATAAGTAGAACATTGAATACAAAATATTTAAAGAATTTCGGTTATATAATTATGCTGTTGCTCAAAAAGGTTCTTTAGTACTTCTATCCATTTGTTGTTTGTTGGGATTGTTTACCCTCGCACTCGGCATTGATGCCATTTGGCGAGCTCTTCTATACATGAAAATTAAGTTATTATATCTATAAACAGAGAGGAGGTGCTAGTTGTGGTTCCAAAAATCAAGTTGGATCTAGATAAACATCAGGAAAAAATAGGAGAGTATACAGACTGTATGTCATCTGGTGAGAGACTGAAAGAGCTGAAGGATGTAGTGGTGAATGCTCAGTCTAATTCCGCCAGCTCTGTTTTCACTCTGGATGGAAGGTAAGTTTCCCTAATTACAAGCTCATCACTGTTCTATGCTCACTGAAGTTAGGGCTTTTTGTAAGATTTTTATTCGGTGACAACAAGGGCTATGAAACCGGGTGTCATTGGTGCAAATCCTGGCCAGACTTTTCATGCTTTCTTATATTTCTGGGCCAAACAATCTATGTGTGAATACAGCCAGCTGTGTGGTATACTGGTACATGAAAGCTAGGGGAAACCTGATAGGTTAACTGGCTTTCTTGATACGACAGAAAGATCATTAAAAATGGCGTTAAACTCCAATTTATCAATCATTCATTTAGTGCATCGTTTTTTACAAGGAGTAATCAATTTATTATAGTAATGAATTTGTTACCTATTAAGGCGGGTAATAACTGATTTTTTTTATGTCTAAGCTCTGTTAAATGGTATAATCATTTCCTGTTAAAAGTAAGTGTTTGAGAAAAATATCAACACTTTTTTTTTCTTTTTTTATTCTAAAGGTATAAAGAATATTTAGGTTTAAAGAATACCCAGGATTCTGTAAACAAACTTGTGGAGGAAAGGATTAATGAATGTATCAACTGGCAACAGATACACATGGTAAATATCTTCTCAAATGATTGGTCATTATTGCAGACATGTGTTAGTTTTAAGGATAAAAAGACAGGTCTGGTATAGAGCACTTATTTTTAAATTGTTGTGGTCTTTTCGTGTCATGTTCATAAAAACCATCGATATGCCATTTGTCACCATTATGAATCAACCTTTGCCTTCCCGTAGATTGACTAGGCTCGCACTGTTTGCCAATGAGTCACTTAAGGTTTCAATAACTTTCTGGTAAACAGTGTGCATTTGGATCAGATAGCATAGACATTGTTTAGCTTATCTGTTTTTCAAAGAAAAGAAATCAGGCTATCGTGATACACTTAAGGTCGTCGTCACAAAACCATACGTCATAACTAAAAAAAAAACATTCAACATTTTTAAACGAAACTTGGTACACATGTTCATAGGAACAATACACATGTCTTTGTAAAGTCACATAACTCTAGCTTTAATAATTATTCAGTAATGCCCCTTTGACGAGCATTGGTGTTAGCTCCTCGGTATTCTTGTTTACTTGTCATGGATATACTAAGGTTAGATTTCAACAAAAACAGCTGATTTTATCATTCTGGTTGGAATTTTTATCTGATTAGTTTTCAGATGTTTCTCTATTTGACATATTTGTTTTGAATTTGTTCTCTCAGACATGAAGTAAATTACATTGGAATTAGTTTTCTAACAGATGATTCCACTTAGGAAGCTCGTACTAGAATATTAGAATGTGTATGAGCTGCCTATAAATACAAAAAGGGTTTTGTTTCACATGTGAACAGTTAAGACTCATCTGCTAAGTCCCATTAATGCTTTCACTGTTTGTATAGATGTGAAACAGCCTTAGATGTAACTCCTGACCAAAATTATAGAAATATAGCTCTATTTGTTTTTTATACCAGCAGTTGAATGAGATGCCTACATGTGAATGCAACAAGGCACTTTTTAATCCGACATAGCTTAATGAGCTTATATAGATACATAATTATAACCAAGCTTTAGGGTCTTGTTGCATCACAGTTCGGTAAAGACTTGGCTGAGCCTTTGCATATACCGGTACACAGTGTCATCAGTTTTAATTGTCAGTTTGCATGTATTGACCCAGATGTAACTTCTGACAATGAAAATAGAATTATAGTCACACAGGTCTACCATATTCATTGGTCCCGTTATCCAGGTGTGCTGAGATCGATCACAGATTTCATGATCTTAATGACATTTTGTAATTCAGCATGTTGTACAGAAGATCCAGGGCCCAGCCTTTCAGAAGATGTGTACTGATATAGCATCGTCACTTAACCTTGGAACACCAAGCTTTTCTACCACTAAGGAGTTTCTACAAGGAGCTGGACAGGCCTCTGTTGTTACTCAGGTAAATTTCATTAAAAAATCAAAATCAATGATTGATTCATATTTCGGCAGCATTAATCTGATTATTTAAAGATTCAAACCTTCTATCATCACCTTGCTATGTGCTTGGAATGCAGATCAATGTATATTTTTGTTGAATTGAGAATTTAAACTGTCCTTGAAATTGGAAGAGAGCTTGGATGACCTGGATGTTTCATTCTATTGTAGCATTATTTGGCTGAATGTGTTTTAAAGAGAAGTTTGCAATACCAAGATAGGCAAACATAAGTAGAAGCTGTTTAATTCTTATTCTTTTTGCAAATATATTTTATAGATCACATATAAACATAGATAGGAAGTAACTTTAATTGACTTCTCTTTTTTTTTCAATTCAAAAAGTGTGAACAGGTTGAGAATGATTTAACATCTAACTTACAAGTGCAGAGGGCAAATTTACACCGAGTATTAGATGTCCTACATACATACGGAACCATTGTATCACAGGTATTATCATCATTTGAGCCATCACGCAAGAAAACAAACATTATGTCCTCTGCTTAATGTATCTACCAAGATCAGCCTGCGCAGTCCACGCAGACTGATCTGGGCCGACACATTCTGTCTCAGAGGTATAGAGTAATGATTCCTGAAACAGAAAATCCACAGGAGGCAAAAAGTTTCTCTCCGGGTTAGCCTGCATGTTATGCTTTAGCTGTTCCGGGTCGATACTTTACGCAGAGTCAACAATGTTGGTTTTCTCGCGGGACAGCTCATTTTTCCTGATACATGTACAGCCATCTGGTGCCTTTTACAGCAGACAACTTTTTGTATCACACAAATAGGCAGGGTAACACCCTAGGCGTCACTTTTCTATTATCTTTCAGTCTGTCTGCTTATTAGTTAACCCTTTCCCACATACAACACATTTGCGGCAGACGACTTTGAAAACATCTTAAGTAAAAAATTTGGAAAATCTTCATAAATGAAAGTATAATTATTAAATAAAGTTGAAAATGTTGTGGCAATATATATGTGGGAAAGGGTTTAATGAACTATTTATTGTTTATTGACTAGTAAAATCAATTTCTAAAAGGTATCAATTGCTCAAGACAAGCTGTTTCTCCATTTCGCAAAATGTTTTCAAAAAAATTATTTTTAAGATGTTACTGGTTTTTCTGCACATGATTTTAAAACAGAAAATTTAAATAATGTTCTAGATGAACGATTGAAAGGTTTTTATTGATAATGAGGCTTGAAAAAATTTAAGTTAAATGAACCATTTATTGTTTATTGGCTTACGACACATATGTGTTCCTTCAAGCACTAGTGAAATCAATTTCTAAAATGTATCAATTGTTCAAGACAAGCTGTTTCTCCATTTCGCAAAATGTTTTCAAAACAGTGTTAAAATATTATTTATTTTTAAGATGTTACTGGTTGCACATGATTTTAAAACGGAAAATTATAATAATGTTCTAGATGAAGAATTGAAAGGTTTTATGGTTAATGAGGCTTGCAAAAAATATTTTATAATAATTATCTGTGAGATAAGATTCTTAATTGGAGGAATATCACATTTACATGTGGTGATTTTCAAATAAAATGATTGAAAGTCTTTTGAGGTTTTGTGCATTATTTACTTTCATCAAATTATTTTCTTGTTCCAGTTTGGTAAAAGTTTTGCAGAGAATATTAGAACAGCAAGTTATCTACAGTGGTTGCAAGACCTTGTATCAGACTTCACAGAAACGAGGTATGGTGAGGATTTGTTGATCTCTAATCGTAAATGCATTTCAGTTGCGAAAAAGGACAAATTAAATGTTATCCAAAAGACTTGTATTACACAATAACGATTAACCTGTGTATGATTAAGGGCTCTTTACTGAAGATTTTTAATAAAGATGATTTAGAGATGCAGAAATTGACCATGTATTCTTTATTTCATTCAAGTTTATATGTTTATGTTTTCTACTAAAGGTGTGGCGAGATCGTTCACAGATTTCATGATCAGTATGGTGAAACTACAGTTCCTCAATCTAAAGCACAGCTGGTGATGAGCACTGAGGTTAAACTACAAACCATAATTCAAGATGCTAATGCCAGACTTATAAAGGTAACACTTTTCCTGATAGACTTATATTAATCCTTTCACACTTGCAGACGCCTTTTTGATTAACTGGCATCAGACGACTTGAAAACACTGGCAAAAAGAGAAATTGCTCATGACGATCAATATCTCATTTTGCCTCAATGTTTTCAATTATTATCACTAATTGTACTTCCTTTCGTAGAGATTTTCCATACTTTTGCATTCAGAGTCATCTGCTGCATATATGTTGTACAGGGGAAAGCGTTGAGATACCTCAAAAATTGAAGTTATATATATGTATGTTGTGGTTCAATTTAGTAAAAATTTAAATATCTAGATTACAGTTTTGAGGACAGAGAAGAAAAACATAGTTGGCAACACATATAGTGCTCATTCTTGGCAACAGGTGTATCAAAATGCATGAGAAACACAAAATGCTCATTTTGTTTACAGATGTGTCAAAAGGCACTTACATTCAGAATAGGATTATTTAAACTCTTACTGTAAAATATGCATTTTGTCTAGTCCTGGTAAAAGAGTGTTAAGGCAATTTTTATGAGTAAAAAAAAAGGAAAGATTCAATAAGGTAATTACTTTTGAAAACTGTGGGAAAGGCTTTGAATTATGATGCATTATTATGTCTTGTAGCTGATTGAGCGAAGAAGTATCGAAAAGGCAGATATACATATTTTAAAATTGCAAGTACAGGAGAGTAGAGGAACTATTGAGAAATTTGTGAAAGGTAAGCTTTTAGTTATACATGTATACGTTTTTGATAAAACCCTTTTAGCTCACCTGAGCAACCTGAGCAAGAAATACTTGGGGTGAGTTATAGGCTGTTCCCTCACTTTTTCCTTCAAACAAATTATCCTCCTAAACCAAAAGACCCAATTTCAAACTATTTTCAATGGATATTCCGTAGAAGACTTCTATTAATGCTTCAAACCATTCTGTTCTGCTGCACAACATTTCAGCCAAGGTTAAACATTATAGATTATCTAAACGCCACCTCATGGCTCCATTCAAGATACTTTCACATGAGTTTAGCCACTACCAAATGTTTTCAAAAATGGAAAATTATTATTCTTAACAACTAGCCCAATTTCAAAAATATGTCACACAAGTGTTCCGTAAATGGACCTATTAAAAAGTTGTTCAAACCATTCCACTTCTCTGCACAAGATGGCTGCTAGAACTTGAGATAAAAAAAACTTGAAACCTTTCCCATATATAGACGCTTTTTGATGCCTCTGTAGCAGACACTTTTGAAAAAATTGTGGCAAAAGGAGAAATTGCTCATTATGAGCAATTTCTTTTCTTTGCCGAAATGTTTTCACCTCTAATCATTAGTTATAGAAATTTATAGAGTTTCTAGATGTCTGCTGCAGGTTAATCATATGTGGGAAAGGGTTAAATGACATTTTTTTCTACTGACTCCAATACAAGAAAATATCTCGGATGAGTCATACAGGATCATCGTGGTCCTCTTTTTTCAAACCTTGTAAAGGAAAATATCAATAAATCAAATTCAATTTGTGTCTTCTCGTGGCCCTATCCATTCACCAGTAATCTTGTAGATAGCATCAATGACTGTTTTTCAAAAGGGGAAGACCCTGATGAGACTGCATTTGCCAAAAGGGGAAGACCCTGATGAGACTGCATTTTTAAAAAGGGAAAACCCAGATTGATCACACTGCATTTGCCTAAAGGAAAGACCCTAAGACTGCATTTGTGAGAAGAATTAATTTGATCCTTACAAATTTCAACAATAATTTAAAAAGCTTATATATAATGTTTTAATAGATAATGGAAATCTTGGTGTAAACAGCCTTGTGGCTGTAATAGTGACGGCTGTGTGTGCTTTAAATAAGAGGAACCTTCAGATGGAAGCTGCGGCCGCTGGGGCCGGGGACAGACTGATGGATTTGACATCCAGAGATGGAGATTGGTTCCTGGAAGAGTTGTGTAGTATGAGTGGAAATGTGTCTCAGTTTTTGGACATGATCAAGTCCTGCCAACGGGTAATAATCCTTTCCCTTATGTTGATGACTTTTGAAAGCATTTACAGCAGACAGCTTTTTAAAAAATTGGGGTCAACCAGAAATTGCTCTAAACAATTAATTTCTGCTTGTCCCACAATGGTTTTTTAGCTCCACTGGCTGAAAGCCAGTCGAGCTTATGTCATGGCGAATTGTCCGTCGTGCGTGCGTGCGTAAAGTTTTTCCTTTCAACGACTTCTTCTCCCTAACCACTTGGCCAATTTGGTTGAAACTTCATGGGAAGCATCCTCTCAATGTCCTCTACTAAATTCCTTCAATTTTTTTTGATCCATTTGAAATTCTGGTTTCCATGGCAACCGAAAGAAAAAAATAGTGAGAACTTAAAAAATCTTCTTCTCCAAAAGTGTCAGGCAGATTTTCAAATAATTTTGTAGAAATGTTCCTTGGGTGACCCTTTATCAGATTCCTTCAAGAAATGTTGATTGGGCGAAAAACATGGCCGCCAGGGGGGCGGGGCTATTTTGCCTTATATAGCTATAGTGAAAACTTAAAAAATCTTCTTCTCCAAAAGTGTTCAGCAGATTTTCAAATAATTTTGTAGAAATGTTCCATGGGTGACCCTTTATCAGATTCCTTCAAGCCATGTTGATTGGGCGAAAAACATGGCCGCCAGGTGGGCGGGGCTATTTTAACTTATATAGCTATAGTGAAAACTTAAAAAATCTTCTTCTCCAAAAGTGTTCAGCAGATTTTCAAATAATTTTGTAGAAATGTTCCATGGGTGACCCTCTATCAGATTCCTTCAAGCCATGTTGATTGGTAAAACAACATGGCCGTCACAGGGCGGGGCTATTTTGCCTATATGGCTAAAGAGAAAACTTAAAAAATCTTCTCCTCCAAAAGTGTCAGGCCGATTTTCAAATAATTTTGTAGAAATGTTCCTTAGGTGACCCTTTATTAGATTCCTTCAAGAAATGTTGATTGGTTGAAAAACATGGCCGCAAGGGGGCGGGGCTATTTTGCCTTATATAGCTACATGTATATTGAAAACTTAAAAAACCTTCTTCTCCGAAAGTGTTCAGCTGATTTTTCAAATAATTTTGTAGAAATGTTCATTGGGTGACCCTCTATCAGATTCCTTCAAGCCATGTTGATTGGTCGAAAAACATGGCAGCCAGAGGGCGGGGCTATTTTGCCTTATATGACCATAGTGAAAACTTAAAAAATCTTCTCCTCCGAAAGAGTTTGGCTGATATTCAAATAATTTTGTAGAAATGTTCCTAGGCTTACCCTCTATCAGATTCCTTCAAGCCATGTTGATTGGTTGAAAAATATGGCTGCCAGGGGGTGGGGCTATTTTGCCTTAATGGCTATAGTGAAAACTTAAAATATCCTCTCCTCCGAAAGTGTCAGTCCGATTTTCAAATAATTTTGCAGAAACATTCCTTGCATGACACTCTACAAGATTCCTTTAAGCCATGGTGGTTGGTAAAAAACATAGCCACCAGGGGGCAGGGGTGTTTGGAGATTTTATTTTTGCCTTATGGCCGTGGAGCGATACTGGCCCTCTTGGGCCTCTTGTTTCCTCTGTTTTTAACTTACACGCAATTTCCCAGATTTTATAAGTTTTTCTTTAATAGATGTTATCAAAGCAAGCAGCTCCTGCAATATCATTTCAGATATTAAAGTAAAAAATCTTCATAATTATGAATATTTCCTTGAACCTAGGTTTGCTCTGCTACATGTTTCCACTTGATACATACATTTGATAGGAAATTGTTAGGTTTTAGCAGCAAATAACAAGATAGTTGAATTCAAAAATCAGCATAGAGTAAGTTGTAACTCTTACTTCTTTAAAATAGATAGGTTTAGTTTTGGGACTTTAACAATTGTTTCTTTAATTATTTATTTCCATTGCCTAGATAATAAGGAATTAACTGGCTTTTTAAACCATGGTTTCTCTCTTATTTATAACCAAACCAAACTCTATGCTGTGGTTCCTTAAAGAGCTGTCTCACTGCAACAATTCTTTTGAATAGCAAGATAATGATCCAAGATTTTAGATTATAAAATATGCACCACGTCTATACAGTTCTTAACTACCTTTGAATTATTATTACTTCAGGTGGATGATCGACTCTTACATGATGCCCTACATAGAGGTCTCACAGCAACCGATCACGTCTATGTGGCTCTACAGGTAAATATGACTTGAGCTTAAGGAAAACCAACCCTCTCCCACATACAACAAATCTGAAGCAGCATCTTTCAAAGCATCTAGACAAAAATAGGAAGAATGTCTATAAAAGAAAGGATAAATTTTTAATACAGATAAAAAACATTCTGGCAAATGGGAAATTGCTCATTATGATAACATAATTTTGGAATAATCAGTTAATAATTCAAGTATCCGAGTACTCGAAAAAATAGATAAAATATAACAGTTGTGTTTCACCTTTTGTTCTTTTCAATTTGTCACACGTAACTGACCAGACATTAATTATTCACACCTCGATCAGGAGTGTTTACATAACTGTGAAAACGGGCGCACTCTATTTTATTGCTGATCGTTTGTTTGTGTAGTGTTAATCGAATAATTGTGGCTTATCTAACGATTAATTAAAGGACAGTTTGTTTCCTTTAAAAGAACTTTGATGTCTTATATACAAGGCAAAAATGATATGATAATGATTTATTGATTATATTTGGCATTTGTGTTGATAATTCAAATAATTGGAATGAATGTGATAAATGTGAATTGTTGTATTTGTAAAATATTTACCAACACGATTAGAAGATTAAAAGAGTATATTGAAGTTTTTAACATATTTTCCCCATAGTTGGTATTCAAAGAAATGCAGCTATTAACCTCTTTCATTCAACATATTATATATTGAATAACGGTCACTTCGTCAACATTTAAAAAAAGTTGGTTGACATGAATGAAAATGTCCCGATAAAGATGTTCTAGTCTGATTTATACATGATCGGGAAATGCGAGTTAAAACAACAATAATGAAAAGGGAAATAACAAATAAATGTATATTGATTGTCTATGAATTAATCCTGTTACCGATTAACAGGTTATTATTATCGGTAACTGTTGACATCCCTAGTGTGAATGCAAAGATTGATCTTTGATCTTCTTAGGTTTCTATTATTCTGTGGTTGGCACACCTCACTGTAAGTTGGAAAATTAAAATGTCATGGAATATTTAGAAAATAGGTATAAATTGATTAGATTAGATTTTATATTTTATAAGCAATCTGAAGAAGGAAACAGCTTAGTTTTAAAAAGCTAAGTCTTAGACAAATAGTCCTAACAATTAATTATATATACAATTGAAGTCTTAAAAAATGTCCAGAAATAAACATGATACTTACTAATTCTATCCCTAATTTCTGTTGACAGGAATTAAATAATAACTACAGAACCATCATATTGCCTGAAGCATTGAAGATTATGCAGAGCCAAGATCCTTCTGTGTTTGGAGTTTTGTCTAAGTTGGAGAAAGTTTTGTCGGCCAGTGGACATCCTCTAGATGTACTGATAAATCAGATGGAAGTACAGCATAGAAATGCTGTCATGGGTATCAAGGTTCGTAATTTTACTTGTCTGTTACTGAGACCTTTCCTTCAAAGAACCAAATGTGCCGCAGTGGATAAAAAAGATTGTGTAGCCTGCTTTGGTAGGCTGACATACAGGCATCACTTGTCTGTTATCTGTTAGCTTGTCTGTTTGTCTGTCTGTATATCAGTTATGCTTTTGCTTTATTGGTTAGAGTTGATGGTTATTGGCATATGATATATGTGCTGCCTTGAACCATGTTAATGTGAACAAACAATCAATGTTCATTACGGACACTTTTTTAAATTGTGTGTTTGAGGTGGATTGGAGAGAAACAATAGTTTAGATATAGAGCTAGTTTTGTGATCCAAAATGACAATTTCATGTTATATTTCAACCATGTATCAAATTAATACTTTTTTCACAGACATTTCAAAATAGACAACTAAGGATATGACACTATTTAAATGGTAATGAATGGATATCCTTTTAGAATTTATACTTCATTAACTCTCTCCATTATATAGACACTTTCTGATGCATCTGCAAAAGAGGGCTTTTGAAAACATTGTGAAAAAAGGAGAAATGAGCAATTTCTCCTTTTACCATAATATTTTCAACTCTTTTGAGTAATTATTCCTTCATTTATAAAGATTCTCCATGTTTTTGCAAAGACGTTTTCAAAGTCGTCTGTTGCCGAGTTGCTGTTTGTGGGAATGGGCTAAACATATTACTGACTTATATCCTTACAGACTGATAATGTTGAATTGACGGCTACCATAGAGAAGATTAGACTGGACTTTCGTTGTCTACTAGAGAGAGGTAGAGACAGTTTGGAGTTGTCATCTGGTCAGATGTTGCTGATGGGTTTTGATGGTTTGTTTACACGACTGGACGATGAATTCAGCACACTACTAGAGTGTGTTGACATGATGCAAGTACCTGAGATTTGGAAAAAAGTGGATGTAGTGAGAGAGGCAAAGTCGCTTCAGGTAAGGGCTGTTCCAGGAAAACATGTCTAGAGGGGAGGAACGACTACCCGGGTACTACCTATCAAATTTTAATTATTTTTGGGCACTAATTTTAATTTTACTTAAAAAATACCCCCAAATAAAAATGGCTGTTCGTTCCTCCCCCTCATGATGAGTAATTTCTCCTCTGGCCACAATGTTTTCAACTTCATTTAACAATTAAGCTATCTTTTATAGAGATTTTTCAGGTTTTTGTCTCTATGTTTTAAAATTCGTCTGCTGTAGGTTGTTGTATGTGGTAAAAAGTTAAGGTCACACTCTGACTATATATTATAAATGTTTCAGTTATCCTCCTTCACCAAGAATACCAGAGGATTGTTACAGAACCTGTTTTTTGTGAAGCGACTGCAGGTGATCCAGGAGTTTTTCCACATGTGTACGCAGTTTGCTGCAGCTATACAGGGTCTTGATGGGGGTAATTGTTACGATGATGAACAACTCTCCAGACCTATCAAACGCTTCATAGCAGATTATGTGAGGAGACAGGTGCGTAAAATGGAATTATGTAGCTTTGTCATCTATCAGTTATCTTTACGATTACATTTTTAGCTCCTCCAAATTAGTATTGTTTCATTTCTATACCTAATACTGGTTTGTTTACACCTGCTAGGCTTAATTTCATGCATGTTCAGCACACTTCTTTTTAGAAAAATATGCTCATGATGAGCAATTTCATTTTGCCACAATGTTTTCAGCTCTATTCAGTAATTATACTTTCATTTAAAGAGATTTTTCAAATTCGTTTTGGGAATGTGCTCTACAGGAGAAGACTTTCCGAAATAATGCATCCATTTACCATATTACATCATAATGAGAAATATCTCCTTTTGCCACAATGTTTTCAAAAGTCGACTGTTGTGGAGGCCTCTTTGTGTGGGAAAGGTTTAAAGCAGATGACTAAAGATAATATATTAGGTAAACAGTACATCTTAATATTCGTTACATCTTTATCTCCATAGGTTATTGGATTCCCATCTCAAGTTTTGGGTTACATACTCTGTCTGACAATACGCAGTATGGGGTTAGACGTGACAGCCGAGATAGAACTTAAAGACATTGGTGCAGAGTCTAAAGTTCCTCTAGAAGACCTGTGTAAGAAAGCTGTAGATTTGTGTGTAAAGAATGGACATTTCCAACAAGTCCACTTCAATCAGGCTGGAACACTGACCAGTAATCAGGATAATATATGGAGGAGACATGATTTAACAAGGTATTAACCCTTTCCCTCATATGACAATTCTGCAGCAGACGACTTTGAACATAATTTGTCAAAAAATAGAAAATCTCTTTAATTGAATGGATAACCTATGACTAAAAGTGGAAAACATTGTGTCAAAAGAAGAATTGCTCGTTTTGAGCAATTTCTTCTTTTGTCACTATGTTTTCAAAAGGCCATCTGCTGCAGAGGCATCAGAAAGCGTCTATATAAGGGAAAGGGTTAAAAAAGAATTCTTTAATTTTAGAGATTTTCCAAATTTTTGCCAGAATGTTTTGAGTATTTCTGCTTCAGATTAATGGTATGCGACAATAGGTGAAGTCTACTTTTATTCTGAATGATAATTCAAAACAGTATTCAAACTGGCATACATTTCATCTTTGTCTTAATTACAAAGCAAAGCATGATGCTTACAAGAACCATATGCTTTCTATGTTACAACTTCCGGTATTACTATTTAATCTTCTTATGTTATTGTCAATGTTTGAGACGTCTGTAGATTTCTTTTGAACAATCTTTAAAAAAAAAGAGAAAATACATTATTTCCCCAATTTATTTGCTCGTTGCTGACAATAGCATATTGAAGAACGCTTCAAACAAGTTGCCTGATTCTTACTGAACTAGATCCTTTCTCACATGTAGACACATTTGATGCATCGGAAAAATACATCTTTTGAAGTTATTGTTTCAAAAAGAGACAGAATGTGGAGTCTTCTTTTGCCACATATTTCAACTATATTCATTAATTGTACAGTCTTTTATACAGATCTTTTTCTTAGTTATTTGAAAATTGTCTGCTGTATGTTTGTTGTATGTTGGAAAGACTTGACATTAGTTTGATATTGTTACCAGGAGACTAGATCGCAACATTGACCTGCTGAAGGACAGTTTCCAGAGGGCACAACTTCACATCACTAGGTTACACTGGATCCACGAGGATGTGTTCCTACAGGCTGGCAGACAGCCCAACCCAATGGTACTCGCAAACAGGGCAACAGTCATGACAGAAATCAAACAAGTAGGTCGACACTCTTTGGCTCTGCTTTGGATTATTTCATGGTAGATGATAGTTTGGATAAAACCATCAATGATTTTACATTCTTGATGGTTTAGTAGTTTGAGTAAACTTCTGCCTTTATCTTTTCTCAAATACAACAAATTTGCAGATGAGGACTTGGAAAACATTAAATCAAAAATATGAAAACTCTATATAAATGAAACGGCGATTATTAAATGATGTTGAAAATATTGTGTCAAAAGGATAAATTGCCAATTATGAGCAATTTCTCCTTTTGCAGAAGAAATGTTTTCAAAGGAGATGTCAGAGAGTAACTGTATGAGGGAAAAATTTCACCAACATGGGTAACAATACATTTGAGATCAATAACTCTGATTTCTCTATCAAAGTTAAATATGCTCATGATAATTCTGTCACCAACATGGGTAACAACACATTTGAGATCAGTAACTCTGATTTCTCTATCAAAGTTAAATATGCTCATGATAATTCTGTCACCAACATGGGTAACAATACATTTGAGATCAGTAACTCTGATTTCTCTATCAAAGTTAAATATGCTCACGATAATTCTGTCACCAACATGGGTAACAACATCAGATCATGAGATCAGTTGATTTCTCTATCAAAGTTCAATATGTTCAATTTTATTCTGTCTGTTTAAGTGTATGCAGGCCTTGGGTAGTCAGGAAGCCGGCCTTCAGGCCTGTCAGAACCAGTACAGCCAGCTAGAATCCAGCATCACACAAAGACTGAAGTGGGCTGCAGGCGCAAACCCTTCCTTAAACCTCATCCTACAGCAGTTTGAAGATTCCTCTTTGATCAGGAAAAAAATGGGGGAGGTAAGGTCTTACAAGTTTCTCTAACAGCTTTCAGTATAATGTTTGAAATGTTATTGTTCTATTACTGTACTGTGAATGTTTGGGTAGGTAGGATAACTATTTCTGAGCTAACTGACTGTTTTTATGTAGAGAATTTAAAAGTTCTGACAGGAAACTTGATTTACACTGTCTAGTTTGGGAACTTTAATAAATCTCCATGGCAAGCTTTAATACTAAGAGAAGATGCACAGTCAAGTATTTTAGCTTTTTGCGATTTACGATTATTGACTGAGTTAAAGTTGTTTTAAATTCTAAAACTCATTAGGTTAATCAGTTTTTCTTGTTTATATACTTAATTCATGATGTTTTAAAAAGTTGTTTGCTATAAAGGCATTGATAGCCAGAGAATGGTTTTTACTAAACTTGTTCTTTTTTGGTGTTTCTAGGAAGAAGCCAAGCATTCCCAAGAAGTAATCAGTCTCTGCCAGGGTATTTTACATCTAGAAGCACTGAGGACCAGAACTCCGGAAGCTATATCATCGGATTCAAACTTCCTTGCTCTAATTAAAAAGTAAGAAAATGCTGTCTCAATTTTCAAGATTATTTGTTTCAATGTTTAAGATGAGGAGATGAATACTAAAAAAAGATTATACCTACATCCTGGAATTCTGTGAAAAGAAATTCAAGGAACTTTGAAATATTCTGAAACAATTTAACCTTCCACCAATCTACATAGAGTTATTAACTTCTTTGGTTTATTGATATTTTTCACCAAAGCTTTTTGGTATAAGTTGTCTGAGCACATAGTGTGTTGGGTGAGCTTATGTGATCACTCGGCATCTGTCAATCAATATATATTTTCCTATAACAAACATATATGATAATTATTACATGACTTAATGAAATGTGTTGTCTCTCCCGCAGATGTAGCGAATGTTGTAGAGTGGTGGCTGCCACAGAATGTTCTGTTACTGATGCTGAAGTTTTACTCATGACAACAAAGGTAGGCATTTTTGTCCTTCTATGTAGACAAAATGATATGGTCTTGAGGACAAATTGAAGAAAAATCTTGTTAACACTGGAAGCCACAATTTTTTAAATTGAGCATGTTGAAACTTTATTGCTTTGTTTCAAAATTGAAAATAATACATCCAATTTTCTTAGTGTTGTATTTTTGATCACAGATTATCTCAAATCCTACTAATTAAGTTTACTGTAAAAATTGTACTTGTGAAATGATTAGCCCTTTCCCTCATACGACAATTCTGCAGCAGACGACATATTTTGACAAAAAATAGAAAATCTCTATAATTGAATGGATGACTAAAAGTGGAAAACATTGTGGCAAAAGGAGAAATTGCTTGTTTTGAGCAATTTCTTCTTTTGTCACTATGTTTTCAAAAGGCCATCTCCTGCAGAGGCATAAGAAAGCGTCTTTATGAGGGAAATGATTAAAAACTTAAATGTTTCCATTTTCATTATCTAGCCTCTGGAGGAAGGTCAAAAGACAGATACTGCTTGGTTAAAATCCTGTTTGAAGGAAATCAACATCAAAACAAAGGATATTGATAAGAAACTAATTGTGGTGAAGAAAAACATTGATGATGCAAAGGTTAGTTCTTATATTTCATGATTTTTAGCAATGTCATACTAAAAAAAAACCTGTAAAATTTTGCAAACAGCATAGCACCAGATCAACATGAATAGGATCTTCTCTGTTCATCAGTCTTCCAAGCATTTAGGGAAAGTCTCAGGTGAATTGTTATAACCATAAAGGCAATATAGGAGTATGTAGTTTAATCAATTTGGCATTGCTTTACTTAATCCTGTAATTATTCAACAAATCTGAAGCAGACATCATTGAGAGGAGACTAGCAAAAAATATGGAAAATCTCTATAAATGAATGTATAATTAATTTATAGAGTTGAATACATTGTGGCCAAAGGAGAAATTGCTCTCTATGAGCAATTTCTACTTTTGTCGCAGTGTTTTCAAAAGTCGTTTGCTGCAAGTGCATCAAAAAGCATCTGTAAGGAAGAAATGTTTAAAACCTCTTAATGTCTGTTTTTATGTAAAATAGATCATATAGTATTGAACCGTATTCAAAATGAAAGTGTTTTGCTTGAAATAATTAGGAAATTCTCATTAATAATTACAATGCTTTCATATGTTTGCTTAAATGATTTTCTAAACCTTTTAAGCAATCATGTTTTTATAAAGAAATTATCACCCTTTTCCTGATACAGACAGCTTTTGACAACAACATGAGAAAAGAAGAAATTGCTCGAAATGAGCAATTTCCCCATTTCCCACAATGATTTTAACTCTCTCTCTCACTATGAGTCCTACCTTAAGACATGATCCTTTGTGTGTATTTTCTTAAACAATTGTATTAACGTACTTAAGACGTTTTCCTGCTAATTGTTTTGACGTTAAAATTTGACATCACCTCAAATTTATTGTTATTGTCATTTTTGAATAATAACCTGATGAAAGCTTAATCTTAAACACATGTTGTCGTTTATATTTAATCTTTACATCAACTCTGTCTTAGAATTTGAGAATAGATTTCATGATATCTATTTGAAAACATAGTGACAAAAGAAGAAATTGCACAAAACGTGCAATTTCTCCTTTTGCCACAATGTTTTCCTCTGAACATTTTAGAATAATGTTATCTGTATGCCTATAGGAAAGCCTGGAGACTGATGTGGATGCATTGAGAACGCTTCTAACAAACCATCATAAACTCATGTCAGATGTCAGAGCCATATTGAAAAGTATAGCTAAGGTGGGTTTAACCCTTTCCCTCATACGACAATTCTGCAGCAGACGACTTTGAACGTATTTTGACAAAAAATAGAATATCTCTGTTATTGAATGGATAACCTATGACTAAAAGCGGAAAACATTGTGACAAAAGGAGAAATTGCACGTTTTGTGCAATTTCTCCTTTTGTTACTATGTTTTCAAAAAGCCGTCTGCTGCAGAGGCGTCAGAAAGCGTCTATATGAGGGAAAGGGTTAAGTTTCCTTTTTGCCATTTTGGTTTGAAGCTTTTAACAGAAAATATGATTAAATCCTTTCCCACCTGCAGATGCATTTTGTCTCAATAGCAGCAGACGAATTTTGAAAAGATTGTGGCCAAAGGAGAAATTACTCATGATGAGCAACTTCTCCTTTGGCAACAATGTTTTCTTCTATATTTAACAATTAAGCTGTCTTGTATGGAGATTTTTCAGGTTGTTGTCTCTTATAAGCTCGACTTTTGAAAAAAACGAGAGCTATTGTCATGACCCTGGTGGCGGCGGCGGCGTGGTTGTCCGGTTAAGGTTTTTTGTTTAGCTCAGCTTTTTTTTTCTTCTGTTTTCTCTATCAGTCGAGCGTCTGTGCCGTACGCGGTGCTCTTGTGTTTTAAAAGTCATCTGCTGCAGATTTGTTGTATGTGGGAAAGGGTTAAAAAAAATGTCTCTAAGCATACACAAACAGTCTCAGAAGAGCCCCTTCCCCTACTGTTCGCTCACATCAACTCTTTTCCCACTTGCAGACGCATTTTGATGCATCTGCAGTTTACAACTTGAGAAAATAGTATAGCAAATGAAGAAATTGCTCATAACGACTTTATAAACATCTAGGCAAAATTATGAAAAATCAATTAGTGAAATTTCAATAATTTATTATAGAGTTGTAAACATTGTGGCAAAAGAAGAAATTGCCCGTTTCAAGCAATTTCTCCTTTTGTCATGATGTTTTCAACTCTATTAAATATTAATACATTAATTTATACATATATTACCTACTTTTTGATGTATGAAGGAAAGGAATAATTATGTAAAACATTTTACTTGTATTGCAGCAAGAGGAGGTAGAACATGGGGAGCAGATTAACATTGGTGGTATCCGAGAATACATGAGTTTGTACAAAAAGTTCTCAGAGACAATGAACACGTTCCTCAAGATGATCATCAGTGAAGACTTTACCCCAGACAGTCTTCTCGAAACAAAGTCACTTCTAGAGTCTTTGTTAAACATCATACCAAGGTAAATTACCTTATCTTACAATATATTGGAAGTCTTTTGTTGTCATCAAAATTTTAAGACATTTTTCAGATGTAAATTAACTTATCTTACTATAATATAGTTGTCGTGTTTTCCTACCATCATAATTATCTTCATGACAGAAGTGCAACTTTTATTTATCCTTTTTATCATTTTGATGACCATTATGAGCATTTTTCTACTTTTGCCACAATGTTTTCAACTCTATTCAAGAATTATCCTGTCATCTTAACCCTTTCCCTCATATAGACACTTTCTGACGCCTCTGTAGCAGGCAGCTTCTTGAAAATATAGTGACAAAAGAAGAAATTGCTCAAAACGAGCAATTTCTCCTTTTGCCACAATGTTTTCTACTTTTAGTCATAGGTTATACAATCAATTAAAAGTATTTTCGTAGTAGCAGATTTGTTGTATGCAGGAAAGGTTAAAATAATGCAAATATTTCATACACAAATATGTTGTCTTTTCTTTCAAGGGTATTTCATTGTTTGTTCTATTTTATTCATATTTCAATATTTGAATGCATTTTCCTACAATTTGTATTTTAGGGTATATGAAGATTTGATCATTCTAGCCCCTCCTCTTATGAATGTGAATGAAGAAACAGAGAGTGCAAGTCCTCATAGTTTTAGTGCAGGTAACTTAGCTTAATCTTCTTGACCCTTTGACCCACTGATGAATTGTGTAAATAAAGACACCAAAGCACAAAATTCAACTTATAGTTTTAATTGTTTTGTTTAAAATAAAGTTAAACATATCAGTGACTTGATTGAAGTAAAGGAATATTCAAGAGTGAATGGGAAATTCTAGTTAAAGATTTGCATGCAACTACATTTAGAACCCATATCTCCGTAACTACTTGAAGCATTGTATTGAAACTTTATACAATCCTTTCCAACCATCACACCTATATACAATGTCAAGTAAGATAACTCTATCTTGCATATAATACAAAATACATGTATTGCTCATTTTTACTTAGAAATACAGTTTTGTATGCAGCTAGATTAAGAGTCCATATCTTAGTAACTACTTGATGTATTGCATTGAAACTTAATACAACCTGTTCCAACTATCACACCTATGTAAATAGTCCTGTTAAATAACTCTATCCTACATATAATGCAAATTATCACCCTTTAAGAAAGTCTGGTTAGTGTTTTGCATTCAACTACATTAGTCTATATCTCAGTAACTAATAAACGGTGGAATAGTCCAGAGCGCTGTCTTATCGACAGCTCTTGTTTCGTACAGAGTTAACATAAGGGGAAAAATATGGGGGAAGAAGTCAATAACCTATGAAATTTTCATTCACTGATATTAATACTGAATAATTATAAAAAATAAATGATATTGAGGGTATAATATATTTCATGTATGATTACTACTTTTTTAACCAGGTTTTCCGAAGGAAAAATCTGGTTATTAGTTTGGCGAAGTCGGCGGGCGGGCGTCAACTTTCCTTGTCCGGACCATAACTTTGTCATGCATAGAGATATTTTCAAATAACTTGGCACAAACATGCACCATATCAAGACGATGTGCCAAATGCAAAAAAAAAATATGTAGATTCAAGGTCAAGGTCACAGTGATAAGAAATAGACTTTAATTGAACTTTTCTTGTCCGGACCATAACTTTGTCATGCATAGAGATATTTTCAAATAACTTGGCACAAACATGCACCATATCAAGACGATGTGCCAAATGCAATAAAAAATTCTGTAGGGTCAAGGTCACAGTGATAAGAAATAGACTTTAATTGAACTTTTCTTGTCCGGACCATAACTTTGTCATGCATAGAGATATTTTCAAATAACTTGGCACAAACATGCACCATATCAAGACGATGTGCCAAATGCAATAAAAAATTCTGTAGATTCAAGGTCAAGGTCACAGTGATAAGAAATAGACTTTAATTGAACTTTTCTTGTCCGGACCATAACTTTGTCATGCATAGAGATATTTTCAAATAACTTGGCACAAACATGCATCATATCAAGACGATGTGCCAAATGCAAAAAAAAAATCTGTAGATTCAAGGTCAAGGTCACAGTGATAAGAAATAGACTTTAATTGAACTTTTCTTGTCCGGACCATAACTTTGTCATGCATAGAGATATTTTCAAATAACTTGGCACAAACATGCACCATATCAAGATGATGTGCCAAATGCAAAAAAAAATCCTGTAGATTCAAGGTCAAGGTCACAGTGATAAGAAATAGACTTTAATTGAACTTTTCTTGTCCGGACCATAACTTTGTCATGCATAGAGATATTTTCAAATAACTTGGCACAAACATGCACCATATCAAGACGATGTGCCAAATGCAATAAAAAATTCTGTAGATTCAAGGTCAAGGTCACAGTGATAAGAAATATACTTTAATTGAACTTTTCTTGTCCGGACCATAACTTTGTCATGCATAGAGATATTTTCAAATAACTTGGCACAAACATGCACCATATCAAGATGATGTGCCAAATGCAAAAACAAAATCTGTAGATTCAAGGTCAAGGTCACAGTGATAAGAAATAGACTTTAATTGAACTTTTCTTGTCCGGACCATAACTGTGTCATGCATAGAGATATTTTCAAATATTTCAAAGGCACAAATATGAACTATATCAATATGATGTGTCACATGCAAAACTTTTGTCTGTAGCTTTAAGGTCAAGGTCACAGTAACAACAAATAGACATCAGTTGAACTTTTCTTGTCTGGACAATAACTTTTTCATCCATAGAGATATTTTCAAATAGCTTGGAACAGATATACACCATATCAAGACGCTGTGTCATATGCACAATTTATGTGTTTAGCTTCCAGGTCAAGGTCACAGTGACAGAAAATATACTTTACTTGAACTTTTTTTGTTCAGACCATAACTTTACCATGCATATAGATATTTTCAAATAACTTCGCGCAAATATGCTCCATATTAAATAACTTGGCAATTTAAAAGAATATAGCATAGATATGAGTAAGTTTCATAACCTCGGGCCCTGGATCTAGTCTGTTTGCAAAGGCATAAACGCGTTACTATCAAGTAAAGGGTTAAGGCAGATCACTGATTATCAACCTGGCATTAGGGATCCTAAAATGTGGCTGCTTACAACAAAAGGTTGCTTAATATCTGTTATCTATTATATGTTCTTAATAAATGAGGCCATCAACACACGATTGACTGTATTGAACTGATATTTGTTAGATAAAATTGTGATATATTTAATTGACAAAGTAATTATGATTATTCATCAATAGAAATATTCCCTGTTACTTGAATTACTAGCTTTGATAAACTATTAATAGAAAGATTTGACAGATCTGTTAATTCTTAATTTAACACATCTTCCATTATAGAAAACCTGGTTTCATGGAATTTCTATGTCTTGTTTTCCTATGTCATAAAAGACTTCATGTAAAAAGAATGAATTGAACATTCTCATTGTTTTTTTAATCATATTTAAAATCGATCATTATGGCAAAACGTTTTCCTTTGCCTGTCAGGTATTTGTATTAGACCAATAATATTGATTCATCCAAAAGTAATGTTTGTATTTGTACTACTCTTTTTCAGCTGTGAAGAAATCCGGCCAATCTGGTGATGAGGATCAGTCATTAAGACGTCCATCTCTGTTACACAGGGAGGTCCTCACAGGTACCCCACCCACCAGTAGTCCTCAGGCTGGGACAAGTTACTCCAAAACTCCTGCAGTCTCAAGTGAGTTCACTCAGTTTTACTTGTGTTGTTTGGAGAATTTGAATTGATAGGATTGAGCGTTTACCAGATATGAAATTGTAACCTGCTTTGAAAACATCTGAAGAAAAAATATGTAAAATTTGCTAAATTTGAAGTACACATTTAATTTTGATATAAAGTTGAAAAGTAGAAATTGTTTATTTAAAATAACGGCCCATTTTCCCATAAATGTTTCAAAATTAATAATTCCTAGGCATAAAAAAGTTCTCTATATGAATTAAAGGTTAATTAACCTCATAAAGACGCTTTTGCCACAACGTTTTCCACTTAAAGTCATAGGTTATCCATTCAATTATAGAGAATTTCTATTTTTTGTCAAAATATGTTCAAAGTCGTCTGCTGCAGATTTGTTGTAAAGGGTTAAACTTAGTAATAATTTGTGTTAATTATGTTTTTGTTTAGATGAAACTAAATGCCTTAAGCCCTTACTACCACCCCTATACAATAAATCTGACACAGTGTTAAAGAATTACAAAGTTATATTACCATTAAAAAGTACCCTTTGCTTGATACATATCAATTCTAGCTCTGAAGCAGCAGAAGGCTATTAACCCTTTCCCACATACAATAAATCTGAAAACATCTTATCAAAAATTGGAAAAATCTCCATTAATGACAGTTTAATGATTAAATAAATTTGAAGACATTGTGGCAAATGGTGAAATCGCTCGTTTTGATCAATTTCTCCTTTTATCAGTGTTTACAAAAGTCGTCTGCTGTAGAGGCGTCAGAAAGCATCTATATTTCGGAAAGGGTTAACAATGTATTTTTGAAAAGGGATAAATTGCTCAAAGTGACTAAATGTGCTCTCTTCCTAAATTCTATAAACTTATTATCAAAATTGTTCTTCAAACTTTACCTTTATGTTACTTTTTCATCCCTAAATGTTTTCAAAACAGTCCAAATTAAGGTCATATGAGGTTAGCTTTTAAAACCTGGTCTGGATTTCTTTGAGTACCGTATCCAAAGCACTTGAAAGTGAACATAATGTAATAAAACTTTTCTAAATCGTTGTGTTTATTAACCCTTTCCTTCATACAACAAATCTGTAGCAGATGTCTTTGAAAATCTCTTGAACTGAAATGAGTATCAATGAAAACAATGTGGCAAAAATAGAATTTGCTCATTATGATAAATTTCTTCTTTTGATATTAAAGAAAAAGATTTCGTTATACATATATATCTTATATCTCTGTTTACAACTGAAGATTGTTGCCAATACTTACAACATGTTGGGCAATAACTAATCTTTTGGCATTACATAAAGGGCTATTAAAGTGAAAAAATGTGGCTAGGATTTTATTAAACCCTTAATGCATTTTGAAGCATCTGCTGCAGACTGCTTTTTGAAAACATGGCGACAAAAAAAGAAATTGCTCAAAACGATTAATTTTTCCTTTTGTCACCATGTTTTTCAACTCTATTCAATTATTGTACTTCCATTTAAAGGGAGTTTCCAAATTTTTTGGGGTTTATTTTATAAAAGTTATATATTAACCCTTTCCCTCATATAGACGTTTTCTGACGCCTCTGCAGCAGACGGCTTTTTGAAAACATAATGACAAAAGAAGCAATTTCTCCTTTTGTCACAATGTTTTCCACTTTTAGTCATAGGTTATCCATCCAATTATAGAGGTTTTCAATGTTTTGACAAAATATGTTCAAAGTTGTCTGCTGCAGAATTGTCGTATGAGGGAAAGGGTTAAAGTTGTCTGCTGCACATTTGTTGTATGTGGGAATGGGTTCAACCCTTCCACTCTTGTAGATGCATCTGCAGCAGACGGCGTGTGAAATCATTGTTGCAAAAATAGTGAGCAATTTCTTCTTTTGCAAAGGAATCCGCTGTGGTCGAGTGGTTAGCGTCGGGTATGTCGAAACCGGTGTCCCGGGTTCGATCCCCAGTCGCGGCACTACGGTCATGGTGGAGTGCCCTTGGGCAAGGCACATTTTCTAGCCTAGTACTGGTTTGTTTACCCAGGGATCATGAATAATTGAATTTAATTGTGCGCTAAATGACCTTAGCTGTCGATGCGCCATAAAACAATATACATTCATACATTCATTCTTCTTTTGAAACAATGTTTTCAATTCTATTCAATAGTTATACTTTTATTTATAGAGTTTCCATATATTTACCCTATAGTTTTCATACTTGCCTGCTTTATGCTGAAGATTTGTTGTATGTGGAAAAGAAGTGATTGTTGTTGTTTGACACGGAAGGGTCTAGTGAGAGTTGTACACAGTATCAGTTCTCTATAATTGAAAGAGCCACAATGCCACAACCATTTCAAAAGTCTGCTGTAGAGGCATCAGAAAGCACCTGTATGTGGGAAAGCGTTAACCCTTTCCCTCATATAGACGCTTTCTGACGCCTCTGCAGCAGACAGCTTTTTGAAAACATAGTGACAAAAGAAGAAATTGCTCAAAACAAGCAATTCCTCCTTTTGTCACAATGTATTCCACTTTTAGTCATAGGTTTTACATTCAATTATAGAGATTTTTTATTTTTGACAAAATATGTTCAAAGTCGTCTGCTGCAGAATTGTCGTATGAGGGGAAGGGTTAAGCCCTTCTGACTTACAATAAATCAACAGCAGAAGTCTTCAAAAACATCTCATCATTAAACTCTAAGAACAAAAGTATATTTATTGCAAAGATCTGAAGACACGGGTAAAAGGAGAAATTGTTTATTGTTAGCAATTTCTCCTTTTGTCACAATTTTGAGAAAAGCCATCTGCTGCAGATGTCTCAAAATGCATTTACATTTGGGAAAGGGTTAATTGGATACACATTACATGATTGATCTTAAGCCTTTGAATTTTATTGAAATAGATTGTATTTTTAATAATGTGTTCCTTTTTTTGTGTCATTACGGTAAGTTTGATATTTAATACATTAAATGATCACAATAGTAATGTTAAAGACAGAGCTCTAGATAAAAGGCATTTTGCATGTTCTAAAATCCTTATTTGACCTTAAAACCTTATGATGTGGGTACTCATAAGGAATTGTCTCAATGAGACAATTCTTTTGAATACCCACATCGTAGGGTTTGGTTGGATGATAAGAGAGATATTGTGAGGAAAAGAGCTGTATACGCCTTCTTATCTGGACCTCTGAAGACATATCTAGGTCTGCACTGTTCATCAAGAAATTGGCGTGGAAGACAGTGGTGCAGATGTAGAGCGTCGGTATCAAAGGTCCCTGGTTCGAGTCTTGTGATGAGCGGGTCCTGACTTTGGGATTTTTCCACACAATCGGCGCGAGTACTGGTTAAGTCTCCAGGAAGCAGACATCGAGAGTGATTTATATAAGCTGAAAGCTTGCTTTGCAATCAATGTAAAATAAATAATGTTTAAATTAAAAATAAAGATTTGCATGGAGGCAGATCTTATCCACAAAGCCTGATTTTATTGCACTGATGGCCAATTAATCAGAGAACAATTTAAGCCTTTTCCACAAACAGACTCTTTCTGGCGCCTTTGCAGCAAATAACTTTAGAAAACATTGTGTGTGGCAAAAAGAGAAATTGCTCATAATACCAACTTCTCCATTTGTCACAGTGTTTTAAACTCTATTCAATAATAATAATACGTTCGATCCCTAGTCGCGGCACTACGGTCATGGTGGAGTGCCCTTGGACAAGGCACATTTTCTAGCCTAGTACAGGGATCATGAATAAGTGAACTGTCGCCGTGATATAACTGAAATAATGTTGAAAGTGGCGTAAAACCCCAATAAAACAAAACAAACAATAATAATACTTAAATTTGCAGAGATTGTTCACATTTATGCCCAGATGTTCTTAAAGTTGTCTACTGGAGATTTATTTTATGTGGGAAAGGCTTAAGAATGCAATAATAATAAGCATACAGTGAGCCTTGACCCGTTCTCACATGCAACAAATCTGCAGCAGACGACTTTGAGAACGTCTAGGCAAAAGCACAGAAAATCCCTTTAAATGAAAGAAAAATCATTGAACATAATTGAAAACATGGTGACAAAAGGAGAAATTACTCGTTATGAGCAATTTCATCTTTTGTCGCCATGTTTTTAAAAAGGGTAAAGATAATATAGCTTGGGTTTGTGAAAAGATCTAAGAAGTATCTGTTCTAACAAAAAATACTTTTAATAAAGACTATCTATACTATCAGAAATAATATAAGATTGACTGACCTGGGTCACTGCTTAACCCCTGTCCTTTTCGAGCATTTTCAGCAGATGAATTTTGAAAACATTGTGGCAAAAGGAGAAACTGATCATTAAACAAAACAATTTCTCCTTTTGCAACTACGTTTTGTTAACTCCATTTTCCATATTTTTGCCCAAATGTTTTTAAAGTTATCAACTGAAGATTTGTTATATGTACAGACGCAATAGCAGCAGACGACTTTTGAAAACATTTTGGCCAAAGTTGAAATTTTTGCCCTCAATGTTTTCAACTTTATTTTAAGCCATGGTAACATTTACGGTCATGCACGTAGTTCATTCAAACGTAGTCTGCCGTAGTGTTACTGCGGTCAACTAGGTTGAAGTACGTGCAAAGTAGGTTCAAAATTGGGAAAAAGAGGAAATATAGAAAGTCTAAGTAGGTTGAACTACGTGTAAGTACGGTCAACTACGGTCAACTACATTCAACTACGAGCAAAGTGGCTAGGGTTAACTAGGGTATCACTACAAGTAACTATGTTACACTACGTATAAACTACGTGCTAAGTACTACGGTAAATTAGGGTCAACTGCGTTAAGCTACGGTAAAACGTTGTGGCTGCGCCTGCGCAGTACAGGTAAACATACTTCAAACGTAGTTCAACCCTAGTAGATCCCTAGTTGACCTTAGTGTTAACTGTAGTGTTGTTGCGTTTTGGCAGGTACTACAGTCAACTACGGTACACACTACGGTTAAGTAGGGTCAATTACGATTAACTAAGGTCAACTGCGTTCAAACTATGGTCACAGTAGGGTCACAACATTGTACTTAACCGTAACCAATTTTTGAACATGTTGAAAAATTATGTGCTTACTACGGGCAAATCATAAGTTCAAACTACGTTCATTACTATGGTTATCAACGTGTAACTACGGTCATTCCCCACTACGGTCAACTACGTAAGATGTGACCACAGCTTATGGAAATTTTTCAGATTTTTGTCTCCATGTTTTTAAAGTTGTCTGCTACAGATTTGATGCATGTGGTAAAGGGTTAAAAGATAATGATCTTTAGTTTAATAGACTAAAGAAGAAGCTGATTGAAGTATAATGAATAAAGGTTTTAGAAAGGCTTTAAGTAATGAGATCTAACCTGATGTCATTCATTGGTGCTGTTTAATGTCTAAAATTGTCTGTCAATAACAAGGCTTTGTAATTATAGAATGCGTTTAACTCTTCTTAAACATGATAAATTCTTTATTAAAGTACCCACAAATAAAAAACTTAAAAGAAGCTTCTGCTTGAAATTAAAGTTGGTTTCAGTTAGGCCTCGTTATAAATATAAATAGGGTTTCATAACGTCAATTTTGTGTCTATATAGTTCAAACTTTCTGTCTTGTGTCCGAATGTTTCATTTGTACCTGTGATATTTGATTTCGATAAGCTAATAATGGTGAATAAGGCAATGAGGAAATAGATTAAAGCCTCTCTAAAGTTTTTTTGGAAGTAAAGTCGTATATCAAAGGTATGATTTAACCCTTTCCCTCATATAGACGCTTTCTGATGCCTCTGCAGCAGACAGCTTTTTGAAAACATAGTGACAAAAGAAGAAATTGCACAAAACGTGCAATTTCTCCTTTTGCCACAATGTTTTCCACTTTTTGTCATAGGTTATCGATTCAATTATGGAGATTGTCTATGTTTTGACAAAATACATTCAAAGTCGTCTGCTGCAGAATTGTCGTATTGGGGAAAGGGTTAAAGCCTCTCTTAGGTTTTTTTGGAAATAAAGTCTTATATCGCAGGTATGATTTAAACACTGTCTGTTTTCTTTCAGCTCCTGTTAAAAAGTCAGAAAAAGTAACCAGGGATCCAAGAACAGGAAAAGGTAATTATTTTACTGTCTGCTGTCCTATATGTTGGTTTCTTTCATTTGAAATTTTAACCCGCTCCCTCATACAAAAAAAATTGCAGCAGACAACTTTGAAATAATCTTGGCAATTCCATGGAAAATATAATTTGATATATATGAAATTATATTTATTGAGTAAAGTTATAAAACATTGTGGGAAAAAGAGAAATTTATTAATTTCTCATTTTGCAGCAAAAATGTTCAAATGCTGTGTGCTACAGATGTGTCAAAATACATCTGCATGTGGAAAAGGGATAACTATTGTCTGCTTTGTTAATGTCCAATTAAAAAATCGTTGCATCTAGATAATTAAATATGGAGTTGAAATTGTTACGGGTAAAGGAGAAACTGCTTGCTTTGAGTTTATCAAACTTTCCCAGAATTCTTTTAGATTCTTCTGTAGAGCCTTCTTATCCCTTTTGCCACATACAGACTTTTCTGGCACATCTGCAACAAAAGACTTTTGAAAATATTGTGGCAAAATGAGAAATTGCTTATAATGAGAATTATCTCTTTTTGCCACAATGTTTTCAATAACAATACTTTCATTTATAGAGATTCTTCACACTTTAGCCTAAATATTTTTAATCTAAAAAAATAAGAAATATAAGAAAAATAACAAGATGAAAAGCATATTAGATATTAACTAGAGTCTTCAAAGAAAGACAATATGTCAATAAGTGAAATTATGACAGACATATTACAGAGAAGTGATCCATATTGATGAGACTCATGTCTGTCTCCCTGCAATGGCAGGAGCCAAGAAGATGTGACAAATGAAAGAGATAATTTAATTGAAATAGGAGAAATTTCTCAATTTCCTACTTTTTAGCATAGTTTTGAGTTTGAGCCATGTTGATCCATTTAAAGATTTAAATTCTGTGTTTGGGTATTTTTGTCTCGCCCACGATAGTGGACTGAGACATAGCAGTCACTTTTCCAGCGAAGGTGGCAGCCACTTTCAAAAAATCACTATATCTCGGCAATGCCTTCTGGAATTTTTCTGAAACTTTGTCAGATGTATTGTATGGTCATAGGAAATCATGTAATGTCAAAAATTTCAAGGTCAAGGTCATATTTTGGCAGAACTTGAACTTGGTTAGGTAACTTAACCTCAAAACTTAACTTTGGTTTTATCTTAGCAACCCCTGATGGAATTTTTCTGGAACTATGTCAGATGTATTGTATGGTTATGGGAAATCATGCAACGTCAAAATTGTCAGGGTCAAGGTCATATTTTGGTAGAACTTAACCTTAGTTATATCTCGGCAACCCCTGATGGAATTTTTCTGAAACTGTCAGACGTATTGTTTGGTCAGGGGATATCATTCAACGTCAAAATTGTCAAGGTCAAGGTTATAATTTGCCTTAATTTGGAATAATCTTTTGAACATGCTATAAATCTCTTTCTTCATTCAATCTTCACTAGATTTGTTTTCATCAAATCTAGGTAAAGTTCACAAATAGGTCATGAGGGGTCAAAAACTAGGTCACTAGATCAAATGTTAGAATAACCTTGTGAAATCACATTTATTATTTAATACTCATGAAAAGTTATAGGTAGGTCAAACACTAGGTCACTAGGTCAAATTTTCGTAAAAAATCGAGACACCCTCAGCCCGAGGTCTTGTTTTAACATTTGACTCAATTTTCAAATAATTTCACCAACATGCTCTTTGGTAACGCTTTACCTTATTCCTTCAAGCCATGTTGATGCATAATAAAAACATGGCGATCAGGAAACAGCATGATTTTCCCATCAGATTCCCTCAAATCATCGATCATTTTAAACAAATCTGTCTAATATGGTTTGTAACTGTTTTGTGTTATGAAGGTTGTTAAAACTTGATGATCAAATTTGAAATAACCATTTCGCACATACAACAAATTGTTTTCTAAAGGCATTTCTAGCTTAATGTCAGAATTAACAATGACATCTTTGTCAACATTGTATTTGTTTGAATAATGAAGATTAATGATAATGTTTCTGTACACAAACATGTTGTAGTCTACTTGATCTATGTGCACACTGCACAAATACCGTTTTGTGAAATGGTCTACATTTAATCAGACTCTTTGATAACCAAAGGCTTCATGTCTTTGATGTGTCTTTCTGATGAACTGCAAAAAGATTTCAGCAGCTAATCCAGAGATCAAAATACGGAGTAGTATACAGCTCTTTTCCCTCACATTATCTCTCTTATCATCTAACCAAACTCTATGATGTGGATACTATAAGAGTCGTCTTATGTTGAGTACCACCAACATAGGGTAAGAGGGTAAAATGAGGATATCTGAACATGCAAAGTGCCCCTTATCTTTAGCTTGCATGAACACTGTTGTGATTAATCTGTGTCTTTTTAACCCTTTCCCCCATACAACAATTCTGCAGCAGACGACTTTGAACATATTTTGTCAAAAAAATTCTATAATTGAATGGACAACCTATGACTAAAAGTGGAAAACATTGTGGCAAAAGGAGAAATTGCTCGTTTTGAGCAATTTCTTCTTTTGTCACTATGTATTCAAAAAGCCGTCTGCTGCAGAGGCGTCAGAAAGCGTCTATATGAGGGAAAGGGTTAAGTCAAACATGGTGTTTCATCAACAGTTTAGTACTTCAAATGACATCTCCAATCATACTATTGAGCCAAGTTCCTCCAAGCTTTTCGGGAATATCTCCCTTTTGGTCCTCTAAAAAGAACTTCTAACAATACACTTCAATGCATTGGCAACAGAATGAAAAATTAAGAGTTAAACTACTGGGGTTTATTATGAACAACTTCTCCCCAGATTTTGAAATATTTTCATATGAATGTTTTCCATCTGCCAGGTTCCTTAAGCCATATTCATTTGGCAAAAGGCATGGGTGACACCTTGGGGGCAGTGTTATTTTGCCATATGCCTGGGGAGCGATACTGGTCCTCTTGATTTCAATCATTCAGGCTTATTTGTGTGCTATGAGGACATCTGTCAACATCAATCACGTAAATGAAGGCAACAAGTTGTTTTCCTCATATAGGATTGACTGAAGATTTTTTAGTATTTTTGATGTTGATGATTCTTTCATGTGATAGAAGTCTGATTGGCCCTTTCATTTTGCCCTTTGTTAAAAGAATAAAGGTTGTTTTTCTTCTTCATTTAGCACATTCACTTGTCTAGCAACACTACAACAGTAACCATTTAAAACAGTGTCATATCATAATGCTTCACTCTGTTATTAAACCTTTTTTTGATATGGATGATCTTACAGCAGATGATACAAAACAAACATAAAGTTAATTTTTAAAAAAAAAACACAAATATATCTGTTGTGTTGTGGTGGTATTGTCTGTGGTTGTACCATAACATCATGCAAAATACATCATGAATAAATTGCAATTTATTATTTGTATTTAAAAAAAAATCATTTGCAATACTATTCAAAAGGTTAAGACTAGTTAATTATTCCCGAAGATGGGATATTGTCATAATTGCGTGAAATCTGTAACCTTATCTAAAGCATTGTTTGACGGATTTGATTTAAGTTTTATGGAAATGTTAACCCCAACAAGGAAATGCCACACATCGAATTTTACCTAAATTGACTCAGGGACACCAGTTATGTCCTTGAAATTGTATTATAACTATCATTTTACTGTACATTGTATATCATATTTTGAGAATTAAGTTTTTGGTGCAGCCCCATATCTCTGCGTAGTGTTGGGCCATCGGTTCCATTTTTACAATCGATTATTGGTTACAATCGCTTTGCCTCATTCGATTAGACATCGATTATATAATCAGTTCATACAGTTTTGTATTTTACAAGCCTCAATGTTCGCAATGCTTCTTATTATTTCTGTTTGATAATAAATATACCTGCTTAATGTCTTGTTTTTACTAGGTTGTATCATTTTATTGCCAAAAAAACACTTTGTTTCGATCTCAAGTTGATGTATTTACATGCTAGCCCGCGAGAGTAATCTCCCTTGTGGAAGCGAATATTAATCAAGCATAAATGAAGGAATAAAGGTGAACCGATTGCTAATCAATTTTGGTAAAATGCAATCGATTATCGCCAACGTGATGCATATCCGATCAACTTTCGATTATAATCGATCATCGGCCCAACACTATCTCTGCGACTACTAAAAGTATTGAATTGAAACTTTGCACATGTCTTGAGAGTCGGAGGTCCAGATAAGGAGGGGTATACAGCTCCTTTCCTCCACAATGTCGCTCTTATTATCCAACAAAACCCTATGGTGTGGGTACTCAAAAGAATTGGTCTCATTAAGACGGTTCTTTTGAATACCCACAGCATTGGGTTAAATGGTCAAATAAGAACATGCAAAACTCCTCTTATTTAGTGCTCTGGAGAGTCATAATATCAGCTCTTCTATTTAGTCCCATTACTCAGACGTGTAATTTTACGAAATTGTGTCCCTTGTTTAGGCAGAATACTAATCACATTCAGTTTAAATTGATGTGAGCAACCCCTATCTATTTGTATGTTCTCGGGATAATAAGTTGAAACATTTGCAAAATTTTAATGTCATCCACTCCATAATTAGATTAGCTAAATAACAAAGTCCCTTACACTTATTTCTAATTAAGGAAATGGTGGCCTAATAAATTTTTTCCCTTACAAATTTAGTATTGCATTGAAATTGTTCACATGACTTTTTGATCGACTCTTTGACCAGGTCTGGTAACTCTTGACTTACAGTTGAACATATTAAATGATGAAATATATATTGTTCTTGGTTAGATTTTATGCTCTGTAATTCCTCGACCCAGTTTGACTTTTCACTCGCATTCATACAGTTTAATTAACCCTTTCCCTCATATAAACGCTTTCTGACGCCTCTGCAGCAGACGGCTTTTTGAAAACATAGTGACAAAAGAAGAAATTGCTCAAAACGAGCAATTTCTCCTTTTGCCACAATGTTTTCCACTTTTAGTCAAAGGTTATCCATTCAATTATAGAGATTTTTCTATGTTTTGACAAAATATGTTTAAAGTCGTCTGCTGCAGAAATGTCGTATGAGGGAAAGGTTTAATTGTAATGAGGGTTCTTACTAACTTTTATGATAACTTCTTTTTACCCAATGTTAAATACCTGTCTGATCCTAGTTTCACTCCAAATGTAGAACATTTGGGGGGTGACTTGAAAATGATCCTATGGTGGTCCTCTTTGAAATTGTTCAAAGATTTAATGCATTATTACAAATGTTTTACTGATAAGCTGTCTCATTTGCAGTTTGTTCCCACTCTTGATCAAATGTTCACCTTTATAAGCAGTAACATTTGCTACTATTCTTTAACTCAGGTGATCGATTTAGGGCCATCTTGGCTCTCTTGATTACTTAGACATTCAAGTTAAAGTTTTGTGTGCAACTATATTAAAAGACTATAATCTCAGTTACTACTTGATGCATTGCATTGAAACTTTATACAACTCTTCCCAACCATCACACCTGTCCTGCATATAATGCAAATTATGGCCCTCGACTTGTAATCCATTAGATTAACTATTTGTTTGAACTAACAAATAATATTAACTATTTGTTTGCACTAACAAATCAATTTACATCAAGTTTCCCCTATTTCTCACACCTTCGAGGTATCATTTTGAATTATTGAAAAAAAACAAGTTATATGATTGGATGGCCACTTGACCGTTTATTTGCGTATTTGCTCATCAATTCATTTTATCCACCATACATATATATATTCAATCAAAAGTAAACATAATTATCTTGTGTAAATATTATCATTGTGTGGAAGACGGTGGTGCAGAGGTAGAGCGTCTGCCTGTCACACAAACGGCGCGAGTACTGGTTATGTCTCCATGAAGCAGACATCGAGTGTGATTAATCTAAGCCCAAGGCTAGTTTCGCAAACGATGTAAGATAAATAAATTTGAACTAAACATTGTTGAAAGCTGCATAAAACACCAAACAATCAATCAATCTTTATTTTTTGCGCATGTAATAAAAAACCAGCACCAAACGTTTTGATGTTTTTCGCCATTGCACTTACTCCACGTGTTCATGAAAATTTAAGATTTTTCAAATAAAAAGAATAATATTACATTTTAGACATTTAAAATCGTATCTTATATTTTAAAAGTGAAAACAAAAGCTCATTGGTTAATATATAAAACACTGTCAAGAATCAAAATGACAGCAAGTCTTTAACTTTCGAAAACTGGAGTTTTTTAGCTCACCTGTGCACGAAGTGCTCAAGGTGAGTTATTGTGATCGCCCTATGTCCGGCGTCCGTCAACATTTTCTCCTCTGTAACCGGTGGGTCAACTGGGATGAAACTTCACAGAAAGCATCCTCTCAATGTCCTCACCAGAATTCCTTAAAAATTTTGGGATGCAGAATTCTGGTTGCCATGGCAACGAAACGAAAAAAACTAGTGAAAACTTAAAATATCTTCTTCTCCGAAAGTGTCAGGCCGATTTTCAAATAATGTTGTAGAAATGTTCCTTAAGTGACCCACTTTCAGATTCCTTCAAGCCATGTTGATTGGTCGAAAAACATGGCTGCCAGGGGGGGCGGGGCTATTTTGCCTTATATGGCTATAGTGAAAACTTAAAAAATCTTCTCCTCCGAAAGTGTCAGGCCGATTTTCAAATAATGTTGTAGAAATGTTCCCTGGATGACCCTCTATCAGATTCCTTCAAGCCATGTTGATTGGTCGAAAAACATGGCCGCCAGGGGGACGGGGCTATTTTGCCTTATATGGCTATAGTGAAAACTTAAAAAATCTTCTTCTCCGAAAGTGTCAGGCTGATTTTCAAATAATTTTGTAGAAATGTTCCTTAAGTGACCCACTTTCAGATTCCTTCAAGCCATGTTGATTGGTCAAAAAACATGGCCACCAGTGGGCAGGGCTATTTTGCATTATATGGCTATAGTGAAAACTTAAAAAATCTTCTCCTCCAAAAGTGTCTGGCCGATTTTCAAATAATTTTGTAGAAATGTTCCTAGGGTGACCCTCTATCAGATTCCTTCAAGCCAAGTTGATTGGCCGGAAACTATGGCTGCCAGGGGGTGGGGCTTATATAGCTAAAGTGGAAAAAATAAATCAGGTGAGCGATTCCAGGGCCATCATGGCCCTCTTGTTTTTAGCTCTACTGGCCAAAGGCCAGAAGGGCTTATGTCGTGGCGATTTGTCCGTCGTCCGTCCGTCCGTAAACAATTTCTTGTTAACACGATACAGTCTTCACTTTTGATTGTATCTCAACCAAACTTATACAGTAGTTAGATATCAATGAGAGCTCAGTTCCTTTCGAAAACCAGCCAGATCTGCCCATGCATGACTGGATTATGGCCCTTGAAATGGTCAAAATTGCAATAAAAGAGCTTGTTTACACGATACAGTCTTCACTTTTGATTGTATCTCAACCAAACTTATACAGTAGTTAGATATCCATGAGAGCTTGGTTCCTTTCGAAAACCCTTGAAATTGTTCAAATTGCTATAATTGAGCATGTGAACACAATAGAGGCTCTATTTACTATCTGATCTTCACCAAACTTAGATAGTAGTTAAATATTGATGAGAGCTTGGTTCCTTTTGAAAACCAGCCAGATCCGCCAAGACTGGATTATGGCCCATGAAATTGTAAAAATTGCTATAATACAGCTTGTGAACACAAAAGAGCCTCCATTTACTATCCGATCTTCACCATACATACATGCTCTGGATTGAAAATGACCAAAGAACATACCAGTAGAGCATAGGCCCTCATGGGCCTCTTGTTATTTCAAGTGCCCAAGTTCTTGATCAAAAGAGTATATGAGTTCCCAAGTTCTTAAACATAGAATTGTGTTACTCATTCCCATCCCTACTATTAACCCTTTCCCACATACAACAATTCTGGAGCACACAATTTTGAAGAAAAAAACATCTAGGCAAAAAGATGAAAAATTTCTATAAATGAAATAATCATTGTTGAATAGAGTTGAAACATTGCGACAAATGAAACAGTTAATTGTTATGAGCAATTTCTCTTTTTGTAAACATTACAAACAAATCTAGCCATGTTGAATTGTTAAAAACATGGCCACTAGTCTAGGGGTGCTGTGGGGTTTGGTAAACTGGTCTTTTCCCAACAATATGAGGTAGAACATTTTGAATACCATCGACATTGGATTTGAATGCCAAGTAAGAAGGACTGAAGAATGTCTTTTCTACAACTCTGATTTGTTAAAAGGAAAAGAGAAAAGGTAGTTTCATGAAATTACCCAAACTAATACATTTACAATTTCTAGATGAATTCTATCTAATGAATCTTCTTTGAAAGAGAGAAGGTGGCTTTGATCTGTTAAAGTCTGTCTTCGATAAAATAAATAAAGTAGAACAAATAAAAAGATTGAAACTTTGATGTCTATTAATACAAAATATTGTGACTTTTTTTTTATCTTTAATTAATTTTCTGTTGATCAAGTGTATTGCCGATTATATCTCTCAGGTACAAACAACTTTTAATGCCTTTACTTCAAATTACTTTCTTTTTTATTATGAAAAATGGAGGATCTTTTTAATCTTTGTCAATGTCTACTTTTCCGATAATGTTTTCTACTCTTTTGAAATTATTGACTCACTAAAAGCTGCTTCTGTTTATTGAATATATTGAAATAAGAGCAACTACTGTATATAATTATTAATAATCCAACTAATTTATCTAATTTATAACAACTGATTTGTTCAAACAGATAGGATTGTTTAAACTTTGAACAGATAGGCTTGCCATCTTTGAAATTTTACATAAATATATATTTTGTCAAGACAGCTATTTCTGTTTTTGTAAACAGACAAATTTCTAATTGCTTTTTAGATCACCTGAGTGATCTATTCTGATCATTCAGTCTGTCATTAATTTTTAGATTCAAACAACATCATTTCACTTGACCAATTTGATCTAAACCTCACAGAAATGTGCCTTTGGTGGTTCTCTTTCAAATGTATTCAAAGAATTAAATTCTATGTAGAACTTTGGTTGCTGCGGCATCAGAAAGGCAGAAAAAGGTAAAAAAAACTTGAAAAATTCATTTCCTCTGAATCTGCTTGTCTGATCGAACAGTTGCTTAAGGGAGCCTCTACAAAAAAATGATTAGCCATAAATATTGATTGATTGTTAAACATGGTGGCCGAAAAAGGGGCAAAATGACAAAATTAAAAAAATTCCATTCCCTTGACAAGATAATTAAGCAGAACTGTTCCTTAGGTGACCCTCTATACAAAACTTGTTGAAACCATATTGGTTTTAACAATTAGCCACCAGGTGGCATCAGATAAGGGGTCAAAGTACAAAACTTGCAAATTCATCTCCTCTAAATCTTCTTGTCTGATTCTATGATATTTTGCCAGAAATCTTCCTTAGGTGTCTCTCTACAAAACTTCAAAATTCTTCTCCTCAATCTGCTTGTCTGGTGACCCTCTATGCGAAGTATTCAAGCCATCAAGCAAAGTGTTTGGTTGAAAAGCATGCAGCCAGGCGGTGTCAGAAAAGGTGCAGCAATGATATAACATTAAAATTCTTCTGCATCTACTTATCTGGGTAATTTCCTTATCATGTGACCTTCTGCAGAAACTGCTCAATCTACGTTGATCATTATGAGCCAGCATGGCCCACTTGTTAAATTTTTGGCTCCACTGGCTGAAACTCAGTCCAGCTTATGTCATAGTGAATTGTCAATGTGTTTAATTTTTTGCTTTACCCTTTCCCACATACGACAATTCTGCATCAGACAACTTTAAACTCAAAAGGAGAAATTGCTTGTTTTGAACTTCACCAAAGCTCGCCTACATTTCTTTCAACTTTTATGATTCCTTCAAGTCATTTTGATTGGTTGAAAAACAACTTCACATCAAGGCAGCCAATGAGACAGGTGTTTCCCTTATATGGCTATAGAGAAAACTTTAGAAATATTTTCCTCCTAAATTTTCAGGCCGATTTTCAAATATTGATGTAGAAATGTGTCTTGGGTGACCCTCTAAGAGATTCCTTCAAGTCACTTGGATTGTTTGAAAAACATGTTAACCTAAGGCAGGGCTGTTTGGCCTTATATGGCTATTTTGGTTTGATGTTTGCTTTATGGTAGTGAAGCAATACTGGTTCTCTTTGGATTTTTGTGTTTACCACCTTTTGAAACAGAAGCCATAAAAAACATTAGGACTGTGTACAAAATACCTTGCATTTACGTATAGAACTAGGTTGTAGGTCTCTATCTACATCCCAATTGACCTCTCTGTGATACAACATCAATCATTGTTGAAAAAAGAGGAATCATTCAAGCAATTTGATTGGCCTAAGTCTAGCTTTTCTTGCATCCATTAGCATTGATCTTGTTTATTTGGACTGGCAAAACATGTTAGGGGTATTCTGGTAACAGGAACAAAGCTATCATTATACCCCCTTCGAAGAAGAGGAGGTATATAGGAGTCACTGTCGGTCGGAAGCCATTTTTTGTCCGGCCTATTTCTTACAAACCACTGGGTGGAATTCAATAAAATTTTACATGAAGCTTCTATACCAAGAGGAGATGTGCATATCCTAAAGGGGTTACAATTGCATGATATTTTACAGAGTTATGGCCCTTTTACTAATTAAGTTATGGTGTAGGTCAAGGTGCTGCTTAGGGGGTATTTATCATCTTCAGTGAAAGTTCTAGTTTTGTTTAGAATTTGTAACAGCGAAATTTGACCGCAAAAAAGATTCTATTTTTTTAACCTACTGGTATTTGTATTTGCAAAAACCTACAGAAAACCTTTTTTTGGCAAGATGACATGTGGGCACAACTTCTGTCTGTTCATCAAGATTTCATTTGCCGCTGTTGTAGGCTGTCCACCTTTTTACCCAACTGGGTCATACCAAAAACTTTTAAAATAGTAGCAATGTCTTTACTTTCTTGGCGCTCATGGTTGTGGGGTTAGCTATAAGACTGACACGCTTGTGACAGGAAAAATGGACTAGTATTAGTTGTAACTTATCAAAGGAAACATTGTTGGATATAACTGAAAAATTGATGAAAGTGCCGTAAAATAATCAAATCTTCAAGATTTGCAATATTTGTACAGTGAGTGAATTGTGCCTTCTTTGTATTCAGTGCTCCAGATAAGGGATGTTTTACGTGTTTTAAAATCATTATTTTAACCCTTTCCCTCATATAGACGCTTTCTGACGCCTCTGCAGCAGACAGCTTTTTGAAAACATAGTGACAAAACAAGAAATTGCACAAAACGTGCAATTTCTCCTTTTGCCACAATGTTTTCCACTTTTTGTCATAGGTTATCCATTCAATTATAGAGATATTCTATGTTTTGACAAAATACGTTCAAAGTCGTCTGCTGCAGAATTGTCGTATGAGGGAAAGGGTTAACTCCAAAACCAAAGTTATGGGTACTCAAGAAAATCGTCTCAGTGAGACGATTATTTTAAGTACCCACAACATAGGTGTTAATGAGTGCTAACAGAGATATCGTGGAAGCAAGACCTGTTTACTCCCCTTTATCTAGTCCGCTGATTGTATTTCTCTTTTTATCTTTACTAGCCATACAAGAACGGAATACCTATGCAGTTGGTGTTTGGAGGCGTGTAAAAATGAAACTGGATGGAAGAGACCCAGATCAGAACAAACGTCTTTCTGTTGCAGAACAGGTAAACTTTATTTTGATTTCTAACAGTTTACCCTTTCCCACATACAGACTCTTTCTGACCCCTTTTGAAAACATTGTGGCAATTGGAGAAATGTTTTCTTCAACCTATTTCAATAATTTTACCTACAATTATAGAGATTGTCTGCTGCAGCTGTGCTGTATGTGGTAAATTGTTAACCAGATTGTCAAGAGTTGGCTGCTTTGAAAATACCTTAGGAAGAAATTGAAAGTTCTAACTCTTTACCTCGTGCAGACGCATTTGAAAAATATTGAAAATCTGTATTAACCCTTACCTACATGTAGCTCTGCAGCAGGCGACTTTTGAAAACATCGTGACAAAAGGAGAAATTGCTCATCATGAGCAATTTCTCTTTTTGCCACAATGTTTTCAACTCTATTTAATTATCAATCCCTCATTTATATAGATTTGTCACGTTTTTGCCAACATGTTTTCAAAGTCGTCTGCTGCAGATTTCAATTCGTTGTATGTGGGAAAGGGTTAAATTAAAGTATAATGTACCTCCGTTTGCCACAATGGTTTTTGAAAGGCATCTGTATGTGGACCAATTATTTAAACCCTTGACAGACTTGTTTTATGACAGTTTGGCACTCTTTACCCATATTGTTTTCTATAGTTATACCCCCCTTCGAAGAAGAGGGGGTATATAGGAGTCACTGTGTCGTTCGGTCGGCGGGAAGCCATATATTGTCCGGCCTATTTCTTGCAAGCCACTCAGTGGAATTCAATACAATTTTACATGAAGCTTCTATACCAAGAGGAGATGTGCATAAGGGGTTACAATTGCATGTTGCATGTTATTTTACAGAGTTATGGCCCTTTTATTTATTAAGTTATGGTGTAGGTCAAGGTGCTGTTTAGGGGGTATTTATCATCTTCAGTGATAGTTCTAGTTTTCTCCTGTTTATGTGTCATATTTTGTTTGTGTTGGGGGAAAACAGATGATTGAATATTGAATTCTAATAAGTTTCATTTGTCTGCAGGCTTCAGAGGAAGCATTTTCAGAATAAATTGTAACATGTGGTAAATTTTAGCCCTTTAACCTTTTCCCACAAATAACAAATCTGCAGCAGACAACTTTGAAAACATTGAGGTAAAAGAATAAAATGCTCGTTTTGAACAATTTCTCCTTTTCCAACATTGTTTTCTAAAGGTGTCTGTTGCAGAGGTGTCCGAAAGAGTCTATGTGAAGGAAAAAGTTAATTTTGCAAAAGGTCATTGAGTATGAATTTGTGAAAACAAAGGTACTATGTATATGCAAAGATGTTGTAACCTGTGTGAGAACTGAAATTTGATCACTGAAAACAGATCTTGAACTTTTCGTGTAATTTAAACTTGCAGTTCTGCACTATTAAATCCTCCCGCACATACAGCAGATGACTTTAAAAATTATCGCAAAAATTTGAAAAATCGCAAAAAGTTTAATAATTGAATAAAAATTAAAACATTGAGGCAAAAGGAGAAATTGCTCATGATGAGCAATATCTCCTATTGTCACAATATATTTTAAGGCATCTGCTGTGAAGACATCAAAATGAATACATGTATGTATGGCAGAAAGAATTAATATCTTTATTCCTAAAATAAAACTAGTTTCTTTTCAGAACTTTGTGTCCATTGTAACACCACAAACAATTTGGTCAACATTTCCAAATTATCTACTTAGAAATAAGATATTTATATAAAATTACTATTGGGGGAGCAATTTCACCCATGTCATATGTTATTTAAAACTTTACCCTTTCCTAAATACAGCATATCTGCACAGGACAACTTTGAAAACATCTAAACAAAAAATATTGAAAATATCTTATCATTATGGCAAAAGGATAAATTGCTTGTTTTGAGCAATTTCTCCTTTTGTCACAAAGATTTCAAAAGTCCTCTGCTACAGATGTGACAGAATGCGTCTGCACAAGTGTGAACACTACAGTTGAAAACCTGTGCCACATCAGGCAAATAGGGGTCTCTGCGTCTCCATTCCTGCATCAAATGAAGGTACACTTATGAACTTGAATCAATGTTTTCAACTTTATTCAACTTGAATTATACAATATATCTAAGGCTATATAGACAGACAGTTAATGTAAGACTAGTTAGACACACATTCTTGGCTGAGTGATCATTGTTTGCCGATGCAATAAAACCCCATTTTGTCTAACATGGCATCACCGAACAAGTGGGGGTTTTCACACAAAATAATTGCTCATAGTTACTTTGATTATTTACATAATTCTGATTCCTTTTTCAGGTTGACTATGTTATCAAAGACGCAACCAACCTTGATAATCTAGCCGTCCTGTATGAAGGTTGGACACCATGGGTTTGAGGTGAAACACTTCACGCATGATGGCTTAAATCGTAAAATACACAGTACCCATAGCGATGTCAAAAAATACCGACAACCTCGGATGTGGTGCTGATGATGGCAGGATCTCTGAAGAGAAGGAATAATACCAACATGGCTAACTACAGTCTCTCGGCCCGGCCAGAGGGCTTGTATATGAGAGATTAGCTGATGGTTGGTGATTTGTTGTTGAAGACGATTTCCACCATTGTGTTACAAAGCTGATATTATAAACAATTTGATGGAAAGAACTGCTTTGTTTGCAGCAAATGAATTTTGTTCTTGTGTTTAACTGTATCAGAGGAAGAACAAAGTTGTTATAATTAATGGACAGAAAGGATTTTTTGCTTCAATTGTTGTATTCATATTTGTTTGTTGGCAGATTGATAGAAATTGAATGTTTAATCACATCAAACTTGTTAACAATTTGAAGATAACTGTTTTTACACTGTTTAGTATTTAAGAATCGGTCATTTCAACTCTCTTTAATTGTTCCTAAGTTCTTCTGGTTCTTTTTTCACTTTCCCAAGATCTTCATGTAAATGTATTTTACATAAAATTTTGTTTGATAATCTACGTAATTCCTGCATATTATGAGTCCAATTAAAATGTGACAGGTTATACCAGATCTTAGTGTAAACCAATGGTTCACCTCATGTCATATCTTAACACTTTCCCACATACAACACATCTTCAGCAGACGACTTTGAAAACATCTTTTTAAAAAATATGGTATTTCTCTACTCTATAAATGGAAGTATAATTATTTAATACAGTTGAAAACATTGTATCAAAATTTGAAATTGCTCATTTTGAGCAATTTCTTCTTTGGCCATCATTTTTAGCTCACCTGAGCTTTGCTCAAGGTGAGTTATTGTGATCGCCTTTTGTCCGGCGTCCGTCGTCCGTCGTGCGTCGTGCGTCAACTTCTTCTCCTCAGTAACCAGTGGGTCAATTTGGATGAAACTTCACAGAAAGTATCCTCTCAATGACCTCACCAGAATTCCTTCAAATTTTTGGGATCTATGCAACATTCTGGTTTCCATGGCAACGAAACCGAAAAAACTTTAAAATTCTTCTTCTCCCGAATTGGTTGGCAGATTTTCAAATAATTTTGTAGAAATGTTCCTTGGATGACCCTCTATCAGATTCCTTCAAGCCGTGTTGATTGGTCGAAAAACATGGCCGCCAGGGGGGGCGGGGCTATTTTGCCTTATATGGCTATAGTGAAAACTTAAAAAATCTTCTCCTCCAAAAGTGAAAGGCTGATTTTCAAATAATTTTGTAGAAATGTTCCTTGGGTGACCCTCTATCAGATTCCTTCAAGCCATGTTGATTGGTCGAAAAACATGGCCGCCAGGGGGGGGCGGGGCTATTTTGCCTTATATGGCTATAGTGCAAACTTAAAAAATCTTCTCCTCCAAAAGTGTCAGGCTGATTTTCAAATAATTTTGTAGAAATGTTCCTTGGGTGATCCTCTATCAGATTCCTTCAAGCCATGTTGATTGGTCAAAAAACATGGCCGCCAGGGGGGGCGGGGCTATATTGCCTTATATGGCTATAGTGCAAACTTAAAAAATCTTCTCCTCCAAAAGTGTCAGGCTGATTTTCAAATAATTTTGTAGAAATGTTCCTTGGGTGATCCTCTATCAGATTCCTTCAAGCCATGTTGATTGGTCAAAAAACATGGCCGCCAGGGGGCGGGGCTATTTTGCCTTTTATGGCCAAAGTGAAAACTTAAAAAATCTTCAACATCTTCTCCTCCGTAACCAGTGGGTCAATTGGGATGAAACTTCACAGAAAGCATCCTCTTAATGACCTCACCAGAATTCCTTCAAATTTTAGAGATCCATGCAGAATTCTGGTTTCCATGGCAACGAAACGAAAAAAAAATCAAAATTCTTCTTCTCCCAAACTGGTTGGCAGATTTTCAAATAATTTTGTAGAAATGTTCCTTGGATGACCCTCTACCAGATTCCTTCAAGCCATGTTGATTGGTCAAAAAACACGGCCGCCAGGGGGGCGGGGCTATTTTGCCTTATATGGCTATAGTGAAAACTTAAAAAATCTTCTTCTCCAAAAGTGTCAGGCTGATTTTCAAATGATTTTGTAGAAATGTTCCTTGGGTGACCCTCTATCAGATTCCTTCAAGCCATGTTGATTGGTCGAAAAAAACATGGCCGCCAGGGGAGGGGGTGGGGGGCTATTTTGCCTTATATGGCTATAGTGCAAACTTAAAAAATCTTCTTCTCCAAAAGTGTTGGCCTGATTTTCAAATAATTTTGTAGAAATGTTCCTTGGATGACCCACTTTCAGATTCCTTCAAGCCATGTTGATTGGTCAAAAAACATGGCTGCCAGTAGGCAGGGCTATTTTGCATTATATGGCTAAAGTGAAAACTTAAAAAATCTTCTCCTCCAAAAGTATCTGGCCGATTTTCAAATAATTTTGTAGAAATGTTCCTAGGGTGACCCTCTATCAGATTCCTTCAAGCCAAGTTGATTGGTCGGAAACTATGGCTGCCAGGGGGCGAGGCTTATATAGCTAAAGTGAAAAAAAAATAAAAAATCAGGTGAGCGATTCAAGGGCCATCATGGCCCTCTTGTTTCAAAAGTTGTCTGCAGACTGCTACAGATGGGAAAGGATTGAAATTAAGAGTCCTCTGCCTTGCATTCGTCCCTCAATGTTTTATCGCTTGCGCCTAAGGTCTCAAAAATCCTTTATATCAGGAAGAGGATTCAGAGTATATTTTATATGAAAATTAAAACAATTTGACGTTATAATATATATAGCTATTCTGGGTGATAAATTATTGTTGGTTGTAGCCGAATATTAAGCTTTCCTTCGATCTTGGTTAGTTTATATGAATGGTAGTTAAAAAAAAAAAAAATACAGAGAGAACCAATATTTATTGTCCCTTTTTTACTTCATCTTAATTTATATCGTTTGGTTTTCTTTTACACTTTAGTCTTAAATGATGGTCAGTTAGTGTGCTTAGCATTTAAATGGTATGTCATTACATACTGCATTTAGGATTTGATCTTAAAATTAAGAATATTTGTCAATTTGAAAGTGTAAAAAAATTTGAATATCTTAAAGATGTTAAGTATGGAGAGTGTTGAAGTGGCTGATTTTTAGTACTGAATTGTGGAGCAGTTGTTAAAGATATAAGGAAATATACTCAAAGTAACACACTTTTTTAACTCGGTTAAGTCTTTTTTGTTACGATTAAAGGATACTGTACTTTTCAATGTATCTGTAGCCTTTGCTTTATATAAATAACCATATGAGCTACATCAGATGATTGAGGGTATTGTTGCATCTCGGCTCTGTCTTCAGATATGTTGGCATAAAACCATTTGGGTGTCATTTTGTAGCATTTGTTGTCAGAGATTACAACTGGGTGATAGTGAAAGCTATAGCGAGTGGTGCATATCCACAGAGGCTTTCACTGTTTGCACTTTTTGTCTGATGTGGTTCCAAAACTTATCAAATTCATCCTTGTTTATTATTTCTTTTGAATATAATAACAGCAACAAAAATAATTTATAAAAGGTGAGAAAATAGAAAATAATTTGATGAATATTTCCTTGTGATTCATATTGATCTTGTCTACAATAAATATGTTACTGAAATTGTATGGTGAAATCTTGCATAAAGTCCATTCAATTAGAAACAAATGATATTTTTAGTGAAGAATATGTATGAGAAGTGATGTTGTGTAAAAAAAAAATGGCTTATCAGCCACATTAATGCTTGTCACGATAGATGACAGTTCAAGTTATTTCATTGGAGCTCTAGATATGCTCACACAGATATAGTCTCAAAGTGGGGACATTAGTTTTAATTGTATATGAATATTATTCAATTTCAACCATATATATAATAGTACATTCAGTTAGATTTTTGTCTTCTTTCTTGTTTGAATAGATTGTTAAAAATGATGATATGTTCTTGTGTCATTGTTTATGTTCACGGAAATTTATTAAAAGATTGCTATGTAATTAACAGAGATAGATTGATATTGCTGTGTTAAAGTGGTGGGTTTTGGTTTTGGTTTCATAGCTTACCAATTGAAGGGTTTTACCCATCATATCTGATTTGTATAATTATTATCATACTGCATTATAGAGGTTTTGGATTTGTTGTTTTTGTTAACATTTCTACATGAAGTGAGATAAGGTATATTATTGTCAATGTACCATGCATACATACAGGTACACATAAAATAGATGAAATAATAATTATGAATGAAGTTGAAAACATTGTGGCAAAAGGAGGAATTGCTCATTATTAGCAATTTCTCCTTTTGTGGCAATGTTTTCAAAAGTGGTCTGCTGCAGATGCATCAGAAAGCATCTGTAAGTGGGAAAGATTTAAAATTGATATATTTTCTGATTGAGCAGTTCCTTGTTAGATTAAGAGGACGATATTCAGAGAAAGTTAAAACTTAGTTATGATAAATAATTAATTGTGTTTGATTTCGTTTACATAATATAGTTATTCTTATTGTTTGCTGTTATTGTATCCCATTGCTTTTCATGGCAGTGAATTTGTAAGGTATTTACAATCACAGATATTATAAATTGGCAAACTGAAAAATACATGAATGGTGCTCTGCGAAAACAAATCTCCCAAAGCATTTGTTACCAGTGTAGATCGAAATGAACCAATTGATGTAGCTTTAGAAGGTTTAAATAAACTTCTATAAAGCAGTATCTTTTTAGATCTTTGTAGCATGGATGCGCACACAGGTCTTTTTTTCCTTCAATTAATTATGTAAATATTACAATACAGTTAGTTTTGGCAGAGCACCGCTCACATTTACTTCTATGTAATCACAGTATTTAACAATATCTTACTTGTTTATTAGCTTTCAGATTATTTCAATATATGGTGATTTTTTTTTTTCATGTTGTCTTGTTTTTCTTCCACTATGTATAAGAGGCATCTGGCGAAAAGGGGATATGGTTTTTCTTCACTGTGTATAAGTGAAGCCTGGTCAAAAAGAGGTCTTGTTGTACAAGCAAATATTGAGGAGTCGGACGTAGTTGTAGATATTTACATTCACACCAGGGCCATTGCTGTCAGCATATATTTAGAAAAGCATTTGATGTTATTTCTGATGATTAAATTCAGAGTTGTAGTCTTATTATGTTTCCTGTCCATATTCTTTTTATTTGACACCGAACGAGGATACAGCAAGATATGTTTGCCCCTGATCTTGCTTAACCCTTTTCCCACATACAACAATTCTGGAGCAACTTTGAAAACATAACGACAAAAACCTAAAAAATCTCTATACAAGATAGCTTATTGTTAAATAAAGTTGAAAACATTGTGACCAAAAGAGAAATTGCTCATAATGAGCAATTTCCCCTTTCGTCACAATGTTTTCAAAAGTGGTCTGCTGCTATTGCTGCATTTTGGACAAGTGTATAAATAATTACTTACATGCATACAGTCCCAATCCAGAACAGATTGTGCTGAGGTGCAGGATGATCTGGTACTACATTGATCACAAAACTAATGTTCTATGAAGGTTTGTTTTCCTAAAGCAATGTGTTTTGATTACGAAATGTGTATTACGCCTTGCACTGTAATTATAGTTTGATTGATATTCACTCTCATATGTCACTTAATCTTTCAGCACCAACTGAACTCCAAACAGGTATAACTTTGTCTTGAAACAGTAATGAGATACCCTTCTATGAGTTAAACTGCATGGGAAAAGGCACTAGTCGGCTCTTGTGAACAATGTAGGTCCAGATCAGCCTGTGCATCTGCACAGTCTTATCAAAATCTACATTGTTCATGTATCACATATGCAAGCTCATTAAAAGCTTCCGTCAACTCACTCGGGATAAAAGGACCAGTAGTACTGGAAAGTTACCCAGGAAACGCTGCAATATAATGAAAAGTTGTTAAAAGTGATGTAAAACACCAAATCAATCTGTCAACTTGAATCAATTCTGAGAAGACAGAGCAGGTGAACCAGATGAACCTGCATTGTTCAGAAATGCCAACTTTTCTTCATGCAATCTCATGTGGTATATTAGAGTCTTCTGATGTGAAAACATCCAATGAAAAAGCATGAAATGTCTGGAACATTTCAAGTTAAATTTAACCCTTTCCCACCTAGAGACGCATTTTGACACAACTGCGGCAGACGACTTTTGTAAACATAGTAGCAAAAGAAGAAATTGCTCAAAACGAGCAATTTCTCCATTTGCCACAATGTTTTCAACTACTTTCAGTAATTACACCTTCATTCATAGAGATCTTCCAAATGGTTCACTCAATGTCTTCAAAGACGTCTGCTGCAGATTTATTGTATGTAGGGAAAGGGTTAAATTTAAATAAAAGTATAAAACATTGTTGGAAAGAAAGGACTCGCTTAATTTGAGCAATTTCTCCTTTTGCCACTATGTTTCCTGTAGCAGATGCGTCTGCATGTGGGAAGGTGTAATTTTTTCCAGAAGAGAGGAGCTTATGTTGACCTTGTCATTACAACAATTTATACATATTTTTGTTCATGTTTAACCCCTTCCCACATACATCAAATCTACAGCAAACGACTTTGAAAATATCTGAGAAGAAATTGATAAATCTAAATGAATGAAGGTTAAAACCATTGCATAGAGTTGAAAACATTATTGCAAACAAAGGAGAAATTACTCTTCTGCCACAATGTTTTCAAAAGTCGTCAAAATTCATCTGCAAGTGGAAAGGGTAAAGATCTACATCAAGCTATGCTGTCCTGCAGTGCCTGTTGTTTCAAGAATTGTATTGCTGCAGAAGTGTCAAAAGTTGTTTCTTTCCAGGAAAAGGTGAAGTCTGGTTGATGAGGTTGAAAGGTTATGTGTGTGAGAGCAAACATATAAACATGCAAAGCAGATACTCAAACTTGTGTTTATGTTCATGTGGCATTAACATTTCATTTTAATCAACCTGTTACAGTCTAATAGATAACTTTTTATCTGCAATTAACTCACATCCAAACCCTTTCCCACAACGTATTCAATTGTAATCAAAATAAATGCAAAGTATGATTTTAACTCTTTCCCAGATGCAGACACATTTGACTGTAGCAGACGACTTTTGAAAACATAGTGACAAAAGGAGCAATTGCCCCTTGTCACAATTTTTTTTAAATTCTCAATAATTATACTTTAATCTACAAAGTAGTTTTGCCAACTGTTTTCAAGTTATTGTATGTGGGAAAGGGGTAACATTTTCAGAGCAAACAACTGTGAGGGAAAGGGTTTACCTGACCAAGTTCCAGTAATTGTAAAGCATGTACTGTTGACATATAAACCTACCAGATAACCTATTATTTTCATCAGAAATATTTCTATATCCACTAATGGAAGTTCATAGTTCAACAGAGAATACTACATAGCCACACTGTATGACCATTTTTTTTTTTAAATTCTTAAGTTTTCTACATCAATAATTTTGAAAGGATTGCGAGGAAAAGGATAATTTCAAATACCTTAAAGTTCATTCCGTACTCTTAATTGTTCTTAATTGAACAAGTGTTTTCATTAATTGTTCATGTGCGTAATTAATCCTTATACCACTGTTCAAGGTAGAACAAATTATAGTGTTAAGACTTGGATCCTACTGCACATATGTGTGTTAAGAGATCTTTGTCTGCAAAGGTTGATTGTCTTTAACTGGATATTTATATTTTCTGATTAATTGAGCCCCTTTCATCTGTGAATGGTTTGATCAAAATAATAGATGCAATACTGCAATGTAGTAATTTGGGAAGTAAAGGGTACAAGTATGGTATTAACAGATGGTTCGTGAATTTAAAAAGAGAAGATCACATTCTCCCAAACTTTTGATTGTTGATGACTCATTTTTGTGTTACATGTGTTTGGGAAGTAGAGAACAAAAAACTTAGTCATAGATGCATGGTAATCACCATTTACCTGATATGATGCTTTAACCCTTTCCCTCATATAGACGCTTTCTGACACCTCTGCAGCAGACAGCTTTTTGAAAACATAGTGACAAAAGAAGAAATTGCACAAAACGTGCAATTTCTCCTTTTGCCACAATGTTTTCCACTTTTTGTCATGGGTTATCCATTCAATTATGGAGATTTTCTTTTTTTTTTTACAAAATACATTCAAAGTCTTCTGCTGCAGAATTGCCATATGAGGGAAAGGGTTAAGAGTTGTCTGCTTTTTTTTTTTTTAACCCTTTCCCACATACAATAAACCTGCAGCAGACGACTTTGAAAACATAGTGACAAAAATCTCCATAAAAGATAGCTTAATTGTTAAATAAAGTGGAAAACATTGTGGCCAAAGGAGAAATTGCTCATCATGAGCAATTTCCCCGTTGGCTACAATGTTTACAAAAGTCTGCTGCTATTGTGTCAAAACACGTCTGCAAGTGGGAAAGGCATACTTATCTAATGAAAAATAATGTAACATGTTGAAAAACTGGAGAAAAGAGTTATAACATTTTAAGGAAGAATTATTAAATGCTTGTTTTTTAGCAATTTCTTCTTTTCCACAATGTTTTCAAAAGTTGTCTGCTTCAGAATTGAAAACATCCGGGGGAAAATAAAGTACATCCATTTAAATGCAAATGTTATTTTAGAATAGAGTAAAAAACATTGTGTCAAAAGGAAGAATTGCTCTTTATTTGGCCACAATGTTTTCAAAAGTAGACTGCTGCAGGGGCATCAGATAGCACATATATTGTATATAGGAAAGGGTTAAAGTAAGTTGACACTCACCATGCATCCATGTCCCAATTGTTTTTCCTTTGGTATTTTCACTTGGTTTCATCTCAATTATTTCTTGTTTTAACCCTTTTCCTCATACAACATATCTGTAGCGGACAACCCTTGAAAACATGTAGGTAAATATATATGGAAGTTCTATATATATGAAAGAACAATTCTTGATGAAAGTTGAAATCATTGTGGAAAAAGGGGAAATTGCTCATCATGAGCAATTTCTCCTTTTGTCACAATGGTCTCTAAAGTTGTCTGCTGATGAGGCGTCAGTAAGCATCTGTATTACGTAATTTCTCCTTTTGCCACAAGGTTTCCATTTTCTTAACCTTCTTAACCTATCAACACCATTGAAAGATTGATGATTAATGAATCTGTATTTGCAACTGAAATGTCGACATTTATGATTGGTTTGGTGTACAGTGAAAAGTATATGGAAAATGGAGCTTTCAACCTATATCCCTCAGTGTGTATTGTCATTTTGAATATTATGAGTTTTCTATTAATAACAGTTTGAAAATATATTAATACTTAGTTCTTGTTTGTCATTATATTTCAAAAACATGATATGGTTTGTTCATTATACTGTAAATACTTAAAGATGTACTTTAGAATGTAAGATTGTAACATATGACGGTTCCATAGATAAAAAGTGGGACATTTTGAGATTTGATTCAGAAATATCTCATTAAGAAAATGCTTGTTTCTTTGATGATTTGAAAGGTGGAACTATTAGATTTTGAGGGGAAGGTTGATGTAAAAGATTGGAAGCTCCAGTCTGGAATGGGAGATATCCCAGGCTTGAAATATTGAAATATATTTAATTAGAAAAAATAATTATTTCAGTTTTTGTTGACAAAATACTATGATGGAGAATATGGAGGTGGTGGGAAAGTTTTCTTGGTTCATGTTGTGATTTGTGTTAGCTTACTTCATTACCTGTAAATAAAGTGTTAGATTACAACTTAATTGGTTTTCCTTCTCTTTTTTCGTTGCCTGTATCATTTTTATAATCCCGTTTTGAAAAAACGGATCGTATTATAGTTTTACCTGCGGCGGGCGGGCGGGCGGCGTCCAGTATGTTGTCAGCTCAATAACTTTAGAAGCCTTTGTCCAATCATCACCAAATTTGGTCAGAATGTTTATTGGGATAATATCTCGGACAAGTTCGATAACTAGCCATATTGCTTTAGTCAATCGAGAGTTATTGCCCTTTAATTATAGAAATTGCCCAAAATTGGTCTTGTCAGCTCAATAACTTTAGAAGCCTTTGTCCAATCATCACCAAATTTAGTCAGAATGTTTATTGGCATAATATCTCGGACAAGTTCGATAACTAGCCATATCGCTTAAGTCAATCAAGAGTTATCACCCTTTTATTCAAGAAATTACCTAAAATTGGTCTTGTCAGCTCAATAACTTTAGAAGCCTTTGTCCAATCATCACCAAATGTAATCAGAATATGTATTGGCATAATATCTCGGACAAGTTCGATAACTAGCCATATCGCTTTAGTCAATCAAGAGTTATTGCCCTTTAATTATAGAAATTACCTAAAATTAGTCTTGTCAGCTCAATTACTTTAGAAGCCTTTGTCCAATCATCACCAAATTTGGTCAGAATGTGTATTGGCATAATATCTTGGACAAGTTCGATAACTTACCATGTTATCTTAGTCACTACACACTTATGTCCCTCGAAATGGCCAAAACTGTACTAACAGTGTCTGCTCTCTAAATTTGCCTGATGTACAACCAATTATCGCTATACTTAATTGGTCTCAAAAAAACAAGACGGGCGTATTTTGTGACATTTGGCGCTCTTGTTATGCTGGTCTTTTAGCTCGTCTGAGCATGAAGTGCTCAAGGTGAGCTATTGTGATTGCCCTTCATATGGCGATCGTCCGGCGTCATCAATTAACTTGTGGACATTCTAGAAACCACAGATTATATCATATCAGATTTGATGATAACCAGAGTACGAATATAATTATTAATGTTGGGTAAATAAGTAAGACAATAGGTCAAATTTAAGTATGGTTTATTGAATTTCAGGACTAGCATATAGTCGCCGCTTCGTCCGTTTGTTTGGCTGTCCGTCCCGCTTTTGTCCAGGCTATTTCTCACAATCTACTGACTTGAATTCAATAAAACTTTATGGAAAGCTTCACTAACAAGAGGAGATGTGCATATTATCACACTGTTACAGTTCCATGTTTTTAGCTCTACTGGCCTTATGCTATGGCGTTGTGTCTGTTGTGCGTGCGTCTGTGCATCTGTAAACAATTGCTTGTGAACGTGATAAAGTCTTCACTTTTGATTGTATCTCAATCAAATTTATACAGTAGTTAGATATCCATGAGAGCTCAGTTCCTTTCGAAAACCAGCCCATGGATTTATGGCCCTTAAAAATGTCAAAATTGCTAAAATAGAGCTTGTGAACACAATAGAGGCTCCATTTACTATCTGATCTTCACCAAACTTAGATAGTAGTTAAATATTGATGAGAGCTTAGTTCCTTTCGAAAACCAGGCAGATGTGCCCTTGCATGACTGGATTATGGCCCTTGAAATTGTCAAAATTGCTATAATACAGCTTGTGAACACAATAGAGCCTCCATTTACTATCTGACCTTCACCAAACTAAGATAGAAGTTAAATATTGATGAGAGCTTGATTCCTTTCAAAAACTAGCCAGATCCGCCCATGCATGATTGGATTATGGCCATTGAAATTGTTAAAATTGCTATAATACAGCTTGTGAACACAAAAGAGCCTCCATTTACTATCCGATCTTCATCAAACTTAGATGGTAGTTTAATATTGATGACAGCTTGGTTCCATTTGAAAACCAGCCAGATCCATGCCAGAAGAGCATAAGCATTCATGGGCCTCTTGTTTACTGAGTTATTGACCTTTTAATTTCTATGACATATAAACATTTTGTCCGGTCTATTTCTCACTAACTACTGACTTGAATTTGATGAAACTTTATGAGAAGCTTAACTTACAAGAGGAGATGTGCATTTTATACCCATGCTGCAGTTTGATGATTTTTCACAGAGTTATTACCCTTTTAATTTCTATATATTATGACATAGGAAAATTGTGTCCGGGCTATTTATCAGCAACTACCGACTTGAATTCGATGAAACTTTATGGGAAGCTTAACTTACAAGAGGAGATGTGCATAATATCACCATGTTCCAGTTCAAATTTTTCACAGAGTTGTTGGTTTTTTATACGCCCGTTTTGAACAAACAAAATATCGGCCCAATAACTTTAGCAGCCTTTGTCCAATCACCACCAAATTCGATAACCAGCCATATCCCTGTAATCAAACAGGTATTGTCCGATCAATAACTTTAGAAGCCTTTGTCCAGTCACCACCAAATTTGGTCAAAATGTGTATTGGCAAAATATCTCGGACAAGTTCGATTACCAGCCATGTCACTGTAGTCATTTTATTTGATCATCACCAAATTTAGGCAATATGTTGATGGGCAGAATATCTTGGTCAGGTTCGATAACTAACCATGTTATCTTAGTCACTTCACACTTATGTCCCTCGTAATGGCCAAGACAGTATTAACAGTGTCCGCTCTCTAAATTTGCCTGATGTACAAGCAATTATCACTATACTTGTCTCCAAAAACAGGACAGGTGTATTTTGTGACATTTGGTGCTCTTGTTAATTTCTATATAGTATGACATAGGAAAATGTTGTCAGGGCTATTTCTCGGTAACTAGTGACGTGAATTCAATAAAAGTTTATGGAAAGCTTCACTTACATGAAGAAATGTCCATATTATTTCCATGTTCCGGTTTCTATTTTTCAGAGAGTAATAGCCCTTTTAATTTCTACATAATATGACATAGGAAAATTTCTTCTTGCATTTTCCCGGGCTAACTTGACTTCAATTCATTGAAACTTGATGGGGAGCTTCACTAACTAGAGGAGATGTACTTATTATCACCATGTTCCGGTCTGATGATTTTTCACAGAGTTATTACACTTTTAATTTCTATATAATATGACAGAAACATTTTGCCTGGGCTATTTCTCAGCAACTACTGACTTGAATTCAATGAAATTTTATGGAACACTTCAATTAAAGAGGAGATGTGTATATAATCACCATTCCTGTGTGCTGGCTATTATTCTATCGGTTCCACCGATATCTTGAGTTGGGTATAAACATTTTTTAACTCCACTTATGTAATGTCTAATTGCCCGGCCCCTGTGCTATAACTTTTTTGTTTGAACAACTTCACCTCTGTAACCACTGGGACAATTGGAATGAAACTTCAAAGGTAGCAATTTTGGATCCATCTTAAATGCTGGTTTTCATGACAATTTAAATAAAACCTTGCCCTTCCAAACTAGTTGGACGATTTTCAAATTTTGTTGAAATGTTAAAAATATTCTCCTCCAAAATGATCTGGCTGATTTAAAAAAAAAAATGATTAGTTAGAAAACATGGCCACCAGGGGTCGGGTTGTTTTGCATTACATGGTTTTAGTGGGAAAAATTAAAATCATCTCCATCTTTCACTTAATATTGAAATATTCCATTGGTGATCCTCTATCAGATTGCTTCAAGGCATTTTATTTATATTAAACATGACTGCCAAGGGGCGGGGCTGTTAGCCTTATATTGGCTTTAGTTAAAACTTAAAAGATCTTAAAAGTATCTGGCCAACTTTCAAATAATTTTGTAGAAATGTTCCTTTGTTTCCTCTAAGAGATTCATTGATTGGTTGAAAAACATGGCCACCAGGCGGTTGGGTCTTATACCTTTATTCACATTGAATGCTGTAGGTGCTGAGTGTGACCTTCTTTTTGGGGTAAAAAACATGATTTTCTGTGGTTAAAGTTTTAGGGCAAGTTTGAATTTTTTATGACCCCGGAATCACCGATTCTGCACGTCTGTCTGCACGTCTGTCTGCACGAAAAAAACTTTAACCTTGACCACTACTTTTGAACCATAACAGGTAAGGCTACCATATTTCACATGTGTATTCCTTGTGACATGACCTTTCTGTCAGTACCAACATTTTTGACCTTGCAACCTTGACCTTTGACCTAGATGTTGCCATTCTCGAAAAAAACTTTAACCTTGACCACTACTTTTGAACCATAACAGGTAAGGCTAACATATGTCACATGTGTATTCCTTGTGACATGACCTTTCTGTCAGTACCAAAATGTTTGACCTTGACCTAGATGTTGCCATTCTTGTAAAAAACTTTAACCTTGACCACTACTTTTGAACCATAACAGGTAAGGCTACCATATTTCACATGTGTATTCCTTGTGACATGACCTTTCTGTCAGTACCAACATTTTTGACCTTGCGAGCTTGACCTTTGACCTAGATGTTGCCATTCTCTAAAAAAAACTTTAACCTTGACCACTCCTTTTGAACCATAACAGGTACGGCTACCATATTTCACATGTGTATACCTTGTGACATGACCTTTCTGTCAGTACCAAAATTTTTGACCTTGCGACCTTCACCTTTGACCTAGATGTTGACATTCTCGAAAAAAACTTTAACCTTGACCACTACTTTTGAACCATAACAGGTAAGGCTAACATATGTCACATGTGTATTCCTTGTGACATGACCTTTCTGTCAGTACCAACATTTTTGACCTTGCGAGCTTGACCTTTGACCTAGATGTTGCCATTCTCTAAAAAAAACTTTAACCTTGACCACTCCTTTTGAACCATAACAGGTACGGCTACCATATTTCACATGTGTATTCCTTGTGACATGACCTTTCTGTCAGTACCAACATTTTTGACCTTGCAACCTTGACCTTTGACCTAGATGTTGCCATTCTCGAAAAAAACTTTAACCTTGACCACTAATTTTGAACCATAACAGGTAAGGCTAACATATGTCACATGTGTATTCCTTGTGACATGACCTTTCTGTCAGTACCAAAATGTTTGACCTTGACCTAGATGTTGCCATTCTTGTAAAAAACTTTAACCTTGACCACTACTTTTGAACCATAACAGGTAAGGCTACCATATTTCACATGTGTATTCCTTGTGACATGACCTTTCTGTCAGTACCAACATTTTTGACCTTGCAAGCTTGACCTTTGACCTAGATGTTGCCATTCTCTAAAAAAAACTTTAACCTTGACCACTCCTTTTGAACCATAACAGGTACGGCTACCATATTTCACATGTGTATACCTTGTGACATGACCTTTCTGTCAGTACCAAAATTTTTGACCTTGCGACCTTCACCTTTGACCTAGATGTTGACATTCTCGAAAAAAAAAAAAACCTTGACCACTACTTTTGAACCATAACAGGTACGGCTACCATATTTCACATGTGTATTCCTTGTGACATGACCTTTCTGTCAGTACCAACATTGTTGACTTTGCGACCTTGACCTTTGACCTAGATGTTGCCATTCGGGGGCATCAGTGTTTCACAAACACATCTTGTTTTTATTTTATTTTTCTCAATAAGTACTTGTGCTAGGGCTTTAATATTTGGAATATTATTACATCTAATACCTTTCTTCATTGCTGAAGATTTAGAGTGTGACCTTCTTTTTGGGGTAAAAGATATGATTTTGGCCGATTAAAGTTTTAGGGCAAGTTGGCATTTTCATTTAATTTTTAAATTTTTCTCAATAAGTTTTTGTGCTAGGGCTTTCATATTTGGAATATAGTTACATCTTAGACCTTTCTTCATATTGTATGCTGAAGATGCTGTGTTAGACCTTCTTTTTGAGGCAAAAGACATGATTTTGGGTGGTTAAAGTTTTAGGGCAAGTTGGGATTTTCATTTTTTTTTTTTTTCTCACTAAGCACTTGTGTTAGTGCTTTCATATTTGGAATTTGATTACATATAATACCTTATCTCATATTGTTAGCTGAAGATGCTGATTTTGACTTTCTTTTTGAGGTAAAAAACATTAATTTGGGTGGTTAAAGTTTTAGGGCAAGTTGGGATTTTCATTTAATTTTTTACTTGAGTACTTGTGTTAGGGCTTTCATATTTGGAATGTCATTACACATAATTCCTTTTTTCACATTGTATGTTGAAGATATGGAGTGTGACCTTCTTATTGGGGTAAAAAACATGATCTTTGGTTGATTTTGAGAATTTGAGATAAATTCATTATTTTTGGTTACATTAATTTTTAATTATCAAATATAGTTCTTCACATTTGGAAAACCTTTTTTTAAGGTTTTGCTATTTTTGGACTCAGTCAGTTTTAACATTTGCATTTAGCTCAACGTTAAAGTTTTGATTTTAACTTGACTATTCGAAGAAAAATGAAACTTTACTACTCTCCCCGGTGTCGGTGTCCGGTTAATGTTTTAGGGCAAGCTGGCACTTTCATTTATAACCTTTCATTCAAATCAGTCTTCATACTTAACACATTTGTTAAGGACCATCACACAATTAGGTTACATAACTCCATTGTATCCTAAATATGGAGTTATGGCTATGATTTAATAGTACTTAAAGGCAATATACTGAAACAGTGCTTAAGTGAATAAGCATTGTAAAGTCGAGCGCGCTGTCCTCCGACAGCTCTTGTTTTCAATAAGAATTTGTGCTAGGGCTTTAATATTGAGAATATAGTTACATCTTATACCTTTCTTCACATTGAATGCTGAAGATGCTGAGTGTGACCTTCTTTTTGGGGTAAAAAACATGATTTTCTGTGTTTAAAGTTTTAGGGCAAGTAGGATTTTATTTTATTTTTTTAACTTTTTCTGAATAAGTTCTTGTGCTAGGGCTTTCATATTTGGAATATAGTTACATCTTATACCTTTCTTCACATTGTATGTTGAAGATGTCGAGTGTGACGTTCTTTTTGCGGTAAAAGACATGCTTTTGGGTGGTTAAAGTTTTAGGGCAAGCTGGCATTTTCATTTAATTTTTTAATTCTTCTCAAAAAGTACATGTGTTAGGGCTTTTATATTTGGAATATAATTACATATAATACCTTTCTTCACATTGTATGTTGAAGATGCTGAGTGTGACCTTTTGGGGATAAAAAACATGATTTTTGTTTGATTTTGAGAATTTTAGTTAAATTCATAATTTTTGGTTACATTCCTTTCTAATTGTGATCATTCATTTATCAAATATAATTCTTCAACATATCAAACGGGTTTTGCATGGTGTCAAACATTTGGAAAACCTTTTTTTTTAAGGTTTTGCAAATTTTAACATTTGTGTTTAGCTCAACGTTCAAGTTTTATCATTCAAATCACTTCATACTTCACACATTTGTTAAGGACCATCGTACAATTAGGTTAGATAACTCCATTGTATCCTAAATATGGAGTAATGGCCCTTGATTGACTTAGGAAATTTGATTTTTAAATTATATATATTTAAATATATGTATCTTTTCAGTTGCTTTTACATATAGAGTATATAATATGATTTAATAGTACGTATACATGCAATATAATGAAATAGTGCTTTATGTGTATAATCGGCATATAGTCGAGCGCGCTGTCCTCCGACAGCTCTTGTTTCAGTAATAATACCATAATTTCTAGAGATTTTCCGTATCTTGAGTAGACATTTTCAAAGTCGTCTGCTGCAGAATTGTTGTATGTGGAGAGTGGCTATCAAATTCCTACAAGTGATGCTGACTTGTTTCCAGGAACACCACTCAATAAACCCTTTCCCACCTCCAGACGCTTTCTGATGCCTCTGCAGCAGACGACTATGGAAATCATTGCGACAAAAAAGAGAAATTGCTCCTGTTGCCACAATGTTTTAAACATTATTCACTAACAGTTACTGTTCTTTCATTTATTGAGAATTTCCATATGTCTGACTTATGTTTTCAAAGTCACATGCTACAGTTTTGTTGTATGTTGACCCTTTCCCTCATACAACAATTCTGCAGCAGACGACTTTGAACACATTTTGAAAATCTCTGTAATTGAATGGATAACCTATGACTAAAAGTGGAAAACATTGTGGCAAAAGGAGAAATTGCTCGTTTTGAGCAATTTCTTCTTTTGTAACTATGTTTTCAAAAAGCTGTCTGCTGCAGAGGCATCAGAGAAAGCGTCTACATGAGGGAAAGGGTTAAAACTCATGTACAGTTTAGGGTCAGTGAGGACATTTAGGGGGAATTGTCCCAAACTGGGAGTGAGAGATATTTACTTCTAATTTAGGGCTCACTGAACACTGAACAGGATCAATCATTGAGTAAACTTGAACTGTTTACCTGACATGTTTATTTTAGATTCTTCCAAATCGAAAGCATGTAAGGAAAAACCAACCATAACACATCTGCAACTGTTGAAGATTCAGATCAAAAAGCTTTAACCCTTTCCCACATGAAGACGCTTTCTTACACCTCTGCAGCAGACAACTTTTGAAAACATTGTTGCAAAAGAAAAAATTCATCATGAGCAGTTTCTTCTTTTGTCACAATATTTTGAACACTATTCAATAATTAAACTTTCATTTATACAGATTTTTCATGTTTTTGTCTATATGCTTTCAAAATTGTCTGCTACAAATTTAAATTTTAGGTGGGAAAAGGTTAAACCCCATTTCCCACAAACAAACAAAATATCAACAAAGATGACTTTGAAAACATCTAGGCAAACACGGAAAATCTCTTTGAATGAAAGTTTAATTACTGTAAGGGGAAAACTTATTGTGGTAATATGAGAAATCTCTCATTAACCCTTTCCCTCATACAGACGCTTTCTGACGCCTCTGCAGCAAACGGCTGTTGGAAAACATAGTGACAAAAAAAGAAATTGCTCAAAACGAGCAATTTCTAATTTTGCCACAATGTTTTCTAATTTTTGTCATAGGTTAACCATTCAATTATAGAGATTTTCTATTTGTTGACAAAATATATTCAAAGTCGTCTGCTGTACATTTGTACTTTCATTTAACAGTCTGTAAAAGGGAGTTTCCAATTGTTTTCGGGTATGTTTTCAAAGTCATCTGCTGCGGAGTTGTCGTTTGTGGGAAAGGGTTAAAGGAAGTTATTCTAATTTTGTGACAAAATTTCTCAATAAGTTACAATTTGAGCCACAGTTGCTCAGTAACAAAGAAGGCTAAGGCTATCAGTCCAGGGGTAAGGAGTTTGAACCTTGTCTTGGCTATTCTTTCTGATGATTGACAAGTCATTTTTCTACCGCCAATGTGCTTTCATCCTTATCAAACCTGCAGCAGATGACTCTTGAAAACATTGTTGCAAAAGAAGAAATTTCTCCTTTTGCCTCTATGTTTTCAACTGAAATCATTTATTGTACTTTCAATTTGTATGGTGTTTTAAACCACTTTCTCCAATTTTTCAGTACTATCTGGATGTTTTCTGGGTAAGTTACCACCAGTACTTTATTCTGGTCCATTTATCCTGAGTCAAAGTGCTAAACCAGCAATCCTGAGCACGAAGGATTGATTGATCAGGGTCCAACCTTTTCCCAAATACAACAAATCTGCAGCATGTCTACTGAAAACATGGAAAATCTCTATAATTGTAGGTATAATTACTGAAAAATTAGTTGAAAACATTTTGGCAAAAAGAGAAATTGCTCGTTTTGAGCAATTTCTCCTTTTGTCGTAGTGTTTTCAAAAGTTGTTAGAAGGCATCTGTATGTGGGAAAGGGTTAATGCCATTTCATCACTTTTTCAGTCATATCACTGCAGCAAGTTCACCTACCCATTTGTTTTCTGGCTTTCTCATGCTAGTTCTCCACACAACAGCCTTTCCAAGTAACTGGCTGCTTTTCCAAATAGACTATTAGCCCAATGGTGGAAGCCGAATGACGTTTGTCACAGCCACTTTAGTCAAATTTCAGAAAGAAGGAGCACCAAAGAGGGAAAGCCATTGCTAACATTTTCTAAAGTCTTTGGTATGATCCAGCTGGGGATTGAGCCTGCGACCATGCGCACCAAAGGTGGTTACCAAGCGAGCCTACATGTTGGGGAAGGGATGCTGTTGTTTAGATTTTTAACCCTTTCCCTCATATAGACGCTTTCTGACGACAGTAGCAGACAGCTTTTTGAAAACATAGTGACAAAAGAAGAAATTGCTCAAAACAAGCAATTTCTCCTTTGGCCACAATATTTACCACTTTTAGTCATAGGTTATCAATTCAATTATAGAGATTTTCTATTTTTTGACAAAATAGTTCAAAGTCGTCTGCTGCAGATTTGTTGTTTGAGGGAAAGGGTTAAATATTGCAAAGTCTGAGATAAGTACAATAATAAATAAAGCAGTTCCTTACATCTTTTCTTGACTAGTGACGGAAACGGATCTCGGTAAAACATAATTGAATAAGGAAATTCAGTCAACGGTTATCTCTGTCATAATTATATCCTTAACCCCTTCCCTCATATAGACGCTTTCTGACGCCTCAGCAGCAGACGGCTTTTTGAAAACATAGTGACAAAAGAAGAAATTGCTCAAAACGAGCAATTTCTCCTTTTGCCACAATGTTTTCCACTTTTAGTCATAGGATATCCATTCAATTAAAGAGATTTTTTATTTTTTGACAAAATATGTTCAAAGTCGTCTGCTGCAGAATTGTTGTATCAGGCACATACAATAAAACTGCAGCAGCCGACTAATGGTTTAAGCAAAAATATGGAAAATCTTTATAAAGGAAAATACAATTATTGAATAGAGCCGAGAACATTGTGACACAATGGGAAATTCTCCTTTTGCCTCAATGTTTTCAACCTTATTCAGTACTTAAAGTTTTATTTATAGAAAGATTCCCTTTTCTTTACAAAACGTTTTCGAAGGTCGACTGCTGAATATTGTTTGTATGTGGGAAAGGGTTTATACATAAAACATTGTTACTGCTCCCCAATTGTTTGTCTTAAAAGTGGCTACCTTTCTTACCCTTTTCACTAATGAAACACACTGATTGGGAACACCATTTACCTCATAAACTAACTTTTTTGGAGGTCCACAGCTTTTTGACAAAATACGTTCAAAGTCGTCTGCTGCAGAATTGTCGTATGACAAAACATACAACAAATCTGCAGGAGACAACTTTGTAACCATCCTGGGTAATTCTCTATAGATGAAGGTATACAGATTGTAAAAACATTGTGACAATAGGAGCAATTGCTTTTTTTTTTTTTTAATTTTCTACTTATGTCACAATGTTTCAAAGTCGTCAGAAAGCGTTTGTTTGTGGGAAAGGGTTAATTAAAGTACTAAACAGAAGAATGTAGTGACAATTTCTTCTTTTTCTATAATGCCGTCTGCTGTTTCGGCGTGAAGATAAATGGTAAAGCCGGTGTTATATCGATACCAATCATGGGTAATCGCAGATAAACATACGTTACAAGGTACAAATATAAATATGTAACACATTTTTAAACAAGTCTAGTCGGCAAGCCCTTTGATTACGCCGAAGTAGCCGACAACAAAACGCTTCAATTAGAAATCCTATTACATGGCCCTCGCTTTGTGTCCCCCTAAGTTCAAAGAATTCCGCCTAGAATCAAACAAATTGATCAAAGCCTTTTGACTGGCTAGCTTCCAACTATAAGGTTAAAATGTAACAAAAAATCTTCACTTTTTGTTTTGGTTTTCAAGTTCAGGAAAACGCCGAACTATTATAAAATATTAAATTAATTCTATCGCGTAATTCAATGTTTATAAACATTTTTTAACGTTTTGTAAGGTTACCCTTCACCTGCTATGTGTAACAGACGAGTTTTGAATACCGTTTTTGGGAAATACTTGATTGGTAAAATTTAACAATTTCTCTCTTTCTTATACTGTTTTCATATTTTTTACATCAAAAGAAAATTGCAAATATGTTCAGATTATACATAGTTTTCTTTATATTATTCCAAGGCAGACACAATTTCATACCAGGTGAACGTTTCAAAAAGATTTTTAAGCTGGTAAACACATTTCAACAGCCCACTGATTTACAGGCCATACTGGTAACGTATAATACGAACATCAAAGGGCCTGTGCGGTAAACGTGTGTAATTTATACGGGCAGGGTATTATCTACAAAGGAAAATATAAATTAACAAAACTCCTTTCTCGTTTAGTCTTAGATAAAACAAAAATATTATTTCGATAGCTTTTCAAAATGAATTAAAAAGTTTCTTTGACATATACAGTGAATTCATTTTCGAAAATGGTGAATTTTAAACATAAACGACGAAAAAGTTGAAAGAATCTCAACTCTCCTTACTTTATGTTACTATCGGAAGTCATAACGTGGTATTTTGTAGTGCGGGGAGAACAGGACTGAACAATTTGAACTAATCGACAATTATACAGAAAACAGATATTTTATAAATGCTTTACGTCTTTTAAACAGAAATAAAGACTTTTACTAAAAAATATTGGAGAATAGTTTGATATTTAAAAGCTATATTAACACCATCAAACTTTTAACACACACATATCGAGTTGGACTCGTCCATCGCATTTTTCTCAATGTTGATGTTATCCTAGCGCTGATTGGCGCGGTTCATCTCAAAGGCGTGACGTCATGCGATAGAGGGCTTGTCGGCGGCGGGCATGTGCTTTGATCTTCTATTTTCAAACTTTATGTAAAATGAAATGAACTTTGGTGAGGTACTAGCCACCGTGGAGTGTTTTCTAAATTGTGGAAGTTATCTCATAGTTATTGGTGTAGAAAAGTGACAGGAAAATAAGGATATTTGAAATCAAGAAGCATCTGTCCGATACTTGGATTAGGGGTCCCTTCTAGGACATAAACAAGTTGCTCACAGGTAATTTTTATGGGAGTTTGTATCGACAGAGAGTTAATTTGCTATATTCCTACCACACCATTCTTCCTTTCTGTTTATTTTTGGGATATCGTTTTCGATATGCGCATTGTTTCAATACTCTTGTTTTTAAACCCGTTTCCTATATTGGCAATTAAGAAATAATGCATGTTGATGAAATGAGTTATTTAGGCTAACTTTTTGTTGTTTGTAAACAATGCGAGCTTGCGTTTATTGTTCTTTTTCAACAATGATCAAACTGATTTTGTTAAACAACTTAAGCACTCAGTAAAGGAATACATACTGAATTTTATGCGTGTACAACCAAGCATATTGCAGAAACATTCATTCGATGAATTAAATGATTAATAGAGTTGAGGACCCCTGCGGAACCCCACGGTATACATTGTGTATAATGGCGGCTCGCATACTCGGACAAAATGTTTCGATATCCTAACTGATATACAGTACTGATTACAGTTTTAATTCAACATTCATGGACGTCTTTTACTGTAACAAAAACACGAACAGCGCTGTATTGTTGCTGTGAATGGTTCCTGCTTCATTATTCTGTCTTTATTCCAGTGGGACATGGGTAACTAATAAAAACCAAGGGAGGTTATGGTAGAAATGTATGTAGCCTAATCAAAAACAAGGTCGTAAAAGGGGCAACCTTTTCTTTGTATTTTATCTTTTATTTCTGTAGTTGATAAGTAAAAAAGATGAAAATTTGTAATTCATTCTGATACATGATGAACAATGTTAATCACATTTTAACATACTTTCACATATTTCATATACATGAAATGTTTAAATCTAGATTTTTTTGGAATTTGTGGAAATGCCAGATGTGCTTATAGAGGAACAGGATAAACCATATACAAAGAAAAGCACTTTTGATCCAATAAAAGTCTTTGCCTGGTTGTGGCTTGCTGTTGAAAAAAGGACCACTCAAAGTCGTAAAGAAGCCATAAATTGGCCATTTCATTTGCAGTTCAAAGGAAGAATGTATTCACCAAAGGCTGGTCTGTGTTAACCACCCTTTGATCATGTATAGCCTGTGATAGTCTAAATGATTTTTTACCAATTTACATAACAACTCTTCTTCCAAATAACTATGATAAAAAATACAAAAATCAGGACGATAGGTTATAGTTTAAAAGGACAAAGAGTTGGAATTACAGGGGAAATATTTTACAATGATTCTGAAACTCGTTCACTTTCGAAACGCTGTAAAAATATGGAAAAAAAGTGCATAAAAGCAGCAGTTGTAGAGGTGAAGGGTTAAATCCTGATAATAATCATTTGCTGTAGGGCTTTGCTTTAAGCTTAATATTAAACTATACTTACTGCATGTGGTTGGATGGAACTTGTGTATAAATTGTGCCTTATATGTTCATAGGTAATATACATGTTGTTTTATGATTAAGTAAGCTAAACAAAGGAAAAGTAACAGCAAGGTTTTGGTAAGGTTTGCATAGAAAACACCCTCATCTATTTCTGCATTGATCTTTTACCTTTGTTAATTGTATGCAGAAAAATGTACACCAAACTTTGTATACATGTTGGGAACACTATTTAAAATGTCTATAATAAACATGACAATTATTGAATATAATTCATTATTGAAAACATTGTGGTTAAAGGAAAAATTGCTCATTAAGAGCAAATTCTTCTATTGCCCGAATATTTTCATAAGAAGTCTACTGCCAATGCATCAAAACGCATGGGAAGGATACATTAATGGGTTACTGACATTGTAATGAAATATCATTTTAGGAAATGTAGGAAAAGTTGTCAATGGTTAACTTCTGATAATCAAATTTTGAGTGTGTTATTATTGTTTATTGCAGGCATGTAGTCCTGTGGAGAGTGTAGAAATGTCTAGTAAGGTTGACCAGTTTTTGTCAGAATCCGGAGGGAATAACTTCACAGAAACCGCACCACGCCCCCCTGTGCCAGGGGAGGAGAACGAGAAGGAAAGCAATGGGGGGATGTCAACAAGAAGTAGTGCCAGTTCACACAAGAGCCATGTTTCGCATACTTCGGGAAGAAGTAACGCTTCAAACAAAGGTGATATCAACCCAGCAACCCCGCGTAAATCTAACATTGATAAAAACAATGCCAGCCTCTCGTGTTCGCTTCAAGGATATGATGACGAAATGGATGCACCGCTAGGATTCGAACCAGAAGGCTCAGCTGCCAACTCCCCTCCATTCACAGAAAACAGTACTCCCCCTTGTAGTAGATGGGCTAAAAGCCTGCATATGCTGCTGGATGACCGTGATGGCGTTCAGCTTTTTCGAAATTTTTTACATCAGGAAGGCATTGGAACTTTTTCTCTCGATTTCTGGTTTGCTTGTCAGGGTTTAAAACTGAAGGAATCTGTAGAGAATAATACTCAACAAGTGATCAAATTGATTTATAAAAAGTATATAAAGAGTGATAAGTTACCATTTCTTGAAAGTGATACTAAGAGAAAAATATTGGAGCATATTCAGTCAGGAATTGATTTGACGGTATTCAATGCTGCACAAGCAGAAGTGGAACAATATATGGCAAATGATGCATATCCCGCATTTCTCAAATCTGACCTTTTTGTCCAGTATTTCGCGCGTGAAGGTGAAAGTTCAAATTCTAGTAGTGGTTCAAATAGTGCTCGTCCAGTGTCTTCAGGACCGCTGCCGACATTGCGTGAAGACCAAGAGTTGGAAATAAATGTACAACAGGATTATTTCGTTCAACCGTTTACTATGGGACCTCCAAGGTCAAAATCATCCACACGGACAGCAAGCTCAGATTCCAGGAGACAGGAAGTGTTTAGGTAACAAAGGATTAGATAACCTTTACCCTTTCACTTTACTCCTGCAAATGGGAAAGGGGAGTTAACCCTTTCCCTCGTACGACAATTCTGCAGCAGACGACTTTGAACGTATTTTGTCAGATGGATAACCTATGACTAAAAGTGGAAAACATTGTGACAAAAGGAGAAATTGCACGTTCTGTGCAATTTCTTCTTTTGTCACTATGTTTTCAAAAAGCCGTCTGCTTTAACCCGACGACTTTGACGTATTTTGTCAAAACATAGAAGAAAATCTCCATAATTGGATAACCTATGGCTAAATGTGGAAAACATTGTGTCAAAAGGAGAAATTGCACGTTTTGTGCAATTTCTTCTTTTGTCACTATGTTTTCAAAAAGCCGTCTGCCGCAGAGGCGTCGGAAAGCGTCTTTATGAGGGAAAGGGTTAATAAAGTTGAAAGCGTTGTTGCAAAAGGATAAATTGCTCATTATGAGCAATTTCTTCTTTCGCCACAATGTTTTCAAAAGTCTTCTGCTGCAGAGGCGTCGGTATGTGGGAGAGGGTTAATAGTAAGGCTGCCGGCATCAATTCAAATGTTCACAGCTATCGGTGGAGACCAATGTCAGATTTAACAATCGTGCAACAATTGTAGTCTGATTTGGTCTAAACTGTTCGCTTTTTTGTAATCGTTTATGTTTGGTTAACTGATTAATTCATTAATTAGTGGATAGGGCAGCACCTGGTCTATACTGTAAGTCACTTATAAGAAACGGGCATCATATTGAGGGGCTCTCAGGCAAGTGTTTCATTGAGGATTAATTCATGTCGAAGTGAAGTGGAAGTAAATTGGATTAACTGTGTTCCCCCGATCAGATTGGATTAACACAAGGTTGATCAAGTTCATGGGATTAAGTCCGACTGGCTACCCGTAAAACCCTGATATATGATACTTCAAAGACCAGACAGCAGATGACTTTTTGAAAGCAATACATGTGAGAAAAGGAGGAGTTACTCTTATCTGGAAAATACTTTCCTGTTTCGCTACAGTGCTGTGGGTGATATTATTTATTTGGTATGGAGTAACTCAACCTTTTACCACAAATGTTTTTCTAAAGTTGTTGGTGGCAAAGGTTAAAAATCCTATCTATTCATCACTTTATCAGGGATAGGGTTAATCTATTTATTAATTTACATAAATTTATAGAGGTACCTACCGTACATGTATTCACATGCACATTGTAGAACTTTTCATATATATTACTTAACCCTTCAAGCTTGCATACACATCTGCAGCACCAACTTTTGAAAACTTTGTGACACAAGAAGAAATTTCTCACAGTGAGCAATTTTACCTTTTGCCGTAATTTTTTTAACTTTATTCAAATACAACATTTTTGGAACTTCATACAGATTTTCCATATGTTGGCCTATATATAGATGTTTTCAAAGAACTTAGTAAAATAATACTTTGCAATGGGATTTGGTGAGTTAAGGTCAAAATCAGAGGTTAAATATTTTACCATACACACCTTTTTCAATGTCACAATAAACGTTTTGAGGTAACTGCATGTGAAGTTATTAACCCTTTTCAAAATACAACAAATCTGTAGCATACTACTTTGAAAACATATATAGGCAAACAATTGAAAAATTCATATAAATGAAAGTGTTATCATTGAATAGGTTCAAGACGAATATGGTTTGTTGCAGGGGCATGAAACATCTTCTGTATTTGAGAAAAGGTTAAATGTTTGATCAATCAATTTAAATGGTTAAAAACAGGGTGTGTAAAGCAGACTTTGGGTCAAGTGGTCTGGTGTAGTGTAACACAGTTGTTATCAGTGTTTTTCAAATAAGAGCATGTGCTAGCCTTACATCATAACAATGTAAGGGGAACACATCAAAGCATACTGTTTACTTTGTTTGAATTTAACCCTTTCCCTCATATAGACGCTTTCTGACGCCTCTGCAGCAGACAGCTTTTTGAAAACATAGTGACAAAAGAAGAAATTGCTCAAAACGAGCAATTTCTCCTTTTGCCACAATGTTTTACACTTTTTGTCATAGGTTATCCATTCAACTATGGAGATTTTCTATGTTTTGACAAAATAAGTTCAAAGTCGTCTGCTGCAGAATTGTCGTATGAGGGAAAGGGTTAACATCCTTTGATCTATACAGTCATCAAAGGATCCCTGATATGACATTGTCACACGAACCTCAGAGAATAAAGACATCAGGGGGCTGAAATTACATTATTGCCGACTTGTGAAAACACAGCTTTGGAAACATGTGTATTGATGGCTGAATTAATGGTTTCTTAATAACACCCTATTGTGTTGGTATCCTTCATTGGAGTAAATTTGAACCATTACCCACTGGCGGACGACTTTTTCCACAATGTTTTAAACTTCATTAAATAATTATAACTTCATTCTTTGAGTTCCTATGATTTTGTCCAGATGTTTTCAATGTCATCTGCTTCAGTTTGGTGTGTTTGTTTGAAAGGGTTAATAATTTTCCCCAATATAGATATGGTTATAAATATCTCTGATAGCAATTAATACATCTATTACCAAGAGCTTTGATTTAGATGAGCTTTTATCTGGTTTATTCCATTACCTTGTATGACAATGTTAGTCTGCTGCTTTAACCTATTCCCTCATACGACAATTCTGCAGCAGACAACTTTGAACATATTTTGTCAAAAAATAGAAAATCTCTATAATTGAATGGATAACCTATGACAAAAAGAGGAAAACAATGTGGCAAAAGGAGCAATTTCTTCTTTTGTCACTGTTTTCAAAAGACTGTCTGCTGCAGAGGCATCAGAAATCATCTATATGAGGGAAAAGCCTGACCAATGCTGGCGGCTTTAATAATCTGAACAGAAATTTGTCTGTCTGAACAGAAATTTGTCAGACAAATTTCTGTTCAGATTATTTGACACTTTTCGTGTTATTCTGATGAGATGGTTTTAAATTTTTCTGTATAGTTGGGGAGATTTGAAAGTACATGAATGAATTATTTGGACAACATGTTGGACATATTTGCGGAAACAGGACTTAAATTTGTTCCAATTTTGAAAAGGTTCTTCTTTTCTGCTGCTTTTGTAAAAGTTATGAAAACTTAACTTACTCTAGATTTACAGTAACTTATTTTCTTTTGAAGATTTCAAGACATATATAAATGCATATGGCGTAAACAGGTAAATACCTGAAACACATTTTATCCTGGGACCATTTATCAGTATAGTCTGTTCTGAAAAATAACTGAGATAACCCTTTCCCTGATATACATATGGTAACCTTTGAAGCTAATGCCAGAAATCACTGCAAGAAAAAAAAGAAAAGAGAAAATGCCAAATGTTGAAAATTGCTTATTATTAGGCAATATTTTCAACCCTAATATCAAATCTATAATAATTTCAGTTTGGCTAATGTACATCATTTTCTTTTTGAATTATTCGAAGATGATGATTAAAGGTAAAAGGATAAAGAAAGCCAATATGTCAAGTGGATTCTTTGTTATAAATCTTGTACAGAGATATTTAAGATTCAAAGGTGAACTCTGATTGTGGATGAGAAACAAAGGTTTCAAACTGTTCCTTTTTCTTCATAATGGTGACAGGTAGTTATTGTTTATTTCAAGTATTAGGCCCATTTCTTGATACAGATAGTGTTTGACCCTTCTGCAGCAGACAACTTCAGAAACATTGAGAGAAATTTGTCCTTTCCAAGCATTATTTCCACTTTGTAACCATGCCATACATCAAGTGATATTCAAGTAATGTTAGAAAGTTTGCACATATTTCGCAATGTTTTCAAAGACAATCTACAGTGAAGTGTCAGAAAGCATCTGGAATGGCCAAGGTCATTCTATGATCCTCCTAGCTAGATACACCATCTGCATCAGTATTGGATAAAAGGGTAGTTCTAACAGTCATAGGAAGGAAATGGCGAATCACTCCTGGTATGATAAGATTTCTTTAAATTTAGGCTGTTCTCTTTGATCTCAGATGGTTTACCCTTCATCATTAGTCCCCCTACCTTTATCTTCCTCTTAACCCTTTCCCACATACAACAAAACTGCAGCAGACAAAGTTGAAAACATTTAGTCAAATTGAGAAAGATCTCTATAAGAGTTAAATGAAAGTTAAATAATTGAAAATATTGTGGCAAATGGTATACACCTTTTACCACAATGTTTTCAAAAGTGGTCTGCTTCAAAGATGTCACAACGGGTTAACCAATTCCTCACACTATCTCCAAGAAAAGAATATTATGGGAAGGGAAGAACTTGTAAGTGGTAACAGTGAATGTTTTTCTGTCTCTTTAGTAGATTAGAAAACAGGACACTCAATCATTTACATTTGCCTTGAGATGACCTATTATGGTTTAGGGATGGGAATGAATGTTTAAAAATTTAACCCTGGATAAGGACAAGCCCCATGGTTTCTAATACATGAAAACTAACCTACATTGTAGGTTCTCATAATACTTGAGAGACAATTCTTTTGAGTTTCAACAACATATGGTCTTTATGGTCAATTAAGGATTTAAGAATGAGAAGTAATAACTGGGATCCAAACAAGTGAAGAATGTGGCATGTAGGTTGATGGGGGTAAAGATGCCATTATTTCCCTGGGGGGAACATCAAAACACACACATGTAAGAGTACACTTGAAAGTGTGTGATCCCATTTCGAATGCTTTCATACAGCCTTTTAACCCTGCTTCTGACAACTGTGTGTGAATAATTAATCAAAACTTTCCTCACTCAAGAGATTCAAGGGCCTGAAAGCTTTATAGATTCACATTCACTGTCTGAGATACTCCTGTCAAATCATCTCAGTAGGAGGGGATTCAGATAACTACCTACATCATAGGGTCAGTTTTGAAAAACAAAAAACGATAATGGCATCATTCCTGTTCCTGTAGATTGATTCATTTGATTTCCTAACACACATGACTTTACTTACTAAGGTTGCAATTATTGTTGTCATCTCGGAATCAAAGTTGAAATTAATTGTGGAGGTTCCTCAGATTCAGAAATATTCAAAGAAGAAAAGCTCTAAAAGGGTCTTGTCAGCTAAGAGGTTTAAGGGTACATGAAAGGATGCTTTTGCTCTTCATCTTGTACACATCTTTGATTATTTGACAACTCTATGATTATGAATGTTAACAAAGGCATTAATAAAATATGCCTGTCTGTAGAAAGGTATTTTTAAATGAGTTTTGGCATTATGATTATTAACTAGATCTAACTAAGGTCAATAAGCACAATTTGAGTTTGATAGACTTTCCCCCAAATCAAGGTCCATTCTTAGGCCTGTTACCCTTTTCCCACCTACAGATGCCTTTTGACGCATTTGTCACCATGTTTTCAACTTGATGTAATAATTAATCTAACATTCATGGAGTTTTTTCTTATTTATCCCTAGATGTTTTCAAAGTCGTTTGTTGCAGATTTGTTGTATGTGGGAAAGGGTTAAGCCTCACATAATGCAAATATACAGCCAAACGACTTTAGAAACATCTAGGCAAGCATACAGAAAATATTGAAATGAAAATTATGAGCAATTTCTCGTTTTGTCACTATGTATCCAAATGTGTTTGTTGCAGATGCTTTAAAATGGGCCTGATTAATGGGAAAGTGTTTAATATGTTGTTAGGAAATAATTCTGACTGAATAGATAAATGATATGTTTTTGATGAACAATTGTTTTATTACCTTGGCTGTGATAAAACCGGATCTATCTTATATGAAAATTAACCCTTTCGAACATGCATACACATTTTGATGCTTCTGCTGCAGAAGGTTTTTTAACCCTTTCTCTCATATAGACGCTTTCTGACTCCTCTCAGTCTGCAGCAGATAGCTTTTTGAAAGCAAAGTGACTAAAGAAGAAATTGCTCAAAACGAGCAATTTCTCCTTTTGCCACAATGTTTTCCACCTTTAGTCATAAGTTATCCATTCAATTATAAAGATTTTCATTTTTTTTGACAAAATATATTCAAAGTCGTCGGCTGCAGAATTGTTGTATGAGGGAAAGGGTTATGACACATCTAGATTTGTTTGTATCAGGAAAAAGGTTTAAGCAGGAAACATTGCCAGTTAATGTATCTGGAGAAGATGGATGTATTGTAAATGATTGCAGTGAAATGGCCAACATTTTGAATACTAAATGAGGAGATGTTTTTATCATCATAATGGAGTAGTTCACATAAAGAAAGAGATCCCTTGAAGTATTTTTTATACAGCATTTCGTTTTTTGATCATGTGCGGCCTGGGTCATAAAACCGAGTCAGTAGAGTGTGAAATAAAAACACTTTATAAGATATTGAAGGACATTTTATCATTTATCAAGTGAGCTTTTGAAAAGCTTGATTAACTGAATATGGTAATAGTATTGACCGTAATGAACAATATACCCAATGTTTGGCAAATCTTTTTTTGGTATAAGAGTTATGATGAGAGTTTTCAACAGGAAAGAATAATTAATTTTCAAGGACCAGGAATAGAGCAACAATAATATGCAATCATGTTGTGTTTTTTTGTTCCATTGGATTTGTGTACTATGAGTATAGGTTGGCCAATTATATTTGGTTGAATTCTCTCCCAATATCTGTTGATTAGATCTTTGAAAAGTATTTAGCCTTTGATCAATATAATTGCCATTGAACTGTACTGTGTAACCCTAGAGGAATCAAGTTGTACGGGTACCATAGAACCTTTAACACTTTCCCACTTATAACAAATCTGCAGCAAACGACTTTGAAATCATCTTGGCAAAAAAGTGAGAAATCTCTGTAAATTCAACTTGATGAATTGAATGTAGTTGGAAACATTGTGGCAAAAGGAAACTGTATACTTTAACTCTTTCCCTCATATAGACGCTTTCTGACGCCTCTGCAGCAGAAGGCTTTTTGAAAACATAGTGACAAAAGAAGAAATTGCTCAAAACGAGCAATTTCTCCTTTTGTCACAATGTTTTCCACTTTTAGTCATAGGTTATCTTTTCAATTATAGAGATTTTCTATTTTTTGACAAAATATGTTCAAAATCGTCTGCTGCAGAATTGTTGTATGAGGTAAAGGGTTAATATGTTGTGAGGAAATAATTCTGACTGAATAAATAAATGATATGTTTTTGATAAACAATTGTTTTATTACCTTGGCTGTGATAAAACCTGATCTATTTTATATGAAAATTAACCCTTTCCAACATGCATACACATTTTAATGCATCTTCTGCAGAAGGTTTTTTAACCCTTTCTCTCATATAGACGCTTTCTGACTCCTCTTCAGCAGATAGCTTTGAAAACAAAGTGACAAAGAAGAAATTGCTCAAAATGAGCAATTTCTCTTTTTGCCACAATGCTTTCTACTTTTAGTCATAGGTTATCCATTCAATTATAGAGATTTTCTACAAAATATGTTCAAAGTCGTCTGCTGCAGAATTGTCGTATGAGGGAGAAGGGTTAAGGCTTTATCACTTGCAGAAGCATTTTGATGCATCTTTGATAATCTAAAGGTAAATGGAGAAATTGCTTATAATGAGCACCTTCACCTTTTGTCACAATGTTTTCAAATATTTTGGGGGAAAGGAGAAATTACTTTTTAACGATTTTAACAATTCTTGTACCATAATTTGTTAATTTGTTAACATTTTCCCACATACAACAAACTTGCAGCAGACGACTTCGAAAACATATCCACAAACATTTGAAAAATCTCTATAAAAATGAAATACTGTATCATTATTGAATAGAGTTGAAAACATTGTGGCAAATGGTGAAATTGCTGTTGTTGAGCAATTTCTACATTTGTCACAATGTTTTCAAAAGTCGTCTGCTGCAGAGGCGTCAGAATAGTCTGTATGTGGGAAAGGGAGGGTTAAAAGTAGGCTGCATCGCAGAAATGGTTATTTGAGTAAGTTATTGCACACCAGCACTGTAGAAGATGTATGCGAGTTGCAGTGTGTCTCTAGTCTAAAGTACAGATCTGGCATTAATGGAATATTGAAGAATCCAGGACGAGCATGTGACAGAGTTTTGTGTGTAATTAAACTTTATGCTATCGATTAAGCAATAGGCACGTTTCTGTTTCCAATAGTCAAGTATTTTCGCTTTGCATAGACAGTGAATCAAGTCAAAAATGTTTGGCTTGGTATTGAATTTTTGTCTCTCCAATTTTGTCTCTTTGAAATTTGATCAGTCTATTTGACTTGCACAGGTGAAGTTGACAGTTAAAAATACTCCAGCAATTACAAATATATGTTTCATTTGAAGTAACCCTTTCCCACTGTCAGCAAATCTGCATCAGACAACTATTAAAACATCTAGCAAACGATATGGGAATCCTCTATTCATTAAACTTAAGTATAACTTAGAAAATGAAAAAAGTGAAAACATTGTGACAAAAGGAGAAATAGCTCAATGTTTCCAAGTCGTCTGCTACAGATTTTTCTATGTGGGAAGTTCACTTGTAACATAGGGGTTTTATATATATGGGTTCACTTTTCCTTTGTCCCAATATATGCCTTGGACGAACCCCAGTAGATTGCTCTTTTCTAATGTTTTTACCAAAGAAAATATTGAAATATGCTGGGTCAGACTAAACGGGGTTTTTACGTTTGTGACAATTTCTCATAATTATGATGTAACTATAGGCTTTGATAGGAAACATATGACAAAAAATGTAACTTTTAGGTTAAGGAATTGAAAATATATAATTATTTTTGAAATATTTGTGGGGTAAGGCAATTTCTCCCTTTCCTGTATGTTTTTAAAGATGATATACAGCAGAGGTGTTAAAAGTTGTCTGCATCAGGAAAAGGGTTAACAAATACAAATATTGATACAACGTGTTTGTTTTGCTATGATCTCATTGGAAAACTGCTACCTGTTAGCATTTTAATAGGATTCTTCAATAAATGTAGGGCAAGTTTGGGTGAGACATTGGCTTTAAGGCGAAGGTTTTGCATCTGGTACAGTTTCTTTGCATCTTCATTGCACATTGTCTGCTCCAAGTAAGAACCCAATCACTGTATATTTGTTGTATGTTAGAAAGGGATTGTTAAAACAGGGATTCAAAAGATCTTTTCATGTAGCTTTAATCCTGTAACAGATACCAGACAACCACGAGGACTCGGGAGTAGGGAACTTCTGAAAGCATTGTGGGAAAAGGAGAGTAATGTGTGAAAAAAGCAACATCTTATTTTCAAACTTTTTGTCTGGTATTGGTTCCCATGATAATTCAATGCTCTGCAACAACTTCCTACCACATTGTGTAATAAGGAAGTGAAAGGAGCCTAATTGATGATTGTTTGATATGGTGTAACATGCATGTATTAATTATGTATGCGGAAATTCATAGTGTGCTGAAATGATGGTGTTAAGCTTGATTCATGCAGGCTTATATATTGGCCTCCGCGTTAAAAAATGTTGACTAAGAAAGATTTCAGTTAATTTGCTTGATCAACATGCATTACTGCATAAAAACAATGTATGCATATCTGAAAGCTGTCGATTTAGATTTAGTGGGGGAAATTTTGATACCATTGTATGTTGGTCATAATTATGAACACAAATAAAGAGGGGAAGAAGATAAAAGGAAATCGCTGTAAATGGCTTAAGAAGGAAGGGTTAAGTGCCCTTATCTCTTCCATCAATTTGCTCTTCTACTTCAAACAGATTTTTTTTATTTAAGCCCAGAAAACACTTTTATAGAACAAGTGATGTCAGCATTTAGAAGCAGCTGTCGATGAGGGGATTATTAACCCTTTCCCACATACAGATGCTTTCTGATGCCTCGACAGCAGATGACTTTTGAAAACATTGTGACAAAAGGAGAAATTGCTCAAAACAAAACTCTTTTCAGTATTAATACCTTCATTTTCATAACTTTTTCTAGATGTTTTCAAAGTCGTCTGCCACAGATTTGTTGTATTTGGGAATGGGTTAGTACTAATTGTGACATATAGATAGAATAAATTTGAAATGTTTTTTATGACATAAAGTATCACCCTTTAACTGGACCTTCTCGGAATTGGTCTGCTATATAAATGGTTGCTGAATTTGGTGTTCTGAACAACCTTCATAACGTCTTCTACCTTTGAAACTTAACCCTTTCCCGAGTACAGCAAGTCAGCAGCAGATGATTTGGAAAACATAATGACAAACACCTGAAAAATCTCCCTAAAACTAAAAGTCTTTAAGATAGCTGAAATTGTAATATAAAGTTAAAACAATTTGTGACCAAAGAAGAAATTGCTCATGGTGAGCAATTTCACCTTTGGCCACAATATTTTCAAAAAGTAATTTGCTGCTATTCCATCAAAATGCGTCTGCAGGTGGGAAAGGGATAACTTGTTGATAGGCTCCTCAAAATTTGAAACAACAATATTTGGACAAATATACTTTTGAGATCTTAAGTAGGAAGCTTGTAAAAACTGCTCATTCTGTATTCTTTCGAGGTATGCAATTTTGATTCAGAAACATAATAGGTTTCCATGAAATATGGTTTTGTCTCCGTTAACCCTTTCCCACTTGCAGACGATCTTTGACGCCTCTGGAGCACATGACATTTGAAAATATTGTGGCGAAACGGAGAAATTGCTTACAATCATTTCTAGAGGTTTTTCATATTTGTCCCTAGATATTTTCATATATAAGTTGTATGCTGCAGCTTTGTTGTATGTGGGAAGGGGTTAAACACAGGGATGGTAATATATACTAAAGGTGCTAATTTGGGTATCAGATCAATGAGGAACCTTTCCTTAGATATATCAGATGTGCAATATGTTTGTATGCATGAAGGTATGAATTTATGACCGCCTGCAGGCAATTTTATATTGTTCACTATCTGTCATACAAAGGGGATAATAAGGGCCAGCTGACAGGAGTCAATTATTGACCATAAGGGGCCAAAGTGAACATCAAAGGGACTGTCCAGCTGAGAAAAAGCTGGCAGGCCTAAATAGTTTATCATGGTTTTTCTTTTTTTCTCGACAGCTGGTTAGATTATGATCATCTGATAGTGATTTAAAAAGGATTTAATCAGTTTTTGAAAAAAATGGAAATATTTTGTACATGTAGTGCGACAAAGTACATAGTGTGGCTTGATGTCTTTCTAAGTTGTTCCCTTGTCTATTCGGATATTTAAAGACTATATCAAGTTTTGGATACATTGGATCATTATCAACGGTGTGTTCTCCAATTTTGATGGTTTATGATATATCAAATATATATGTTTCCATTGCAATTCGCGGCTATTATACAGATTTTCGAGTGCCTTTGGAAAAAATTAGTAAAAAGTGATTCAAGAAAATTGTAAGCAAGCCTGATGGAATTCAATTAACCCTTTCCTGCAGACAACTTTGAAAACATCTATGTAAGAAACATGGAAAATCCCCATAAATGAAGGTATAATTACTGAAAAAAGTTCTAAACATTGAGGCGAAAGGAGAAATTGTTTCTTTTGAGCAATTTCTTCTTTTGTCACTAAGTTTACAAAAGTGGTCTTCTGCGATGGCATCAGAAAGCGTCTACATGTGGGAAAAGTATAAGCTGCTTTATGGGAAGTTGCAGTATCAATAGGAGATAAGCATATTATGATGATCAATTAGTGATTTTATATAGATTTTGGACACATTAGATATTTAACCCTTTCTGACGCCTCTGCAGCAGACGGCTTTTTGAAAACATAGTGACAAAAGAAGAAATTGCACAGAACGTGCAATTTCTCCTTTTGCCACAATGTTTTCCCCTTCTTGTCATAGGTTATCCATTCAATTATGGAGATTGAACGTATTTTATAAAAAGTCGTCTGCTGCAGAATTGTCGTATGAGGGAAAGGGTTAACCATGTACCCAATTTGACAATATGAATTTTTGTGTTATTCCAGTGGACCGAACACCTTCCATCCGCGCCAGGTGCTCTACCATAACTCATACGCCCCAACATCGGCCCAGGACAGCGAGCTCCAGTCTCTATCCAGTCAAGATGCCCTCACCGATGATACAAGGTCTCTCACAGACAGCAGTGTGTAAGTACAACATTAACCCATGTATTCATAGTATGAGACGCAGAGCTAACACTGATACTTTCTTACACATTTGCAGCATATCACATTTGAAATCAGTTTAACAAGAGGAAAAATTACTTTTTATATTTTTCCTACTATGTTTTCATCTTTTTTTCAGTAATTAAACTTTCTATTATTGAGATTTTTCATAAAAATAAGTATGTTTTCAAAGTCATCTGCTGCAGATTTATTGTATGTGCCATTGTGGGGAAGGGCCTAAGCGGAATAAACTTGTCTTCCTCCCCAGTATCTCACTGAAACTTGATGTTGCTACAACTATCTAGTTGACAGTTACTCAAATATTTAGATCATATGATTGAACTTGGAGACATTATCACTGACTGTTTTAGACATATGTCACATTATCACTTGTTGGCTAATTGGAAAAATGAATATTGTATTCCAGGGTAATTGGTCATTTACAACTTCATGAAACCGTTGCTTTGCTCACCGTTTTGTTCTGAGTTTGGGTTTTTTGTCACCTGACTTGTGGGTTGACAAAAAGGAATCGCTATCTCTTGTCTATCTGTCCGTCACACTCTTCCCCTACCCACATACAGACACTTTCTGACGCCCCATGTAGCAGACGACATTTGAAATCATTGTGGCAAAAGGAGAAATTGCTCGATATTTTCAAATCAGACTACACAAGAAGGTGAGAACTTCAAGAAAGATATGAACCGTACCCCCATACAGGCGCTTTTTAGTGTCTCTGCAGCGAACGACATTTGCCACATTGGGTGCAACTTTTATTTAATGATTTAATTCTTATTTATGTGACTTTTTCCCAGGCCTTCTGTTGTATTTGGGAAATGTTTAACCCTTTCCCTCATACAACAATTCTGCAGCAGAGGACTTTGAACATATTTTGTCAAAAAATTTACATTGAATAGATAACCTATGACCAAAAGTGGAAAATATTGTGGCGAAAGAAGAAATTGCTTGCTTTGAGCAATTTCTTCTTTTGCCACTATGTTTTCAAAAAGGCGTCTGCTGTTGAGGCGTCAAAAAGCCTCTATATGAGGGAAAGGGTTAATGTTGTAAAAACGGGGATGTTGAATTAGGTAAAGGGTCAGTGTATATACAATATGGGGTCACCAGGCTGTAGTTTATCAATCTGTTAATGTCAGAAGGTATTCACTGGGCTTAAGTGAAAAATTTCATGAATGACTCTGCTGAATGGCCCTCTGAAATGTTAATGTTTGTAGGTGAGTGGCAAGTAGCCCAATGTTTTGTGAAGAGAAACCACCTACTTGGTTTTATATTCCGGTCAGCTTTTAACCATTTGCCTCGTATGATATTTAAGAGTTTGCTGTTTCAAAAAAATCTTAAGATATTTTGAAAAGCAGAAATGGATCTATTTGAGCAAAATGTCTGATAATCATTGGAGAAAGGCAACTTTTTACCCTAGAACCCGGTCATATTGATGATACCCTTGGAAACACAAATGTAACAAAAACTTGATAAATAGGCTTCACTTTGACTGCAAGTGTTTTCGAACATAAATCAGTACTTGTTTTTATTAAGATTGGTTTACTTTAACGGGTACTGTTTCCAAATGAGCTGCCCAAAAAGAGGTTCTAGCATATGTTTAGGTTACATTGAAAGAAATTTTTCTGTATTTCTGTCAGGTTATGTCTAAAATAAATTGAAAGATCTATAATTATATTGGTACATGTATATGGGTTTCACTGTTGAAGTAAGCCAGCTATAAGAGGTCACAATGTGGTTAACTCTTTTCTCTCTCAGGTTGATAAAGGAATGACTCATTCAAAATTGAATTCAAAAGAAATGGGGACTTCAAAATGGCAATAAATCTGAACACTGAACCCTGTAAACCTTGAAATAGACTTTGGAATATTGTGATAAAGGCAGTCAGTGTTTATTTTGAATTTATCTGGAGCATTTGGCTGTCCTTGTTGTCATACAGATTTTAGAAATCATCTGCTACAAGACACCAGACAAATTGTTTGCTGTATGAGTTTCATAAAGTCATACACAGTTATGCTGAAAAGGGTTAATGTGTTCAGAAGCCACTGAACAAAGAAAACATGTTATCCATTTGGCTAGTTTTGACCAAGTGTACTTGGCTTTTTTAATCAAAATAGGGTTGGGTCAGACTTCATATACCCTTTAGCCCAATGAAATAGCTCAATATTGCCAGAAAAATTTCCCGTTATTTGCAGATAATCTATTTTCTACATTGTTTCCACCCCTGTTTCTGAACTGTTTTTTCCCCCTAATCTTCCAGAAGTTACATTTTTTTCCAACATGTTTTCAAAGCAGACCATTAGAAATATCACATAAGGTAAAAAGCTGATCTCAAAAACAGTAAGGTAAAGAGACAGTACAATTATTTTTTTAACCCTCTCCCACATACAACAAATCTGCAGCAGACGACTTTGAAAACATAGTGACAAAAACCTGAAAAATCTACATGAAAGAAAGCTTCATTGTTAAATAAATTTGAAAATATTGTGGCCAAAGGAGAAATTGCTCATCATGAGCAATTTCACCTTTGACTACAATGTTTTCGAAAGTCGTCTGCTGCTATTGCATCAAAATGCGTCTGCAGGTGGGAAAGGGTTAAAGAAAAGGATAATGGGTATGCTTTATACTGTTTGAAGTTTGAGTAGAGGTTGCAGGTGTTTTGGTTGAGTTTTCAGAACCTGTATATTTTATATGGATGTTCAACATGAAAGGCTTTCACCTTTTTTACCCTCCCTTGATATTGGAGATAAAAGATAAATGAAACTAACCATGTTTACTGATGTTACCCTGTACCCCCTAAAATATTTTCCATATACATAGTGTTTCTGAGACGTCTGCAGCAGACAACCTTTGAAAACATTTTAGCAAAAGCAGAAATTACTTGTGGTGAGCAATTTCTGCTTTTGTGAAGTTTTGCTACAATGTTTTAGATACATCTGCAAGCAGGAAAGGACCATTGAAGTCTAGCAACACTAGTGGTATCAGGTAAATGGTTAGTGATACAGATTGAGCTGTGTATATAAGTAAAGCTCCTGTGTAACATCATTTTGAATACTCAAACTTGTCAGTTCAGTATCGGGATTTAACCCGTTCCCAGTTGTAGACGCATATGCAGCAGAATACTTTTGAAAACATTGTCTCTAAAGAAGAAATTGCTCAAAAGAGCAATTTCTCCTTTCGCCACAATGTTTTCAACTTTTTTCATTAATTATTATATACCTTCAATTATAGAGATTTTCCATATTTGTGAGAAGACATTTCAAATTTTTCTGCTATAGTTTTTGTTTGTATATGGGAAAGGGTTAAGAACATGAAATAAGTACCTTAGCTAGAGCTCCGTCTCCAGTGAACAGTGGACTGACTAGTTACCAGGAATCTCAGTAGGCACTCAAAAAGAATCATCTCTCTGAGAACCAACAACGTAGGTACTTTAAGATTGAGAAAAAAGAAGGATTTTAGAGCGTGGAAAAGGCCCCTGTTATAATCTAGAGCTCTGAGTGAATATATTTATTACCTGAGCATAAATTAATGTTATTAACTCTACCCTTGACTGCGTATCGCAATTAAATCTTGTCATGTTGAAACCCGAAAAATCTATCGTTACCTGATATGATATTTATACGAGTCATTTGCTGTGGAAATATTTTTTAGGATAAAGAAGCATCGGAAATTGTGGAAATAAACCTTAAATTTAGTCTGAAATTGTCTCGCACCACCATGTCAAATGAAAACCGAACGAAGATTTTTAAATTTATTTGAATCTGTGCAAAAGGTTAAACCCATTCCGACAAAACGATGCTTTCTATGTTTACCTTTATCAAGGTGAACTGAACTCATAAGTAATAATAAGTTATAATTGAGTCTTAACTCATGATTATTTCACCCTTAGTCTGAAAGTGTGTGTAAGATCCATCATTCATATTGCATTTTCTTTTTAGCATGTTTGATAGAGGTGCTGTTTTCCTCTATTTTAACCCTTTCCCATATGTAATAAATCTGAAGCAGACGACTTTGGTAATGTGGACACAAATACTGAAAATCCCTTTAAATGAGGGTATATTTACTGAATAAAGTTGAAAACAATGTGGCAAAAGGAAAATTGCTTGTTTTGAGTATTATTTCTTCTTTTGTCACAATGTTTTCAAAATCCTTCTGCTGCAGAGGCACCAAAAGGTGTCTGTATGTGGGAAAGGGTTACAGGTTTTATGTGACCAGATGCGCTGGTTGTGCTGAATCTGCATTTTTTTTTAGCCATTACCCAACTATTAGTCTAAAGTACTGCATTAACCCTTTTCCCTCATATAAACGCTTTCGGACGCCTCTGCAGCAGACGGCTTTTTGAAAACATAGTGAGAAAAGAAGAAATTGCACAAAACATGCAATTTCACCTTTTGCCAGAATGTTTTCCACTTTAAGTCATAGAATTGTCATAAGAGGGAAAGGGTTAAAAAGAATTTGGGTGAAAATTTCTGCATCTGGTAAATGGATGATGGATGTATGATTTTGATACAGATCTGAAAACTTGTTTGGGTTATGGAGTATTTGATCAAAGTTTTCAAATGTAAAATACTTTAAAAAGTCCGCTGAAAAGGTACTATACATTTGTTCTATTCTCACAATGTAAGGGTTGACAAGACACTAGGTGTATTCTCATTAATCAGGTACAAAATACAATAATAAATAACTTAATGCTCTCTGATGATGGAAAAACTTACTTTTCTTCACATGTAGCTGGGAACTTGACCCAGAATTCACTTGAAGCCATCTTCCCATGCACTACTCGTTATTATAAAAAACATGTCAATTAGTAAGTTCTACCTTTCACAGAGGACTTTTGATACTTCTGCTGCAGACAGCTTTTGACAGTGTTGTAGAAAAAGAAAAAAAAAAAAACTGCTCAAAATGCTTTTCTATGTCTTTAAATCATTTTAAGCTCTTTCAATTTAACCCTTTGCCTCATACGACAATTCTGCAGCAGATGACTTTGAACGTATTTTGTCAAAACATAGACAATCTCCATAACTGAATGGATAACCTATGACAAAAAGTGGAAAACATTGTGGCAAAAAGGAGAAATTGCAAGTTTTGTGCAATTTCTTCTTTTGTCACTATGTTTTCAAAAAGCCGTCTGCTGCAGAGGCGTCGGAAAGCGTCTATATGAGGAAAAGGGTTAATGTAATCATCTGTTTTTACCGCTTTCCAACATTCAACAAATCTCAAGCAGACAACTTTGTTTAAAAATGAAAAAAAACACATAAATTGTCACAATGTTTAAAAAAAGTAACTGGCTGCAGCGGCGTCAAAAGAAGTCTGTATTTGGGAAAGGGTTAACTTTGAATTTGAAAGTAAAGTTACAACCTACAAGCAAAAAAGCAAGTTGTTGTGTTTGATTGTTTACTAAGGTGTATACCAAAATGACGATTTGTAGCCTGGAGGATTGCCATTAAACTTGCCTTTGATCTGTTCACTGGAAATCGTTAGATCTTTTGTAGATATTCAGAGCTCTAGATATTGGCATTTTGCATGTTCTCAAATCGTTTTTTTGACCCTTAACTCCTATGTTGTGGGTACTCAAAAGAATTGTCTCAGTGAGACATTTCTTTTGGGTACCAACATCATAGGGATAAGTGGAATAATAAAAGAGATATTGTGGGGAAAAGAGTTGAATTACCCCTCTTTATCTGGACCTCTGGATATTGGGGCTTTAAGACAACCCAGTGGGAAAAAAGTTGAGTACAGAAACCATCTACCTCATGTATGATATTTTTAAGAGGCATCTGGTATGAAAACACGAGAGGATAGAGGAAAATTCAATCTGTGGAATTGAAAACATGGTGGATAAAATGCTCGTCAGATATGTTGTCAAAAGTGAACAGTATTTGGGAAAGTATGAAATTTGAAAAGAGACCTACGAAAGTAACATAATTTGAAAGTGGAAAAGGGATTTATTGCATTTCCCTCAATGTTTTAAACTCGGGTTCAAAATTTTACATCCTAATTTCCATGATGGTCCGCCACTTATATTCTGATGATTTTTCACTGTTAAAATTATAATCAATTCATGATTACCAATGTCCCACCTGCAGACGCATTTTGATGCAATAGCAGCAGACGACTTTTGAAAACATCATGGCCAAAGGTGAAATTGCTCTTGATGAACAATTTCCCCTATGGCCACAATGTTTTCAACTTATCTTAACAATTAACCTATCTTTTATGGAGATTGTTTCCGGTTTTGTCACCATGTTTTCAAAGTCGTCTGCTGCAGATTTGTTGTATGTGGGAAAGGTTTAAGGTACTGGGTCAATATAGGGCTTTGGTTAATGGATATTGATTTATTAATGTTCGAAAGATTTAAATAACATTTTAGTGAATGTGTCTTATGTCTGTCCGATTACAATCAACATAAGCTTTAATTTAAACTGGGTCAATAAAAAGTATGATCTTAAAAACGCATAGTTGAAAACATGTTGACAGAAGGAGCAATCACTTGTTTTGTGCAATGCCTCCTTTTCCCCATATTGTTTTGAAAGCAGTGTCTAGCAGAGGCATTTATGCTGTCCATATGAATGATGGGGTTACGTTTCTTGGCTATATTAACTGGTGAATAGGATAACAAAAATATTCCCTATCAAAGATCCAGTAATTGTAGGCACTGAGCAGTTTTATCAACAAGATTTGCTTAATATATGTAACATAGCTGTGTCGCTGGGATCTCGTAACTTTCTCAACTATTTCCTTAATCATGGTCGAGAACAGTGGTTCAGGATTTGTGAAATTGTAATATCCTGTGTGTAGATAGAACTGGTGGTATAAAAGCAGTATTGCATGCATTTAACTCCTGAAAAGTTGAAACACAGATTTTATTCAACCTTGTTAAAAAAAAACATAAAACATTGAAGCCATTTACAAAATTGCTCATGATGAGCAATATCTATTCAATAATTATATTTTTCCCTAGATCTGATCTAAACCATCTGCGCAGCATATTTGTTGTATAATGTGGGAAAGGGTTAAAACACTTTAGGAATTTAGAAGCAGTTTCTTAAACTGGCTCAGATGCTCACAATTCACCTGCATTGAGGTAAAGGATAAACAAATTATGAAAAATAAGGTAGAAATTGAATAACTAGTTTCTACATTTATTTCCACTATTGACAAAAAATAAGCCTAAGAATTGATGACCTGCACAAGCCAATTTGTAATGAGTGACTGTTACAAGCCAACGATCACAAGGAACACTTCAAAAAGAAAATAAAAAAAAGAGAAGAAATTAGATTGGGTAATTTTCATGCTTGTATGAGTAGTAAAGAAGAGAGAGAAAAAAACAACTTATGCTTACACTTGTATGTGCTGTAACACTTTACTTTCACTACATTAGCCAATTTACTTGGGATTTTTCTGTCAAAAAAATCACCTGAGCCCAAACTAATTTTACTATCGTTTCTAAAATCATTTCAATTTGTATACGGAGTTAATAATATTTCCATGATGACATGTTGTTACATGATTATTGGTAATTAATAATTAAACATCGGTGGAAAAGGAGAAATTGCTGGTGACAATCAAATTCTCCTTTTCTGATAATGTAATTATATGTGCCATTCTGCTCCATGAGACCAGTGAACTGCTTAAACAAAAAGATAGCCCTTATCCATTTCCCACATAAAGACGCATTTTCACACCTCTTTGAAAACATAGTGGCAAAAAAAAATAGCTCATAATGAGCAATATCTCCTATTGCCACAATGTTTTCAACTCAATGCATTAATTCAAAATACCTTCATTTAACCCTTTCCCCCATACGACAATTCTACAGCAGATGACTTTAAACATATTTTGTCAATAAATAGAAAATCTCTATAATCGAATGGATAACCTATGACTAAAAGTGGAAAACATTGTGTCAAAAGGAGAAATTGCTTGTTTTGAGCAATTTCTTCTTTTGTCACTATGTTTTCAAAAAGCCGTCCGCTAAATGATATTTAAGTCGTCTTCTGCAGGATTGTTATATGTGGAAAAGAGTTCATCCATCTGTATGAAGTAAAGGCTGGTTTGATTGAAGATTGGCTCCCTCTCAGTGGGATATCAATTAAATTACAAGATGAAAAACATTGAGAATCCTACATACCTGGATTAGATGGCTAATGAATATTGCTACACTCTTCACTCTTCTCTCTCTCTCTCTCTAGGAAAAACAGTTAGGCCTGAATTCATGAGATTTTTTTTCTTGATCTAGTTTCACAACTATTTGTGATCAGACATGTGTCATCTACAATTTGGTGTTTCTGCCTTGTATTGATTAGCCCCACATTTATTATTGGTTGTTTATCTCCTTTCAACACAACACATTTCTGCATGCAACTGCTTTTTCATTTAGGCAAAATATTAAAAATCGGTGTAAGTAAATTTACAAATATATGGAAAATCTCTATAAATGACAGTTTAACTATTGCATAGAGTTGAAATCATTGTGGCAAAAGGCTCATAATGAGAAATTTATCCTTTTGTCAGAATGTTTTCAAAACGGATGCTGCAGATGCATCAGTAATATGTGAGCTGAATGTAGGAAAAGGGTGGAAAAAGCAAGTTCTTGTTGAATTTGTTGCTCTGATGGAAAATAAGAGCTCACTAACATGGCCTCTTCCACTCAAAGGTGGACTAAGTTAACCCTGTCCCACATACAACAATCTGCAGCAGACGGCTTTTAACAAATCGGGGCAACGTTATGAAAGTATAATTTAATACTGGGATGGAGAAATTGCTGTCATTATGAGCAATTTCTTCTTTTGCCACAATGTTTTCAAAGGTTGTCTTCGTCAGAAAGTGTCTGTGCATGTGGGGAAGGATTAAATTGTACCTGTTTGAAAAAGTACAAAAAAGGTGAGTCACAAAGTGGTAATGTAATAATGGCTAAGGTGGAAGTTGTAAATTTTGTTATTTTAAACAACTTCAAAAACTGTGATTTGGGTTAATAGTTGATCAAAGATGGGGGGAAAAGGAACACTCCATTCATAACCATGTAGCTAATATGATCTTGTAGCGAATTCATAACCTAAAATATCCTATTTTTACCCATTTCCATAATGTTTTCCAATATACAACTTAAAATCTGCAGCAGAGAAACTTTAAAACATTTAGTCAACATGCAATGTTTTGGAAACATTGTGTTGGAAAATCTGAAAAAAAAAGGAAGATAATTGCAAACTTGAAACATTAGGAGAAAATGAGATATTGCACCCACAACAATTTCAGAGAGTGTCTGAACAAGCATGGGTGTAAACAGATGTCTATATACAGGAAATAGTTTATTGTTTAAATCATTTAATGTTCAGGTTAAGAGTAGATTACACATACTGTAATTAGGATCATTGACTGCCTATAAGACCTGAAATGATGGGTTTTACTTGTGTTATTAGTGTGGGGAAGTGCTTCTGTTGGAGAGTCAGAGTTAACCCTTTCCCTCATACGACATTGAATATATTTTGTCAAAAAAAGCAAAATCTCTATACTAGAATGGATAACCTATGACTAAAAGTGGAAAACATGGTGGCAAAAGGAGAAATTGCTCAGAATCTGAGCAATTTCTTCTTTTGTCACTATGTTTTTAAAAAGCTGTATGCTGCAGAGGCGTCAGAAAGCATCTATATGAGGGAAAGGGTTAAGCCTTTCCCACATATATACGCATTCTGATGCATCCAAGACCAACGACTTTTGAAAACATTGTGACATAAAGAGAAATTGCTTGGTTTTTTAAGCAATATCTCCCATTTCCACAATGTTTTAAACTCTTTTCAGTAATTGTACCTACATTTATAGAAACTGTCCATGCTTTTAGCCTAAAGGATTTTAAAGTTGTCTGCTGCAGATTTGTTGTATGTGGGAAAGGGTTAAATGAACTGACTCACCTGTGACATTAATAGGTTGATTGCCCATATCTACAACATCTCTACCCATTATTACAAGCACTTGTACCAGGATTAAACTGTTCCTGATTACAAACCACTCTTCACTTTTCTATGCCAGACATATCCTGAAACATTGTTGGAAAAAGGGTTGTTTAAACCCCTTCCCACATACAACAGAATTGCAGTAGACGACTTTGAAAACATAGTGACAAAAAACTGAAAAATCTCCATAAAAGATATCTTAATTGTTAAATAAAGTTGAAAACATTGTGGCCAAGGGAGAAAATGCTCACCAGGAGCAATTTCACCTTTGGCCACAATGTTTTCAAAATGGGTCTACTGCTATTGTGTCTGCAGGTGGGAAAGGGTTAGAATGAACAATGTTTTATTTTCTCACGTTGTTTCTTATACCAATTTTCTAGATTTTTTTTGGATTGTCAAAAAACTCTAAAGGTAGAATATTAATTAAATGGTTAATAGGCTCATTAGTCGCCGGGCAGAAGCCCGCGACTTCTATTTTTAATAGCTTTTCGGAAATCACATGGGAGGAGGGATAATTATTGGAAAGAAACACATTAAGATGTTTTGAACATATTACAATTGTGTTTGTTTAAAAACACTAAGTAATGACACATCTAAAATGGAATAAACATTTCGATGTTTTAGGTATTTTTAGTTTCATTTTGTTGACTTGCATTTAAGTGTTTTTGTCTTATTTACGAAGACAAATGTGGTCCCTGCTAGACTTGCAACCAACTGCTATATGTCAATATTGAGATATATTGAAATAAAAATCACGTCAAATTCTACTTTCAATAGTAATGTTAACTTACTGAATGTTATTTTCATGTTCAAAAATATGTCTTGATTTGTTCTCCTAATATACAGCTTTTCCCATTATGTAAAGCACTTGTACCAAGATTACCTTTATCACTTTTCCACATGCAACAAATCAGGAGCAGACGTCTTTGAAAACAAGTAAAAATATGGAAAATCTCTAAAAAGGGAAAACTAATGAAAAAGGTTAAAAAACATTGTGGCACAATGAATAATTGCTCATTTGCAATAGTCTTCTTACACATTCTTGGTCTAAACTGTTAGCCACATTGATGTATAAGTTGTTGTATTTGGTTTTCCTGATGCTGTTGAGTATTCATGGATACAACAATCATTTGGACAACATCAGCCATTTCAGAGTGAAGTTAAAGGAGATTCTGTAAATCTAAACAATTTCTTTATTAGACTATTTTTGTATATCTTCAGCGATGGTCACTCATATAGGGAATCAAGACGGCACAAGAAACTGGTGAAAGCAATGGTGCGACGGGCAGGCCAGAACCGAGAAATAGGTCCCTTGTTTCCTGTAAGTAAAGTAAAATAAAAATTCTTTAGACCTTCTATTAAACACGGCATTCAAAATAAGCTTCCTAGATAAAAAAATAATGTCTTAAACATATCCCACGTACAGACTTTTTCTGACTCCTCTGCAGCAGACGACATTCGAAAACTTTGTGGTAAAAGGAGAAATTGCTTGTAATATATAAGCAATTTCTCCTTTTATTATAATTTTTCAAAAGATGTCTGCTGCAGATGTGTTTGCATTTGTTTGTGAGAAAGGGTCAAATTGACTTTACAGTTAAATGTTCCAATACTTACTGACTTATGCTTATGATTATGATTACAGAAAACTGAAAGGGCACCGAAGGATCGAACACTTGCGGAGGTTGATCCAAAGAAATTTGCTGAACAGTTAATTATCAAGTTGGAGAGAGTCTTGAGAGAACGAGAAAAAGAGGAACATTTACGTCATATCATGAACCAGGTAAATAAAGGATGTTCTGAAATATATGTCCCTTATGTGCATACTTTTAGCTAAGAATGCACAATTTTTCCTTTTCCCACAATGTTTTTAAGTGTGCATCTAACTGGTGCTCCAGATTTTTTTAAAACATTGTAAGAAAAACAAATTTGCTTAACAAATATTCGCCTTTTCAATATTTTTAACCCATTCAGCAGGCTGTTGCTGAGAATCAAAAGTTTGGAAAAGGGGAAACACATGATTGTACTTCACATATTCTCCATTTATCTGAATCTAATGTCACATACAGTCACATTACTTGGTAATTGATTATGAGTTGCTCATCATTTTTGCTTTGAAGTACTAGAAATGGACATCCATGTCTCAATTATTCATAAGCATTGGGGAAAAAATGGACGGAGAGCTCATCTGAATCTTTGATTTTAAAACATGATGTGAATATAGAGCTTAAAAGATATTAGGCATTATGAAGGTATTAAGTTAAATGGTGTTTAAAAAATACATGGGATGTTTTTAAAATAAGTCATATATAATTTAAGGTTTTTAATCCTTCATTGATATACAAGATTTTTAGATGTTTCTGCAGCAGAAAATGTTTAAAAAAAATTGATGATACGAGAAATTGCTCAAAATTGTAGTTCTAGTTGAAAACATTATGGCAAAAGGGGAAATTGCTCATTACAAGCAATTCTCTTTTGCCACAATATTTTCAAAAGTTGTCTGCTGTAGAGGTGTCAGAAAGCATATGTATGGGGAAAGGGTTAATTCATAGAAAGGTTCAGGTCTATGGTAGGGTGTCTTTTCCTTAGTATGGTTTACTTTGATATCAAATGATCACACAGCAGTTATTTTAGCTAATTGATGGTTGTCATTTCAAACATTTATTTGAAATTGCTCTACAAAGGGACAGTGAATCATTAACTTAAAGCCATCAGCACTCCCATATGGTTTGAAACAAAATTGATGCAGGGCAGGTAAAAGGGTACATTCATTGTATGGCTTGCATTTTCCTCAGTAAAGTCCAAACAGTTCCTACTGTTTATAATGAACAGATATATTTTGTGTGGCCTGCCTCGGTAAGGTGGCACAAAGTTAATATTTCTCTGTTACCTGTGTTTCTCAGCCAAACCTTCATTTACTGATATAGTGGCAGGTGACACATTTGTTCCTTCAAGCACTCTTGTTATAGTTAGTTGAACATAGGGTCAAGATAAGATAAGGAAAAAAGGGTCTTGGCTGGACAATATCTTTCTTTTTACCTGACCATAGCCTTAGTTATTGTCCCAAATGTGACAATTCTTTTGAGTATCCACAACATAGGATGCAAAGAGATTCAATGCAAACACAAACTATGTACACTATCATAGACTTCTAGGCTTCAAACTTGTTAACTGCTGATATATTTTTGCAAGTTCGCTTAAAGGACCATTTTTGTATGTCTTGGAACAATAATTGTCCTTTTGATCAGTGTCCTTTTAACTTGTAGCTTCACACATTTAGAATCCATTGATGGAATTAAACCTTTCCCTGATTATAGATCACTTTTGAATTATTGTTGAAACAAGCCATTTCTCTTTGAGTTTGTCATTTTGTTAATTATTATAGCTTGAAAGTAATTTTCACCAAATGTTAAGAAATCAGTTGGTTAAAAAGTTGACCTATCAAAACTTGTAGTCAGAACAACTTTGCCGTCAGTTCTTTCTGAATTGAAAACTTAATATAAGAAAAAGTGGCAGTATTACATGGCTTTCAAAGTCTTATATGTCTGCCTTTTTGTAGGAAGGCACCTAGTGATGGCTTCACTGTCATGTGATCCATGAATTCTCCTGTTTTTCTGTAAGAGTTTATTTAATGTAATACACAAAACCAACATATTGACAGTCTATCGATGTGAAAAGGGTTATGGCCTAATGGTGAATCATTAATAAAAAGTAGAAACAGTTTTGATCCAACCTTTCCCCCTTTGATTAAGGAATGCAAATTGATCTTTAATAAAAGGGGAAGAAATAATTGAAATGTACTTTTTGACACACTCTATTTCGATCGGCCATCAATTTTGTTTTGTGGCAGGATGTAACTATTAATTTTATGATATCAAAAACCAATAAACTGTTCACTTCTTTCATTGAACTGTTGACAAATCATGAAATGACCATCTAGGTACTCTGAACACCTTCCCTTATACACCAAATCTGCAGTGGAGAACATCTTGGCAAAAACATGAATCATTTCTGTAAATGAAAGTGTGAGTATTGCATAGAGTTGAAAATATTGTGGCAAAATGAAAAATTGCTTGTTTTGAGCAATTTCTCCTATTGTCTCGATGTTTTCAAAAGTCGTCTGCTTCAGAGGTGTCAGAAACCGTCTGTATGTGGGAAAGAGTTCAACCCTTCCCTGATATGTTTTCCAGCAGAGGAATTCTGAAAACAAGTGTTCAAAAAGGAGAAATTTCTCAAAACCTGCAATTATATACTTCAAACTTTCTAGATTTATAGACACATTTTGACGCATCTGCAGCAGATGACTTGAAAACAAGATGGTGAAAGAAGAAATTGTTCATAATGAGCAATTACACCTTTTGCTACAATGTATTTCAAATTTATAACAATAAATATACTTTCATTTAATGAAATGTTGATTTATTATGCATGCATGTTTTTAATGACATCTGCTGCAGATTGTTTGTATCTTTGATGTCCAAGACAGGTAGGTAGGGTATATTTGGTTAGGGTGTTGGTTGATAAAACTCATAATCTAAGTTTAATGAGTTAATTTTGACCTTGCCTGATTCTCGCATTTAAATTTTCTGAATCTTTCAAGATATTTCATATTTTTAAAGTATATACCATGTCTTTGTCATTTTATTTTTTAACACCATTTGACAAAATTCAAATTTCTGCTTCCTGTGATTTTCTAATTTTTGTGATGAAAGGCCACTGCATACTTCCATGATGATACAAGGTTGTCTGACCTGTCAAATAGTTTTCCAGACCTAAGTAGCTATATTAAATGGCCATTAATTTAACTCAATGGGCAGATTCTGCATTTGTTGTTTTACATCTCACAGAAAGTTTTACTTTGATGTTGGTTTTAATTCTGCTGCTAAAAGAAGCATAAAATATCTCTGTGATTTAAGTGTACATAAGATCTTTTACTTTGGCAGAAAATTTCATACGAGTTCTAAAGACTCATAAAGGCACAATGATCACTTTGAATATCTTTTGTTGCAGTTAATCTGAAGTTAGAAATGTAGGAAATATTTGTTTAACCCTTTCTCTCACATAGCCGCTTTCTGACGCCTCTGCAGCAGATGGTTTTTTGAAAAAATTGTGACAAAAGAAGAAATTGCTCAACACGAGCAATTTCTCCTTTTGCCACAACCTTTCATCTCTTTTCAGTAATTATACCTACATTTTTTGGGTGATTTTCCATGCTTTTCCCAAAAAACATTCAAAGTCGTCTGCTGCAGATTTGTTTTTATGTGGGAAAGGGTTTATATACAGAGTGAGAAATAAGGGTAAAAATAAATAAATGCAAAGACAATCTTGGGAACAAATTCCACAGGGAATATCCAATCTTTATTGAGATCTCATTCAAAAGATTATTTGAAAGTTGTTCATCCTTTGTACTATTTGTGGGCAAGAATCGTCAAAGGGAAATCTGTTTGACAAGTTCACTTTGTATTGACCCTCCCTTTGAAGACAAAAGGAATCAGAAATGACTAGATGAAATAGATTTCATTAACAGAAACAAGATCTAAAAGCTGCCGCGGTTCATATGAAAATGTTTCTATTAGTATATGCAAACAGTGAAACTACATGTGAGGCCGTGAAAATTCATAGCCTCATTGAAGCCTTTACTAGTTGAAGAGTTGAAAACACTGTGGCAAAAGGAATAAATTGCTCTTTTTGCTTCAGAATGCCTCTGCAAGGATTAATCAGGACACTTTTATCATGTTTGGGCTCATCTAAGACTGTTTATGGTCTTGTGAATCTAGTGGGATTTGAAGCTGTTTAATCTCTTCCCCACTTGTAGACACATCTGCAGCAGATGACTTTTAAAAACACTGACAAAACGAGCAATGTCACCTTTTGTCACAATGTTTTCAACTTGTGTCAGTAATTATACTTTCATTTATAGAAATTTTCATGGTTTTGCATGATTGTTTCCAAAGTCGTCTGCTGCAGATTTGTTGTATTTGGGAAAGGGTTAATCTCTTACTGGCAAATATAAAACAAACTTTGTATAGCATAATGATTTTTTCTTGCAAATGTAGCAAGGAAATGACTAGGGTTTTTGGTGTAATGTTGTGCCCCCCCCATCTGTTAGTGTTCAAACTCTTTGAAGACTTCATGTAAATTACATTTTAAACTTGAATTGGATTGAAGGATTACACGAGAGAAAGTATCAGGAGGGAATCATGTCCTTTTCTGGGAAGGGGAAAATGAGTGATCTGAGAGGTTTTTGTTTAATCCCAAGATGAAAAATTCAGAGAAGAAAAAAAGAAGCAATTATTTTGATGTGTAAAGGTTTTTGATACTGTGTGAATCGCCTTAGAAACTCTTTTACTTTTCCCTGAATCAAAGAAGACAAAAGAAAATTTGTAAGAGACTGTGTATGTTTTGATGTTCTGTAAACATGGGTTATGACGCATTAAGCAAATGAGTTTTCCCATTTTATTGTTGTAGCAACAATGTGCCATACAAATAAAAAATAGAGGGAGTTTTTAATGTGTTTTATTCTTGTTTTTTTTTTTAAATTTTCATCTTAGAAAAGCACTGCATGTAAACTAATATTGAGTTTATATAAAATAATACAAACTTTCAAATGCTAGCATGATGATGTTTACAGAGAAAGGGGAGATAATACGATGTTTGATCAAATTATTATTTCAGACTGACATGAGTGAGAGTTTAATGGAGAAATCGTGCATCTCCAGTGTCTCGTCCAGGAACAATACCACCTCTACCTCAATAGTGCCTTTATTAACCTCGTCCATGATCGATGAGGAAAATGCAGACTCTATTTTAGAAGAGCACTGTTCTAGAATTTGGGAACGATCTGCGCAGCAGACTCCAAGTCGTTCACCAGGTCGGCATTCACCTCGATCCAGATCACCGGATCGTTTCAGAAAACCTCTATCACAGACTCAAGCCCTTACAGGCTCATCAAGCATGCCAGGGACTTTACATACAAAGACATTGAATAGCAAGAAAAGAGGAGAGTTTTATTCGTCTTTCGACAGTGGTATGGGAGAGGATTGTACTAATAAGTGTTCAGTGGAAACGCATAAACATATACATCATCATCACCATCATCATCATGAACGTGATCGTGAACGTGAACGAAGTGGTCGCAGGTCGAAACACAAACTTGAAATTCAGGCACAACAGCACAGTATGGTCTGTTGGGGCGACCCGCCTAATAGGCCACATGTTAGACAAAAGACAATAAGCCGTAGTCACTCGGATAATAATAGTAACTTAGATAGTGGAATAAGTATGGTCGAGTCTGTGTCCCAGTACCCAGAAGTCAATCCATCAGATCCTTCCAGAACAAAGTAAGTACCGTCTTTATTTAACTCCTTACCACATACAGACACAGAGGACTAGATAAGGAGGAGTAAACCGTTCTTTCTTATATGATATCTCTCTTAGTACTTACTCATTAACCCTTTCCCTCATACGACAATTCTGCAGCAGACGACTTTGAACATATTTTGTCAAAACATAGAAAATCTCCATAATTGAATGGATAACCTATGACTAAAAGTGGGAAAACATTGTGTCAAAAGGAGAAATTGCACGTTTTGTGCAATTTCTTCTTTTGTCACTGTTTTCAAAAAGACGTGTGCTGCAGAGGCGTCAGAAAGCATCTATATGAGGGAAAGGGTTAACTCCTTAATACCACATACAGACACAGAGGACTAGATAAGGAGGAGTAAATAGTTCTTTCTTATATGATATCTCTCTTAGCACTCATTAAAGCCTATATTGTAGGTACTCAAAAGAATTGTCCCACTGAGACAAAAACAATTTGAGTACCCACAACATAGGTTTTGGAGGTCAAATACTGATTTTTAGAGCATGATAAATGCTCCTTATCTAGAGATCTGTATATACTTTCTTAGGCCTTTGTAGGTGAAGGATTTTGAAAACATGTAGTTTAAGGAGACGTTGCTCCGTTGCTCCTAGTGAGCAGTTTCTCTTGCCTTACAATATCCAACTCCATTCAATAATTCTTCTTTGGTTTATTGAAATTTTCCATATTTGCTAAGACGTTTGAGTCATCTGCTGCAGATTTGTTGTATGTCGGAAATGGGGGGGTTAAAAGAATCATTTAAATGAGACAATTCTTTGAGTTCCTGTCGAAATACATAGGGGTTGGTCGAATAATAGAGTTTCTCTCATAATGAAATGTATGAAAAAGTTCTAATTTGTTTAGATTGCGATGTTTTGCCCGGAGAGCTCCCTGTTTGTTATCCCTTTCCCTCATATAGACGCTTTCTGACGCCTCTGCAGCAGACGGCCTTTTGAAAACATAGTAACAAAAGAAGAAATTGCACAAAACGTGCAATTTCTCCTTTTGTCACAATGATTTCCACTTTTAGTCATAGGTTATCCATTCAATTATAGAGATTTTTCCATTATTTGACAAAATATGTTCAAAGTCGTCTGCTGCAGAATTGTTGTATGAGGGAAAGGGTTATGCTATGCCTCTGTTTTAGAACACTTGGCCTTTATACAGCCCACAATACTCTGACATTAGATATTCATGAATAATCTCCATTTGTATTCATTAATAAAAAATCAGTAATTAAAACAGTCGGCCATGTTTTAATGACAAATTGGTGAAGGTGTAAAAAAACAGTATAACCCTTTTTCCACATACAGACACCTTATTACCTATCTGCAGTAGACTGCTTTTGAAAACATTGTGGCAATGTTTAATTTCGCCTTTTTGCAAAATTGTTTTCAACTCTTTTTGATGGGTATGCTATAATTTACTGAGCTTTCTCACTTTTTTTCCTGGATGTTTTCTAAATAATCTGCTGCTGATTTATTGTATGTGGGAAAGGGTTAACCTACACATAGATTTTACATATGATTTGATATTCATGCTAAATTTATAGATGTTGCCATAATATGACAACCCTTTCCCTGTCACAGATATCAGATGACACCTACACAGCTTTTGGTGAATAAGGAGAAAATGCTAAAAAAAAGACATTTTTATCAATTCCAATATTTCTAACCCTATCTTTAACCGATCAAAACCAATACCATACTATATTGAGTATTTTTTTTCTACAAAAAAAGTGACAAAACATGTGTATATAATATTGGAGAGTTTGCACAAAAACCCAAAACAAATTAATATTTCCAGATGGGTGATTTTATTACCAAATGGCTGTGATATTTATTAATTATAAACCCTTGTCTAAATAAACTTGATTGGGATGAATAACGAGGTCTTGATATGGATGGGTGAGGGACGGTCTTGATATGGATGGGCGAGGGACTGTTCTTGTTCCCATAATAGTTCCATTATTACTTCACCAAACACTATGTTGTCTCATGCAAAAGAATCCAGGATGAAGTAAGGATTTTAACGCTCAAGTCCATTTCATCTGTGTACATGGTTTCCATCCCTCGTTAGGGCATAAGACTTCTAAAATGGTGACAAATGACTTGGCTCAAGTTAAACATTCAGTTGTAATACAGTTAAATAGAGACCATTTCACTCAAGCAGATAATTGTAAAGCAAACAAATTTTGAAAATGTTGTAGAAAAAGCTGAAATAACTTGAATTGGGGACAAATTGCTTTATTTTCGAAGTTTTTTTATAACAAAATTTCAAATTTCAAACTTCCAAATTAAAGATGTTTTCTTTTCTTCATAAAATAATATAAAATACATTTCAAGGCTTGTAGAACAAAGTCAAACAGATCTATTTCAAGCATATAACCAAAAATTCCTCTTTTTCTTGTAATATATTCTCCAAAAGTGTTCTATCTTGCTTTTAATCACAGATCTAACAGTGCCGATTTTGTTGTAAAAACTATTCACAAATTAGTAGCAGCATTGTATTTAGGTTATTATTCAAGGCGTTTTTATTTGATTCGGATGAAATATTACAGACTATGTTAGCCTAGTGGTATCTGGCCTTGTCTGTAATTTGTCGGCTATGAATAAAGGTAACAAGAGAAAGTTGATGCAAGACATCAATGTCGCCGGAAAAGACTGCATTGATTTATTTATGTATTCTTGACTTTCCTTAGTCTATTCAAACATTATGATTTATTATGAAAACATTTGCTTATAAATTTTATATACATACCTATACATTAGGGTATCTATAAAAAATTAACGAAATGTGTACACATTTATCTGGCTTAATATTAATTTTGCTGTTGTTACTTATTTAAATAATAGTATTCATTCATATAATTTCAATGTTTGTCAATCTTATTCGAATCACAAGGTAAATATCCTGGTATTGCTTTAAAGGGAGGTAATTTGAAGAAAACAAAAGTCTTCAAAAGGAGAAATATATCAGCATTACCGTCTACAGTTTAAATTGTTCTATTGTTTGTGGATTTAAAAATGTTCTTTTTTTCTTATTTCTACATGTACAACGAAATATTGCGGCTTCTCTTTGACGCTTTGCGTCAAACATTCGTCTTGTACTTGTCTAAAATAAAATAATATCACTCGCTTTTTCATATCGAAATGCGCATGCGCGAAAATCGATGTAGAGTCTATATTTAGCTTAGAAACAGTTCCTACTTTAGATATTCATGGATTAACATTATTAAATGAATTCTACACAAATCAAGACATCTCTTTGAACATGAAAACAACATTTAGTAAGTTAAAATTGCTATTAAAAGGAGAATCCGAAATTGACCTCAATGATGACACATAAGAGTCTGCATTAGGGGGTGTTGGTTCACGTCTTGAAGGGACCACTTTTGTCTTCGTAAATAAGACAAAAAACTTAAATGCGAGTGAAATAAAAAAAACTGCAAACATTAAAAAATCGGAATATTTATTTCATTTTAGATGTGTCATTTATTAGTGTTCGTTAACAACCACAATTGTAATATGTTCAAATCATCTAGATTTGTTTCTTTCTAATAATAAGCCGCCCTCCCATGTGATTTCCGAAAAGCTATTAAAAATAGAAGTCGCGGGCTTCTGCCCGGCGACTAATAATGTAATGAAAATATGCTGTATTCAAATTCACCGATTGTGGATTGCAGTGCTGAAGAAATTTGAATCATTTAACTGAAATGTAGACGTTTAAGGTTTAAGAATTTGTACGGTGTACCCCATAGTTAATAGAACATGAACGGCATATAATGACAGGGATAGAATTTCAAAGGACTTTAATGCGAAACACAGAGCAAGAGAGAGATTGGTTGAAATTTCAGCCAAGTCATATGTAAAATTATCGCATTTTATCATATTTTATATTTAAAATGTAAATGTATAGGTTATTGATATTTATGGGGGTATGTTTCTAGCATTTTATCTCATTCATGTATGGTATATGTGGCAGATTTTCACAGCTTTGCTGACTAGCTTGTGTGTCTGCACAGGGTAGTATGGGCCTGCACTGCATTGTTGACATACAAGTTGTGCATCCCTCCCTCATCTGTTATTGTTGGAGTCTTCTGTTTTGGAAACATTTGTGAAAATCTGTCACATTCAAAATTTGGAAATAAACTTTTGGTGGAATATAATTATGTACATTATCCTAAAAGAAAAAGAAATCGCTTCAATATGCTCTTTTTCCCATACTGTTTTCCATTAATGGGCTGGCTGTAGTTACATCAGAAACTGTCTGGATCAGGCAAAGGATTAAAACTTTTACATATGACTTGACAGATATTTTTTTGCCTGTTAAGTGCTAGTCCTTCATTTGAATGTAAACCGTCTTTCATCGTAAAGTTGGTGTGTTTAACAGTTCACTGGCCCAGTGTAATGTAAACGAGTACATCAAAGCAAGTTTTCGTACCAAAGTGAAGTTTTTTGTACCTGCACACTGCCTTTATATAATAAACCTTTTCTTTTCTAAACTTTTGGGGAAAAGGAGAAATTAACTATTCTCAAAGTAATCTTTATCATAATTGAGCTGTTTTTAAACCATTTTCCTCATACTGATGCTTCTGCAGCAGAGACTTTTTGAAAACTTTGTGACAATAGGGAGAAATTGCTCTTTTGCCACAATGTTTTCAAATTTTTCAGTTATTATACTAATTTAAAGAGTTTATGTTTTCAAAAGTCTGCTGCTTCAGATATGTTGTATGTGGAAAAGAGTTAACCCTTTCCCTCATACGGCAATTCTGCAGCAGACGACTTTGAACGTATTTTGTCAAAACATCTCCATAATTGAATGGATAACCTATGGCTAAATGTGGAAAACATTGTGTCAAAAGGAGAAATTGCACGTTTTGTGCAATTTCTTCTTTTGTCACTATGTTTTCAAAAAGCCGTCTGCTTTAACTGTTTACCTCATGTGAAATTTCAAAAAAAACTGCTCAGGAAATAGTTATTTGAAGTATTAAAGTTCACTTTCTATACGGTTGAAACCGTTGTGAACTTGTGAAGGAAACATTTTATTTCTTTCTCATATATTTGTTGGTATGTTTTCAAAGTTGTTTGATGCAAAATGGTTGTACACTGTATTGGGAAAGGGAGTTCTGAGATAAATAAAGAAGTTTTGTAATCGACATGGATGCTTTTCAAAAGAGAACTACTGCCTATGATTATCTATGGAAGTCGATCAATTTTCTTAATTTTACAAAATACATTAACTCTTTAATTAAAACAAACTTCTCTGCAGCAGACGATTTTTGAAAACAATTAAGTGGAGGAGGAGAGAAGAAGTTGTTCAAGATAACAATGTTTTTCCTAACAATATTTTTAACCCTGTTTCAAGCTTTCAAAGCTATAATGACTTGAAAAGTTACAGGGGTGTTTCAAAGAAATGATTTCTTGTTTATCATAAAGAGCCAATGGCTTTTGATTTTATTTTCTGAGTTCTTGATAAAGAAAATCTTCCCCAGGCATATCTGTAATTGTTAAGTAAACCCAATGTTGTGAGTACTCATTAGAAATGTCTCATTGTCATCATTCTAATAAATATTATTATCATACGATTTATGTTGGAAATAAAAGTGGTATTTCAGAAAATAAATTACATATATGTATCCTGTCTAGACCCCAAGATATTTATAGAAGAAAGATCAAAAGAGTTGTTTTGTTGCAAGTGGGATCATCTGTTGTGGCCGCATGCTGAGAAACCTCTCCGGGTGTGAAGTACTCCTGGCAATAACGTCTGGCGGAAAAAACACATGGGTTCTTTTGAGGTGGGATTGTTGTTTGAAACATAAAAATCTGATGCTAGCATCAAAGAGTTTCCCATTAATTGAGGAGATTTGGACGGCTTTCATCTATCCTCATGCACAATTTGCATTAGAGTGAACAAATCGGCTTTCTTTCCATTGCCCTGATATGATTACATGCTATATTAATTAGTTTGAATGGAGAAAATGAATGGCAATGTAACAGTTGCTAATGCAAGTGGAAAAAGAAGCTAACATCTAATTAGCTGTTAATCCTATGTTGCTTTCATTATTTAATATAGTTGAGCCCTTTCCCTCATACGACAATTCTGCAGCAGACGACTTTAGTTAAAGGTAGAAATTTCCCATTAGGAGCTACAGTGTTTCCCAAAGTTCTCTTGCAGATGATTCAAAATAGTCTGCATTTAAAAAGTGTTAATGAATGGTAAGCCAAGAAGTAGGTAACAGAAACAGACCTTCAAATTTTAAACATAAAATCACTAAAATCTCTTTTATGCAATTAAATAAGAAGATAAACATGTAGAAAAACAGATATCATTGAATTCCTTAAGTATGTACACATGCTGGCCTCAAAATGAATACATTCATGGCGCGTCATGTCTGGTAGGGCCTACAGTCAACTTAACTGGATCTATTCAAACCCTACACACTGTCTCCAAGGTTTGTTTGGGTACATAAATACATCTATGACATTTACATATAGAATTGTACAATTACTGATTTTAAATAGCTTCTCCTTTTTCAAACACAATATCTGTAACAAATGCCTAGGCCAAAATATGACAGATTTCTATAAATGAAAGTATAACCATGCAATAGAGTTTGAAACATTGCTGCAAAAGTACAAATTGTTCACCATGAGCAATTTCACCTTTTGTCACAATGTTCTCAATCTGCTTTTGATGCATCAAAATCTGTGTGCATGTGGTTAAGAGTTCAAAACAGCACTGACAGATGCGCAGGTTCCCTTTTCTGATGTGCCTCAAGTAGAAAGACATAATTTGCAAGACTGTGTGTGTTGTTTTTGCCTGGCTTTTACTACTGAGTTCTGACTTAACAGATGTAATTACGATTTAAGAAAAACGAAACATATTGCCAGAAATCTAAATCCCAGTTGGCTTAAACTGGCTACCTGATATGTCATTTTTAGCTGCTTCCAGATTAAGAACTTTATACAAATGATAAAGAGAATGAGTACAGGTTAATGTACCATAATGAGACGGTTATCAGAATTGGTGAAAAAACGGAGAAATTGTTCATTTTGTGAGCAATTTCTCAGATTTTCACAATGCATATCGTATTAGTGTTCAGTTGCAGAGACGTCAAAAGTTATATGTGTGTCAAAGAAAAGGGTGGGTGGGTGAATGTATTACAATAGACATGGAAAGTTATGGGTTACAATTCTTTTGGGGGAAAATGTATTATGTTAGAAGCAGCTGAACTTTGAGAAAACAATAGCACGATCAGGGCCTTTGTTTCTCTGGTAACTGATATAAAATTGGCTAAACAGGTTTTTGTACTCTCTAACCCTTTCCCTCATATAGACGCTTTCTGACGCCTCTGCAGCAGACGGCTTTTTGAAAACATAGTGACAAAAGAAGAAAACGTGCAATTTCTCCTTTTGCCACAATGTTTTCCACTTTTTATCATAGGTTATCCATTCATTTATGGAGATTTTCTATTTTTTGACGAACGATGTTCAAAGTCGTCTGCTGCAGAATTGTCGTATGAGGGGAAGGGTTAAAACCATTTACCTAATATAACGTTGTTAACCCTTTCTCACATACAACACAGCAGCAGATGACTTTGAAAATGTCGACTCAAAAATATGGAAATTCTCTATAAATGAAAGAACAATTATTGAATAAATTTGAAAACATTGTGGTAAAAGGAGAAATTGCTCAAATATTTTCAAAAGTCGTCTGCTGTAGAGGTGTTCTAAGTGGGTTAAACCATTTGCCTGATATTACATTATTTAATTTGAAAACATCAAGGGAAAAAGTGTTATATTTCGAGACTTACAATTTGGATACAGTGTTGAAATTATCAAAAAGCAAGTTGCTCAATATGAGCAAATGCTGCTTGTTCCGCAATGTTTTCTAGAATGTGTTGAAAAGATAACAGTATCTTGGAATGTGTTTTTATTTAAAAGAAATATGCTGAACTGAACTATTATTGCTTAGGGATTTTTTGTTTTGGTGGCATTTAATGTAGGGAAAGAAACTGCATGCAGTCTGCTAAATACAGGGTATAGTTTTCCTGTAGTTAAACAAATGGCAATATCAATACATCAAAATGTTTCTAAAAGTCAAGCTTTAAGCTGTTTCAGCATTAACCCCTTTTCGACAAACAATGAATTAAATCTACAGCAGTTGTCTTTGAAATGTGGAAAATGTTCATAAATTAATGAAAGTAAAATTATTGAATTCAGTTGAAAATATTAAGGCAAAAAAAGAAAATGCTCATGATGAGTCACATTTTGTCTCGTTTAGTCACACTGTTTTCTTAAATTGTCTACTGCAAATGTGTCTGTATGTGGGAAAGGGTTAATTAATTAGTCATTCGACTGCTATTTAAGTGAATTTTTACATTGATGATCAAAGTGTCTGTTTTAAAAATTGTATGAAGTAGAAGAGGATGTTGTTTGATGTAAATACCACACACTGCACTCATAATGGCTTTGAAAGGATTATTAATGATATTAAAGTGAATTAAAGGTGTTATGTTTCATGGTTTTTAGAAAACTTTGAGAGGCACATGTGCTGCAAATGGATAGTGTATTCAATTTTACACTGGTAGACAAAGGCCGTGCTTCGTGATGTATTGTTCCATATCATAGAAATATGTTTGCTGAAAGAATCAAAGAGTTTTAAACAAGCACCCATATTAAAAGTCTCTTGTTACCACCCCTTTGTTAGATGGTTTAATAGACCAGCTTTATGTTGTTTTATATTGCCACTAAAATGATGTGGTGAAAATTGAAGACTTGCGAGTTGATTTGGAACTGAACAGAATAAATATTTAAATGAACTGCTTTGAAGTACACATCAAAGAGAAGATTGTAACAAAAGCCCAGCAGATCAAAGCAAGATCAGAGGACACAGCTGGGAAGATTATTGATCGGAGATAAACCAATACTCTACATATACACATAGAAGACTGCCATTTTATCTCAACCAGCAATCCCATTGGCTTAACTTTAGTTTGATGGTAAAGAGTGGATATTAACAATCCACATATGGGCAAAATACGGATCAAGCGATATTCATTTTGATAACAATTTTTCCCAGATGATAATTCATAATTAACCTTGTCATGTGACAATCAGCTCCATTCTTTTAGGGCTTTTTTTTTCGCCTTTGAAGAGGTTCAATTAACTAGTGAGAAAACGGGGAAAACTGTTAATTGTCCTCACAACACGAGCTTTAATTTTAAGCTTAAATTTCATAACACTTTCTTTATTAATTCATTTATTAAACAATAGTCTTTAATAATAATTTTAAGTGATATCAGAGTTCAAGGTTTTAAACATGTCCGAAGCACTTCTTAAAAAAGAGTTGCTGAAAGTCCCCAATCAGCAAGAATTTAAGTGTCTTTTAGCACAACAGATTCTCCATTTCTCAAAGATTGGGTCTTTCTTTGCCTTCCATGCAAAAAATTGTTTAAGTGGTTTACAATTGCTTTCATCTTCATGTATTCCTTTATACTGTAAGTAAATAGTCTGAAGGTCAAAATACTGTATTTTATGAGAGGGGGCGGGATTTGTATTGGCTTGATGTTTTGATGAGACAGGATGTGTCATTTGGATAATATTTTACATTTCTTAATTAACCCTTTCAAATGTTCAAACAAATCTGCAACAGACAACTTTGATAACATTATTTTATTATGTCAACTCAATATAAATGACATGAAAGCTATTGGATAGAGTTGAAAACATTGTGAAAGAAGTTCCTTTTGCCACAATGATTTAAAAAATGGTCTTCAAGTTGGAAAGGGATAGATAACTGTTTGGTGTTGGAAGACTGAAAGGCCTTGTTCTGGAATTTGTGTCATTTTGAAATGAATTGCACCTTTGATCTTGACTCAATAGAGAATATGTCCCAATATGTCCCAATAAATGGTACAATTTGTTTGTAAGAATGGATTCTATATGCTTAAAGGCACAGTTATTACCATGGATGAGCCTTCTGTCTGGCACTTATTTTGTTCAATAAGAGTTATTGACCTCTCTGGATCAAATCAAGACACCTATTATGTCACAATGTTTTAGAAAGACCTGTCAGCCCTTTCCCAGATAGGACAATTCTGCAGCAGACAAGTTTATGAGCATTTTCTCCTTTTGCCGCAATGTTTTCAAAGTTTTGTTAGTCCTTTCCCAGATACAACATATCTACAGCAGACAAATTTGAAAGAATAATGTTGTAAAACATTAACAGTCTCCATAAAATAAGTTTAATCATTGAATAGAGTTAAATTAACAACATTGTGGCAAATGTATGAGGAAAGCATAAACTTTGATGTTCTCACAAATGTGTCATAAATGTAAAAGCAGTAACAGTTTGGGTTTGTTGGGCTTGTTTTCTGTTCAGAGAGTTTTAGTGGTGTCAAAAAAAGGTGAGCAGGGTAGATATGGTAATACCTGACCAAGTGGTGAAAAGATAGAAGTTATCAGTATAAGATTGGATGATCAAACATTTATATTGAGATTAACTCTTTCACTGATGAAGGCCACATTTATGGCCTTAGCAGTAGGCTCCTTTTAACCCTTTCCCTCATACGGCAATTCTGCAGCAGATGACTGAACGTATTTGGTCAAAAAATAAATCGCCTTAATTGAATGGATAAACTATGACAAAAGTGGAAAACATTGTGGCAAAAGGAGAAATTGCACGTTTTGTGCAATTTCTTCTTTTGTCACTATGTTTTCAAAAAGCCGTCTGCTGCAGAGGCTTCAGAAAGCGTCTATATGAGGGAAAGGGTTAAAACATAACTGAGCAATTTCTCTTCTTAAAGAGTTTTTAAAGTCTTATCAAAGGTTATGCCTCCTTTTTTCAAAATATTGCACTTATATCCTGACATTTTTTGTCCAAACTAAATAATGATACTATGAAGCAAATGGTTAACCTGCAGCAGACAGCTATTTTGTAAACATTGTGGCATAAAGGGACATTGGCGCTTAATCAGCAATTTCTCCTTGTCCTGCAATGTTTTGAAGTCGATATAAAAAATTGTTCTTCAACTTTTACAGCTCGGGTTGATAGTTAATATTATAACAAGAGAAAAACACAAAATCTCCTTCTAGTGAAATAATCCCTTTGAACTTGAGATTTTCCAGATCCAAAGGTTATGCAATAAATTAACCCTTTCCCTCATATAGACGCTTTCGGACGCCTCTGCAGCAGACGGCTTTTTGAAAACATAGTGACAAAAGAAGAAATTGCACAAAACGTGCAATTTCTCCTTTTGCCACAATGTTTTCCACTTTTTGTCATAGGTTATCCATTCAATTATGGAGATTTTCTATGTTTTGACAAAATACGTTCAAAGTCCAAAGTCGTCTGCTGCAGAATTGTCGTATGAGGGAAAGGGTTAACTCCTAATGGGAGTAGATACACAAATATGCTAATTAGGCACCCCCAAGATTTGTTTTGATGTTTTTTGGGGGAATGAGTAATCTATAGGATCGTGTTTCTTAATTAACTGTCATTTCACAAATAGATCTAAAGCACACTTTTTGGATTTTTCAATATTTCCATTTTATTTGGCTACCAAGGTTAAAAAAGAATGTTTTGAAAACACATTCATACAAAATGTTATCTATCAGCGAAATTGTTTATCAAAGAAGAGTTTGTAGGTTGAAGTCCATCATGGGACTTGGAACTGCGACCAGGTAGATATAAAGGAGGCAGATGCCCTAGCTCACATTCCACGCCTCTTTTGAACCTTTTCTCACATGCCATCAGTCCGCAGTAGTTGATTTGGAAAATATCTAACTAGGCAATCATGTGGAAACCTCTGGAAATAATTTTTTTATTTTTGAAGAGAGATAAAAAAAACTATTGCAAAATTATATTTTCATTTTATTAGATTTTCAATATTTGTGTGGGTTTGTTTTCAAAGACGTCTGCTTAGATTTGTTGTATGTTGGAAAGGGTTAAATTGTTTGAAATATAAGTGTCTTGCTGTAAAAGTCACCAGGATAAAAGCTTACATAGAACTTTCCCTCATATAAACGCCTCTGCAGCAGATGGCTTTTTGAAAACATAGTGACAAAAGAAGAAATTTCACAAAACGTGCAATTTCTCCTTTTGACACAATGTTTACCACTTTTAGTCATAGGTTATCCATTCAATTATGGAGATTTTCTATGTTTCGACCAAATACGTTCAAAGTCGTCCGCTGCAGATTTATCGTATGAGGGAAAGGGATAGACAGTTGAAAGTGATTGAAAAGAGTGTGGCTTAATGTGGCACACATAAAAGATAATGTTCTCTGCAATACTTGGAATAGTTCACTTCTTTCATCGCTCCACTTTGTCAATATGAAACATGTGTTAAGTAGAGGTAAAGGAAGAGAGGACGCTTCACTGCTCTCACCGCTTTGTGTGTGTGGTTTTTTTTACTCCGTTCAAAGCATAGTTGTGTGTGTATCACACAGACTGCTGCTAACTGAAACATCAAAAGTAAATTAAACGAGAGTGGGTGATAAATTACTAATTTACAGAGAATATGATTAAAGAACATGCATATTAAGAGAGAGATTTTAACCACATACATTTTTCATTCATTACTTTTGCCTTTTTTGAAATGCTGCTGTTAAGTTCAGAAAGAAGCTGGTTCTTATATTTGGTAAACTGCATTTTTGGGTTTCAACGGTATTCTTCTGTTTGGTTTCAGTGTGGACGTAATGATTGAACTTTAAATTTAAATGATTTACAAGAGTATGGTATTTTAAAACGATTTCTGCCTTGAAAATATCTGATCATGAAAGAATTAAATTGTTATAAGAGTTTCCTAGATACTTTCAAAGTTGTCTGTTGCAGATTTGTTGTATGGGGGAAAGGGTTAAATAAGTATCAAGTCTGTTTACTGGCTAATATGTTAAAACAATATATAGTGTTGATAGTGTAAAAAAAGTAATCAAATGGTATTAGATGTTTTAATAAGTAACTTTGATGTAAGCTTGGAAATATGAAAGGATGCCTGTCTTTTTTCCATGTCATTCTCTCTCTTCTCTGTGGTTGAGGAAAAAAACAACTTCATAGAGAATATCAAATCCAGATCAGCGCTTTCCTCTGATAAAGTCACTATATTACGTAGAAACGCTGTTCATAGTTAAAAGGTGCATTTAAAATTCATGAAGAAAATGAAAATGAGTTCCTTATCTACTTCACATTTATTCTACACTTCACTGCTTAACCCTTTTCCTCACACAGACGCTTTCTGACTCCTCTGCAGCAGATGGCTTTTGAAAACATCTTGACAAATGGAGAAATTGCTCATGATGAGCAATTTCCCCATTTTTTTCCACAATGCTTTCAACTCCATTCAATAATAATAAGAGATTTTCCATAAGTTTGCCCAGATGTTTTTAAAGTTTTCTGCTGCACATTTGCTGTATGTGGGAAAGGGTTAAAAACGGTTCGAAACAAAACGTTAGGATGAAAAGCTTTGAAAGAGAATTTCTAAATAGTTATCTCTAAAACATAATGGAAAAAAATGCGTGCCAAAAAATGTCATATCTTTTTTCAAGTTATCTGCTTCATAGATGGTAGAATAAGAACTCGCTATAAATGAAATAAAAATTATTGAATAAGGCTGAAAAAATGTGTCAATCAGCGTCTGCAAGTTGGAAAGGGACTAAGACTCAAAAAAAGTAAATACCAGATCAATTGTTAATTCTGCAGCAGATGGCTTTTTGAAAACATTTTATCAAAAGAAGAAATTGCTCAAAACGAGCAATTTCTCCTTTTGTCACCATGTTTTCAACTCTATTCAATTATTGTACTTTCATTTAAAGGGAGTTTTCAAATTTTTTCAGGTATGTTTTCAAAGTTGTCTGCTGCAAATTTGTTATATGTGGGAAAGGGTTAAAGGCCTGTCTGGTCTATTAACATTTTAGATAATTATGTTATAAAATAATTGTAATGCACGTTGGAAACACTATTTTTTTTAGCAATTCCTCCTTTCCATCAATGTTATTGAAGGTCTTCAGCTGCATAGGAGTTAAATGGCCATCTGTATGGGGATAAAGAATGACATGTTTTTTTTCAAATTAATTGTTAAACAAGCATAATTGTGTTCAGACGATTTTTGAAAATAAAGTCGAAATGGCGACATTGCTTATTGAGATTGATCTGAATTGTATTTATGTAATATAACACTATATTCTCCACTTCCTCCATTACAGAGTTATACAGTGGATCCTTGACAATGAGAACTTGAACCGGGGTACCAGCTCGGCGTACACCGACTCGGACAGGACAAGTTCAACACACAAGCAGCGTTCCCACAAATCTTCAGCATTAAACCAAGGCTCACAACCCTACAGTAAAACCTGGTTAGTATTTCCATCCTGTTTCTTAACCCATTATTACCTGTTATGCAACTTTAGACCCATTTTAAGCATTTGATGAAAACAATTGAAAGAAATTGAGAGAAATTCAAAAATGTCTGCTGCTGATTTGTTGTACTGAGCACTGGTGATGAAAAACCTTTACACATGAACCACTTGCTAATGCTAATGTTACATAAAGCCTATCTTTGTTAAACCTTTCCCCTGACACAGTCAACTTTAAACCTTTTCCCCCACATACAAAAAATCTGCAGCAGACGACTTTGAAATGATCAATTCCAAAATATAGAAAATCTCTATAAACGATTGTATGATAAAGTGAATAAGTGAACTGTAGCCCTGATAGATATAACTGAAATAATGTTAAAAGCGACGTAAACTCCAAATAAAACAAATAAAATAAAGTTGAAATCATTGTGGGCAATGGAGAAATTGTTCACAATTTCACCTTGTGCCATAATGATTTCAAAAGCCATCTGCTGCAGAGGTGTCACGGAGCGTCTAAATGGGGGAAAGGGCTAACGCCTTTGTCACACAGTGCTTTTTAAAACATATTGATAAAAGGAGAATATTTAAAATGGACAATTTCTTCATTTCCCACAACTTTTTACCATTATTATTTTTCCAATTTTCAAGATGTAAGTTTAGTTCTTATCTGAGCAGCCGACTATTAAATACATCCAATTGGGTAAAGAGTAAAACCTTTGAAGTATTTCAACGCCTATACAGATAATTTTATCAATGTTGAAAAGTTTTCTTCTTTTTTTTTGTGGTAGATTTTTTTCTAAATTCTATCATTTAATTTGTATTTACCATGTTGTTTTTGCAAGATAATTTTTTTAGTCCAAACAGTTTGTGACCTTTTGTATGTAACTTTAGAGATAAAGTTTCAAAATTAGAAATTTTGAAATAAATCACATCTTCAAAGAGAATAGTTGCAGAGATAGCACTTATTCCCCCCCTTCATGTAAACATTTTGCCTGCATCATGCAGAAGACTTGCATGTTGGAAAAAAAGAAATGACCTATGTGGAGAATCATTCTATTTATTCCTTTATCTCTTTCTGATAATATTATAGTCAACTTTAATGCTCTATCGTAGAAAATATTTGAATTCATAGTTTGAAAAGGAGAACAGCAATCAGAAAAAAGTTCTGATGAAAAAAAAAAAAAAGGATCCAGAGATGACTTGTTTTTCAATTGCTGGTTTCCAGTTGAAATATGTTCTGAATGTTTGACTTGTTCTAATTTCAGTTCTAAGAAGGGTAGTGCTAGCCATATCAACCGCTCTGCATCTGCAGACAGTTGTAGTCGTGTTCCATGGGTACCACCAGGTGGCGGTATTAACGTGATGCCCGGTCAGCCAATTGTCCAAGATCCTTCGATGCCGTTGATGCCTCCACCAAACACGAGGGTACAGCTAGAGGAGGTGACCCGTCGACTTGAGACAGATCAATCTCTCAAATCTAAGTAAGTGTACATGCCCCACCCTCCTGGTGAATACAATGCTGTTGTTTAAGTCTCCCAAATTGAAAACACTTAGTTAGAAGACACTTAAGTATACTATTTACAAACTGTGGGAAAAGTCTGCACAACAAATTTTAAATTTTGAGATGGAATAAAGAATATATTGGAAACTTAAGTCTTGTATTTGAAATAGCCGTTTCTCATATACAACAGATACACACTTAAAAAATGTATTGGCAAAAGATCAATGAAGTCCATAAATGAGAGTTTAATTATTGAATGAAGTTGAAAACATTGTTACAGAAGGGCAAACTTCTCATTATGAGCAATTCTTCTATTGCCACAAATGTTTTTCAATAGTTGTAAGCAGCAGATGTTACAAAATGCTTCTGGAATTGGGAATGGGTTAAAAATCAAATTCATGTAGATTCTTCATTTATCAATATTCTGATTGCAGGTCATTTACTGGTCCAAACAAGGATAAACGACCTGCCATGCCAGTTGGTCAAGCACGGGTTCCGCCACTGCCGACAGCTAGGACAGTCCCGTCTGATCTTGATGCCTCAGGGGATAGTAGTAGAAATGAGTAAGTACTAGCTTCGGTTATTAAGGCTTTCTCTCATACGACAATTCTGCAGCAGACAACTTTGAACGTATTTTGTCAAAAAATAGAAAATCTCCATAATTGAATGGATAACCTATGACAAAAAATGGAAAACATTGTGGCAAAAGGAGAAATTGCACGGTTGTGTGCAATTTCTTCTTTTGTCACTATGTTTTCAAAAAGCTGTCTGCTGCAGAGGTGTCAGAAAGCGTTTATATGAGGGAAAGGGTGAAGGCTTTTGCAGCAACTGACTTGAAAATATTGTGGGAAAAGGAGAATTTATCATACTGAGACAGAAGAGCTAACTGTGTTGACCATTTAATTGATTCCCTCCACTAAAATATGTACAATCAAGCTTGTGTTAGCGGTCAACTCCGTTAAACAGCCAAATTGTAATTAGCAGCCACTCAAAGATTAATCAAAACAACATTTTTTTTACTTCATTTGACTTGTAATAAGCAGCCACATTTTGACCATCCTGTTGGTGGCGGCCTTTGTTTGACTGTATGATACTTGAAGTTTCCACAGTGTATGACTGAAACAATTATTGGAAAAGAAGGAAATTTCTTGGTTACCTTTTTCAATAGTGTCAACTGTGAACCAAACATTCACAATTTTTGAATAAAAGGATGGCTTGATGTGTAATTATTATAAAAGATGTACATGTATTGTAAATTTTGTTTTCAATTGCAGGAAACCAATGAAGAAATCAAGTAGTGTGAATACGTCGACATCGAGCCGACCTGACGAGACTGTGATAGGATATTATCTGTTTGGAGAACCCATTCCATACAGAATCACCATACAACAGCCACATGTCACACTCGGACAATTAAAACAGCTCATCAGTAAACGGGGAAGCTTCAGGTAAAATATTTGTCATTAAAGTAATTATCTATTAACATTATAAAAACAAGGAAATACAATTTTAGTATTTTTTAAAACACATTTTGCATGGTTTAAAAGCTGTGGTATTGTGAGTGATTGAACTATCATTTTATTTGTATCAAGTTAACTCTTAACAACAAATCTGCAGCAAACTCAAAACATTCTGACAAAATATGGAAAATCTATTCCAATGAAAGTGTTATTATTGAATAAACTAGAAAATTTTGAGGGGAAAAAAATAAATGTTCATTATGAGCAGCAATTATCGCAATGTTTAAAAAAAAAAAATGCTGTTTCAAATATACCAAAAGGATTTATTCCAACCCCGATATAGATGACTGTAGGGCTTGCTGATGGCTTTGATGGTAACATGTTGATCAGAGTCTTTTCACCACAATATATTTATCTTATTACTCAACAAAATCCTATGTTATGTATACTCACGATTCTTTTGAGTACCCACAACATAGGGTTTAAATGTCAAATAAGGATTTTAGAACATGAAAAATGCCCCTTATCTAGAGCTCTGTTGATAAGACTTTACTTTCTTTTTTCAACAGGTTCTTTGTGAAGACACACAGCCGAGATTTCGACTCCGAGGTTGTGTATGAAGAAATTAAAGAAGACGGAAAGATACTGCCAGTATTTGATGGCAAAGTTGTTGTGAAAATTGACAAAATAGATGAGATAGACAGTCCTAACAAATCAACTACTAGTAACAGTAGCAAGAGATAATCTATGTGCTCTTACATGTAATAAAACATTAAAACCTTATCCTACTGCAGCCATTAAGAACACTTCTAAATTGTTAGAAAGAATTATGAAAGATAAACTAATTTTTATATAGGTAGATTATACTGCTTTCTAAGACGTGATAATTTTAGCCTAATTTGGAACTAGAAACGAAGAAGAAATGTATTGATCTCTTGTCATGTTTGAATTTTTAGTAATCAATAACAGCAGACAAATTCATAGTTTGATATTGTACGTACCATTATTACTACATAATAATATTATCCCTTTCCCCTTATACAACAAATCTGAAGCAGACAATTTTGATAACATTTTGCCCAAAATTTAGAAATCTCCATAAAAATAAAGGTTTAATATTGAATCGAGTTGAAAACATTGTGAAAAAAGGAGAAATTGCTCAAAAAGAGCAATTTCCCTTTTGCCCTGATGTTTTTACAAAAGTCGTCTGCTTCAGAGGTATCAGAAAATGTCTGTATGTGAGAAAGGGTTATCTTCTTATCCACAAGATCTCTATTAAAAACGTGATCAAAGAAGCAGTAAAGTTTTCCAAGGGATAGGGCTGAAACTGGTCTTGAGATTTGGTTGGCCGGAGTTACGAAAGGGAATGCAATATGTACAAATTCTGAGTTGTTTTATGTGTTGTACAGTTGATGAGTTGTGTGAACATTTTATATACATCACTACCTTCTCCATGATTGGACACGAAGCTGCCACTTCTACTTGTTTCTTTTGTGTAATTAAAAATACATTTGAACTACCAGAATTAATTTAACCCTTCCCAAAATACAGCAAATCTGCAGCAGACGACTTTGAAAAGATATTGGCAAAAACATGAAAACTCTCCATAAATAAAGAGTTTAATTGCTAGATAGAGTTTAAAACATTTGGGCAAAAGGAGAAATTGATCATCATGAACAATTTCTTCTTTTGCCACAATGTTTTTTCTCGAAAACGTCTACTGCAGAGGCATTAGAAAACGTCTTTACTTGGTAAAGGGTTAAGGAAGAAAATAAAGCTTTTATATTTAATCAATCACAATAATCGTTTAAACCCTTTCCCTTGTAAAGATGATTGTTGTTAACAAAATGGGAATTAACTAATTTATCGAAAGAGCATTTTCTTATATTTTGTTCAAATCGTTACTTTTATTTGTTTTTCAAGATGTTACATTTTTCTCAGGAGTTTTATAAGCAAGGGGGACAACTCAAAAATTTAAGTTCTTTAAAAATCTGTCTCTAATAACGTCTAACATGTTTTTTTGTATGCAGGGTACTTTAATCAGCCCTAGCTTGTGAAATGTTTGTAGTTACAGAAATTTTATAATAGAAACATGTTTTGGTGTAGACATTGAGGAGGATATTGATGTATATAGAATGACATAAACATTGAGTAACAAACAGTGTATGCATTAGTGCTATGGTTGTGAACACAAATACTCAAATCTACCCCCCTGTAAAGTGTCTTCTATAACACTTCAACCTTTGTTTAAATCTTAAACCTGTTATAGATGACTTTTGACACCTGCAACAGACCAATATTCAAAACATGTCTGGAAAAAAGAGAAATTGATTGTTTTCAACAATACTTATTTCTCCTTTTACAGTGAACAATGTTTTTAAAAGTCACTTGCAAAGGCGTCACATGTCATCTCCAACAGTTAAATTATTTGTATCATTTACTTAAATTTCAACAGTAACTGTTATTACTGTCAAAGGGAAATAATTCTGACTGTTTGTATATTTTCTCTTTATTAGAAATAAATTCATAAAACCATTACTAGAAATCTTTTCAATATTTATGATAAGGATTATTTGTCAGGACAGATTGTTTTTGGAAAAATTTAACCCTTTCCTTCATAAAGACACTTTCAGACGACTTTTGAAAACATTGTTACAAAAGGAGAAATTGCTCGAAACGGTTCTGTTGAAGACTTCAGGAATGGTTAGAGCTTGCTCTGATCCTGACAACTAAATCACTGCAGTAGATGACTTGAACATTTGTCACATTTTTTCTACTTTATCTTAAAATCATACATTTGTTTGTCTATTTTCCCCATCCCATGCTTCAGCCTTCCCCTGATACAGGCAACTTTAGATGCTAATAACAAGTGATGTCTCCTAACAATACCTTAACCCTTTCCCTCATACGACAATTCTGCAGCAGACGACATTGAACGTATTTTGTCAAAACATAGAAAATCTCTTTAATTAAATGGATAACCTATGACTAAAAGTGGAAAACATTGCAGCAAAAGGAGAAATTGCACAAAACGTGCAATTTCTCCTTTTGTCACAAGGTTTTCAAAAAGCTTTCTGCTGCAGAGGCGTCAGAAAGCGTCTATATGAAGGAAAGGGTTAAACTCTATGTGAAAACATCCCAATATAACATTTATTCCCGAGATGGTTTTGAAACAGACATTTAAATTATTTTTAAAAAGTGCCTAAATGGCTATGTCAATTAATAAGTTATCAGCAGATAATACTTGAGACTTTATAGTTATAAAAACAGTTATTTTAGTCATACTTGCCCTACATGTTCCATGAAAAATAGCATTGTGTATTTATTGAGTTGAACATTGGCAACAATACAAAACTGGTTATTGCAACAGTGTGACTGTGTACCCCATTCCATGATGCAGGCGACATCTACAGCTAAGAAATTGTGAAAATGTTGGAAAAAGACAAATTGCTCAAAATGAGCATTGTCTCCTTCTTTCTGAAATGTTTTCAACTATGCTTAAGACATTTCAGATGTTTCTGTTTTTCTCTTATCATATTTATTAAAGAGCATGCGACTCTCAATTATGCTATCGGGCAAAAGGATAATCCTGTTGCACATTGCCCAGTTTTGTACTGTTAACAATATCGTTATGTTGAATAGTTTTTATCGTTCCTTTGTATGTTTGTAAAAAGTGATAAGTTATTATCTGTGAGTCCAGAGCTTTTGACGAGGAGCATCATTCATCTTCTTGAACTCGTATTTGACCTCAACCCTATGTTGTTGATATCCCGAAATAAACATCTTGGTGTAACGATTCCTTTGGGTACCCTCACCATACTGTCTTGTTTGGTATTAACCCTTTCCCGCATATGGCAAAACTACTACAGAAGACATTGAAAACATCTGGGCAAAACTAGACTAAACCTCTACAAAAGAAAGAATATCAAAACTGTTGAAAACATTGTGGCATGTTCACCTTTCACCACAATGTTTTCAAAAGCCATATGCTGCAGTTGAGAAAGGGGTAAAGGAACCACTAGGCAAAAAGATCCACTTTCTCCTTGTCCTTCCTCTGCTGGACGGTCTCTTTCCTGCGATTAAGATGTGGTATATTTTTTTCCAGACTGTTGAGAAGGTTACTGTCATAACTTCTGGCATAGATAACTTAACCCTTTCCCTCATACGACAATTCTGCAGCAGACGACTTTGAACGTAATTTGTCAAAACATAGAAAATCTCCATAATTGAATGGATAACCTATGACAAAAAGTGGAAAACATTGTGGCAAAAGGAGAAATTGCACGTTTTGTTTTCAAAAAGCCGTCTGCTGCAGAGGCGTCAGAAAACGTCTATATGAGGGAAAGGGTTAAGACATCTCGGCATATGATATTTAAAAATATCATTGGAATAGGAGGAATCGGCTTCTAGCTTTTAATCCTTTCCTGAAATGATTACAAAAGTTGTCTGCTGCAGATGTGTATAATGTCTTCAGTGTCGGGGAGAGGTCAATTGAAAAATAACCTTGAACATTTTAAATACATTGATGACATATCCAATGATTTTTATGACCATTAATTTGTCCTTTTTTCATAGGATTTTTATGAATCATTTTATTGTTCAGATTTTTTATAGTAAAGAAAATAATTTCTTAGATGAAAGCTAAAGACCAAAGTAAATTATCTTCGCTGTATATATCAATTCCTTATATGTTTAACCCTTTCCCTCATATAGACCCTTTCTGACGCCTCTGCAGCAGACTGCTTTTTGAAAACATTGTGACAGGTTATCCATTCAATTATAGAGATTTTCTATTTGTTGACAAAATATGTTCAAAGTCTTTTACTGCAAAATTGTTGTATTAGGGAAAGGGTTAACACGTTTACCTGATCATACAACATTTAATGCCATTGCAGCAGACTACTTTGGAACACATTGTGGCAGAGAATTGGATTGTTCAAAATAAGTAATTTTCTTTTCCCCACAATGTTTTCAACTCTGTCCCAATAACATACTTCAAAATTTTGAAAGATACAGATGACTATTGATATATTATGAGCAATTTTTTTTTTTTGTCACAATGTTTTCAAAAAGTCGTCGTCTTTGAGGCGTCAGAACGCTCCTATATTGGGGGAAAGGGCTAAGTTTATATCTGTCATTCTATTCACAATCATTCACCTTTTCTCACATACAATAAGTCTGCTACAGAGGACTTTCACATCATCAAAGCAAAGATATGGAGTATCTCCATGAATGAAAGAAAGATTACTGAAACGTTGTGGCTCCTTTTACCACAATGTTATCAAAAGTTGTCTGTTGCTAGTGTCTATGCATGTCTGTATGTGGGAAAGGGTTTCAATTTCCATATCCTCCACACTAGCTTGGTAACATTGTATTTCCAAATTGAAACAATGTGAAGAAAGGTATCGACTCTTTTTGTTGACCATTGGCTGTAAAGTTTAAACACTGAAAAGAAAAGGTTATGGTGATTATAGAAATTGCACTTAACCCTTTCCCACCTGCAGACGCATTCTAACGCATCTGCAGCAGACGGCTTTTTGAAAACATAGTGACAAAAGAAGAAATTGCACAGAACGTGCAATTTCTCCTTTTGTCACAATGTTTTCCACTTTTTGTCATAGGTTATCCATTTAATTATAGAGATTTTCTATGTTTTGACAAAATACGTTCAAAGTCGTCTGCTGCAGAATTGTCTATGTGGGAAAGGGTTAATGATCAAATGATCAATTTCTCAGTCTCCCGCAATATTTTGAATAGCCATATCGAGGGCTTGGCGTGAAACGGTTGTATCTAAAATTGGTATTTTTTTACCACGGTTAATCACCTCGCCATAAAGTCTTTATAAGTGTTAAATCACTTTTCTTGGTAAACAATGTAAATTTAGGTGCCATTGCTCGTTCTGAGCAATGGCACCTAAATTTGCATTGTTTACAAAGGGGTCAAAATCGCCCCTAAACCCGGGTTTTCAAAATGGGTTTTTAGTTACAACCGTTTCACACCAAGCCCTCGATATACTGCATTCAGTTCTATACATTCCCCGTCAAGATTGGAGGACAATTTTAAATAATAATTAGGATTGACCATTGATGAAAAAAAAATTGGAAGAAAAAAAAAAGGAAAGAATTACTCAAATTGAGCATCACCAACCATCTCCCACTGTGTATTGAACATTCAAATAGTGTATGCATAGTGGTGTCTGTTTAGCCCTTTCCCACATACAACAATTCTGCAGCAGACGACTTTAAAAACATATTGGCAAAGATTTGAAATATCTCCACAAATGAGAGTTTAATCATTAAATAGAGTTGAAAATATTGTGGCAAAAGGGGTAATTGCTCATCATGAGCTATTTCTCCTTTTGCCACAATGTTTTCACAAGTTGTCTGCTGCAAACGCGTGGGAAAGGGATAGGCATCATTAGTCATCTGTATCAGGGGAAGAGTTCACTTGGAAAAGTCTTAAAATGTGCTTATTGTGGAAATAATATAATAGCAAGTGTTACCAGAAAAATAATGATTTAGGGATACTTGTCAGTTGTCATCAAACATATTGCCATCGGACCCTGTGAACTGTATGTGAACTGACCAAAGTCTATTGTATAAGTTTTAGCAGGTTTAATATTGTATAAATGAGTCTGACAAAAGATGTAAAGATATATAATTGATGTCAGAGTTAAAATTAGGGCTTAATTTTGAATTGTTATGATTCAAGATTAAAAAGTAAACAAAGAGTTAACTGTGATGATATATTTTATTGTCATGTATTTGTAAAATTACAGAATAAAAATTCATTGTCTTTATAAGATTCTTCAGTTATACTGTATTATACCCTTACTGTTATACTCCAGGTATGATCCCCCGGTCTGGTCTTTCCAGTAGTAATGGCTTTCTTACTAGCCATTCTGAATGCCCAGAAGTTGGGATAATCATGATGCCATGATGTGATGATTTTGAACCCTTTCCCTCATATAGACACTTTCTGATGCCTCTGCAGCAGAAGGCTTTTTAAAACATAGTGACAAAAAAAGAAATTGCTCAAAACGAGCAATTACTTCTTTTGCCACAATGTTTTCACATTTAGTCCTAAGTTATCCATTAAATTAGAGATTTTCTATTTTTTGACAAAATGAGTTCAAAGTCGTCTGCTGCAGAATTGTCGTATGAGGGAAAAGGTTAACTCGGGGAATAACTACCTCGGTCGTGAAGTGTTCGCACAACCAACTAGGGAGCGAAGACCAGGGTCGGATCCTTTGTCAGTTCATAATAAATACTGTGAATATGGTAGTGACGGCTTTCCTACTAGGCACCTGGAATGCCCAAGTCAGGATAATCATGATACCATTAGTAAATCATAATTAGCTCTGGAGGACTTCTTCTGTAATTTACTCGGGGACAACAGCCACTGGTGCTGAGGCAGAAGACTAGGCCAGTCAGGTAATACCAAAGACATGTACTTTAACCCTTTCCCACCTGCAGATGCATTTTGACCCAATAGCAGCAGATGACTTTTGAAAACATTGTGACCAAAGGTGAAATTGCTCATGATGAGCAATTTCTCGCTTGGCCACAATGTTTTCATTTTTATCTAACAATTAAGCTATCTTTTATGGATATGTTTCCGGTTTTTGTCACTATGTTTTCAAAGTCGTCTGCTGCAGAATTGATGTATGTGGGAAAGGGTTAAATATTGTAGTAATTGCCTCCCTTCTATGTATCCAGATTGCCCTTAAATCGGATTAATCATTTTACCATCAGTTATTGTAATTAACCCAGGGAATAACTACTCGATGATCAAGTGGTTAGATTGTCAGTCTTGAAAGCCGTAGATCAGGGTTCAATGCCTGGTTGGGTCATATCAAAGACAGTAAAAATGGAATTGGTGGCTTCCCTCCTTTGTGCTCATAAGGATTGCATGGTTAATTTTATGACGGACTGGATGGCTGGTGTCAGGATTAATTACTCAGGAAATGCCATGATATGACAGAAATACTGTTGGAAGGAGCAATACACTTTGGAAACTAAAAGCCAGGTAATACCAAATACATGAACTTTAAAACCCTTTCCCACCTGCAGATGCATTTTGACCCAATAGCAGCCAACGACTTTTGAAAACATTGTGCCCAAATGTGAAATTACTCATGATGAGCAATTTCTCCCTTGGCCACAATGTTTTCAACTTTATCTAACAATTAAGCTATCTTTTATGGAGATTTTTCCGAGTTTTGTCACTATGTTTTCAAAGTCGTCTGCTGCAGATTTGATGTATGTGGGAAAGGGTTAAATATTGTAGTTATTGCCTCCCTTCTAAGCATCCGCAATGCCCTAAAATCAGAATAATTGTTTTACCATCAGTTATTGTAACTAGCCCAGGGAATAACTGCTCGATGATCCAGTGGTTAGATTGTCAGTCTTGAAAGCTGTAGATCAGGGTTCAATGCCTGGTTAGGTCATATCAAAGACAGTAAAAATGGAATTAGTGGCTTCCCTCCTTTGGGCTCATGAGGGTTGCATGGATAATTTTATGACGGACTGGCTGGTGTCGGGGTAAATTACTCCAGTAATGCCATGATATGATAGAAATACTGTTGGAAGGAGCAATACGCCTTGGGAACAAAAAGCAAGGGAATGCTGTGGACAAAGTGTTGAAAGCATAGTGAAACAAGATTCAAACAAGAATTTTTCGAAAGAATATGTCACCGTTCAAATAAGTATGTCAAGTATGACTGATAGAGAATGCATATGTGTCCTACTACCAAAAGCCTTTGTATACATTGTAGCAAAAGGAAATGTTCTCATGATGAGCATTTTGTTCTTTCATCAAAATGTTTTAAAACTTCATTAAATAATTTGCACTTTCTTTTTTTGCATTTCCATATTTGCCTTGATGTTTTCAGGGTATCCTCAGTGGTGTAGTGATAGATTGTCTGTCTCGGGTACGGGAGATTGCGGATTCGATCCTCGACAGGCTCATACCCAAAACTTAAAAAAATGGAAGTACTGGCTGCCCTCCTTGGTGTCAGGATTGCGTGGTTAGCATTACTACTGACTTAACTGGCTGGTGTCGGAATGAATGTACCAGTATTACTAGTAACTTACCCAGGAAACGCCGTGATATTCCTGAAAAAAGTGTTGTCAAACAACATACAATCAATTGATGTTTTTACAAAGTTGTCTCAACCCTTTCCATCATACGACAATTCTGCAGCAGACGACTTTGAATATATTTTGTCAAAACATAGAAAATCTCTGTAATTGAATGGACTAAAAGTGGAAAACATTGCTGGTTTTGAGCAATTTCTTCTTTTGTCACTATGTTTTCAAAAAGCCGTCTGCTGCAGAGGCATCAGAAAGTGTAACTATGAGGGAAAGGGTTAAACAGATTTGTTGTATAAGTGTTGAAAGTTGCATAGAACAACATAGAATCAATTGATATTTTGATTTGTTGTATATAGGAATGAGTTTAACTTTTCAAACACTATCAGTCATTAGTTGTGTTTAAAGATTTGCATGCAAGCCCTTATCTGACAAAGAATGTTACGATTGTAAATGTGCATGCATTCCGGGTGAGTAAAAATACCTTGAAACTGAACATGTCCGAGTTATTATGATATAGTAAGTAACAAAAGAATCTTCTTTGGATATAATTTATTTTGATCTGCACTAAAAACAAGCAATATGAACACAGTTTATATGTTGCAAATAAAGATTATACTCAACATGTGTATATAGTTAACATGGGTGTTCGGAGGAACGCATTGGCATGTGACACCTGCCAATAAGTCACAAAGTGAAAGCATGACAGACTGTCGACTTAGAAGAAATCTATAATATGTGTCGCCCTGCCAATAAGTCACAAAATGGAAGCATGACAGGCTGACAACTGAGAAGAAATCTACATGTGACGCCTGTCAATAAGTCACAAAATAAAACCATGACAGACTGACGACTGAGGAGATTTCTATAATATGTGTTGCCCTGCCCTGGCACATGATACAAAAAAAACCAACAGTGACATCAGTGATAAGTGACAAATATAATGACATACATGAGTGGAGGTCTTGTTGAATCTCTATCTTAACCCCTTTCCATCTTGCAGCTGTATCTGCAGCAGACTAGTTAAAAAACATTGTTGCAAAAGGAGAAATTAATCATATTGAGCAATTTCTCCATTTGCCACACAATTTTTTTAACTCTTATTTAATAATTATACTTTCCTTTATAGAAATTTCCCATATTTTTGCCTAAAACGAGATTTTCAAAATTGTCTGCTGCAGATTTGTTGTATGTAGGAAAGGGTTAATTTCAACCATAAATGGATGTACGGAGTGAAGCAACTTTGGTTGAGTCACATTGGATAAAAAGTTATACTGACATTATTGGAACACAAAACACAAAAGTCATAATCTTATGCAAGAGCCAATTGTTGTCTGCCTCAGAAGAGCTTTTAAAATCATTAAATAGAGTTGAAAACATTGTGGCAAAAGGGGAAATTGCTCATCATGAGCAATTTCCCCTTTGGCCACAATGTTTTCAAAAGTCGTCTGCTGCTATTGCGTCAAAATGCGTCTGCAGGTGGGAAAGGGTTTAGTGGTGCTACACTGTAAAATATGTATGGTAATTGCGACTTGTTTAGGTCAAGATCAACCTGCCCGTCCCTGTAGTCTTATCTATTCATTAATAGGTGAAGGAAGTATAAAAAAGAAGCCCCTGACATACAGTGCACATTTATATCACATATTATTGCTGTGAAAATCGGACATTTTCTACACTTTCCAAAACCGTTACTGTTTAGCCTACATTTTTGTAGTTTTAAAGCTAAAGCATGCATCAAGACCCTTAAATGTAGACGTTATCTGACGCCTCTGCAGCAGATGACGTTTGCAATAACACATTTTGCCACAACGTTTTTCAACTTTTGAAAAATGTATGTTGTTTTAGGTGGGAAAGGGGTTATAGCTTGTACAGGTCAGATTTTTCATCTAAGGTTACATCTAGGGGTCGTCTGAATGAAGGTCATCATTAAAGGCTCTGGCAAGAACCTATGGCAAGACTGATTCATTTTCTTTGACAAAAGGCTTCATGTATCCAATTTTTCTGTTCATTATTTAACCCTTTCGCAGTTGTAGACGCATTTTGACGTGTCTGCAGCAGACGACTTTTGAAAAACTTGTGGCAAAAAAAGAAATTACTCAAACAAGCAATTTCTCCTTTGGTCCCAATGTTTTCAACTTTCTTTTTAATTATAAAAACCCTTATTTATGCATTTTTTCATGTTTTTGTCAATATATTTTTGAACATCTGCTGCAGATTTGTTGTATTTGGGAAAGGGTTAACCCTAAGAATCTGCAGCACACGACTTTGAAAACATCTAGGCAAAAATATGGAAAATCTTTTTATTTATGAAAGAGTTGTACACATTGTGGCAAAAGGTGAAATTGCTCTTCATGAGCAAGTTCTCCTTTAACTACAATGTTTTCAAAAGTTGTCTGCTGCAGAGGCATCAATAGAAAATCTCTATAATTGAATGGATAACCTATGACTAAAAGTGGAAAACATTGTGGCAAAAGGTGAAATTGTTCGTTTTGAGCAATTTGTTCTTTTGTCACTATTTTTTCAAAAAGCTGTCTGCTGCAGAGGCAGCAGAAAGCATCTATATGAGGGAAAGGGTTAAAGAAATTGTATAAATGCCTTACAAAAATATTAACAAGAATGGCTTCTATTGCTATATGTGTATATTTTCCATTGCACTATTACTAAATGACTCAGATCTGCCTAATAACAATATATTTCATTGTGCATGTAAAATAAACTACAATTCATGAGTATCAATAAACAAAAATAACATTGTACAAACAATACTGTATAAATACATCAGAAAATTATCATTATATTCAAATATCGAAACAGTTTTTATTAACCATTTCCCACATACAACAAAATATAATACAACCCCATTGAAAACATCCATGCTAAACCATGGAAAAGGTTTACATGTATTAACCCTTTCCCTCGTATAGACACTTTCTGATGCAGCAGACGTTTTTTTTTTAAAACATAGTTTTCCACTTTTTGTCATAGGTTATCCATTCAATTAAAGAGATTTTCTATTTTTTGACAAAATATGTTCAAAGTCGTCTGCTGCAGAATTGTCGTATGTGGGAAAGGGTTAAAAAAAGAATTATGATTGAATAGAGTTGAAAACAGGGACAAAAGAAGTAAATTGCACCTAGTGCAACAGTCTTTTTCTTAACCCTTTCCCTCATATAGATGCTTTCTGACGCCTCTGCAGCAGACGGCTTTTGAAAACATAGCGACAAAAGAAGAAATTGCTCAAAACGAGCAATTACTTCTTTTGCCACAATGTTTTCCACTTTTAGTCATAGGTTATCCATTCAATTATAGAGATTTTCTTTATTTTGACAAAACATGTTGAAAGTCAATGCTGCAAAATTGTCTTATGAGGGAAAGGGTTATGTCGTCTGCAGCAAATGCGTACAAATGGTAAAGGGTTAAATAATTTTCTGATGTTGTTATACTAATTAACAGTTTACCTGGCATGATATTTCAAGAGTTGTCTACCTTGTAAAAACAGAATATAAAGATGCGATTTCAGAATACATAAAGGTATAATTTTGATACAAAAAAAATATTTTGGGAAAAGGATAGACCCATTTGTTAGTTCTGAGCCGGTTTTTTCCCCCCAAAATGTTTTAAAATGTCGACTAGTGCAGAGTTATCAAATTTCCTTTGCTTCAGGTAAAGGTTTTAACAAATATTTCCCTGCAATAAATGTGAAAACCAACCATACTGTGTTAACGGCTTGTATAACCAGAGCAACCAGCATACTTTTACAGTTTGATCTGTTAACCCTTTCCACATATAGACGCTTTCAGACGCCTCTGTAGCAGATCAGTTTTGGGAAATTTGTTGCAAAAGACAAATTGCTCATTATCCGCAATTTCTCCTTTTGCCACATGTTTTCATCCATTGATATTTCCATATCCCCCCTATCAGAATAAGATGAATTCAAAGTCGTCTGCTGCAGGTCTGCTGTAGTTGGAAAAGGATAAAGCAGTATCCATTAAGGTTGGTTTTCCTGGAGCACCTCTTAGAGTAAAATAAGATAATTTTTTATAAAAAACTTGTAATTGAAAAAACATTAACAAGATGACCGTGATGGTCTCTATATCACTCAACTCCATCTGAGAGAACCTCAATAGAAAACAACATATTTTTATGTACAAATGTTGATGAGCAATACATGCTCAGGGGAGCTAACAAATAGATTTTGGACAAGAGTATTTTCAAACTTGTTTGATGATAAATTTATCCCCCTAAACAGCACCTTGACCTACACCATAACTTAATTAGTAACAGGGCCATAACTCT
>JASEVX010000004.1:64546257-64604104 GCA_031761405.1 Serripes groenlandicus | reverse complement strand
GGCTTCCAGAGTGTTTACAAGAATTTCCTTAAATTTGACCTAGTGACCTTGCTTATAACCGGATATGACCCAGTTTCGAACTTGACCTAGATATCACTAAGACAAACATTCTGACAAAGTTGCAACATGCTCAAGCCAAAAATGTGGCTTCCAGAGTGTTAACAAGATTTTCCTTAGATTTGGCCTAGTGACCTAGTTTTTGACCGGACATGACCTATATTTGAACTTGGCCTAGATATCACTGAGACAAACATTCTGACCAAGTTTCAACATGCTCAAGCCAAAAATGTGGCTTCCAGTGTTAACAAGATATTTCTTAAATTTGGCCTAGTGACCTAGTTTTTAACCGGACATGACCCATATTCGAACTTGGCCTAGATATCATCAAGACAAACTTTCTGACAAAGTTTCAACATGCTCAAGTTTAAAATGCGGCTTCCAGAGTGTTAACAAGATTTTCATTAAATTTGGCCAAGTGACCTAGTTCTTGACCAAACATGACCCAGTTTCGAACTTGGCCTAGATTTGATCGAGATATGTTTTGATAAACTTTCATGAAGATTGGATGCAAAATGTTGCCTCTAGAGTGGTAATAAGCAAATGTTGACGACGGACAACGAACGACGGACAAAAGGCGATCACAAAAACTCACCTTGAGCACTTTGTGCTCTGGTGAGCTAAAAATCATTGCATATAGAGGTTGCTGAGAAAAAGTGCTGACACAAATGTTGGTATATATACACTATGTTTAATAATCAAAGGGCCATAACTCTAAATTCTAATTGGATAATCATAAGCATATTCTTGGTATAAAAAAATTCCTATAACATTTCATTGAATTCCGCCCAGGGGCTACTGAGAAGCTACTGACCTAACAAACAACAGACAAGGCGATTCATATAATTCCCCAAACTTTTCTATGTGGAGGTATAACAATAACAACAACAAACAAGAAATAGAACTATCACAATAATGCTTATGGAAATGTTATAATGATTAACCCTTTCCCTCATACAACAATTCTGCAGTAGACGACTTTAAACATATTTTGTCAAGATATGGAAAATCTCTATAATTGAATGGATAACCTATGACTAAAACTGGAAAACATAGTGGCAAAAGGAGAGATTGCTGGTTTTGACCAATTTCTTCTTTTGTCACTATGTTTTCAAAATGCCGTCTGCTGCAGTCAGAAAGAGTTTATATGAGGGAAAGGTTAAGATAACTTTTAAAACGTCTGCAGATGATAGCTTTGGATAACTCTGTATCCAAGTTATGATTTACCTCCATTTTTCCAAATCTTTTATTTCTTCCACAAATGTTTTCAAAGCAGATGATTTTAAAAAGTTACAAAATGACAACTTTTTATTTTTCACAAATGTTTTAAACAAAAAAAGTAAATGTTTCAAGTAGTTTATTTTCAGATGCTTAACCCTTTCCCACATACGACAATTCTGCAGCAGATGACTTTGAACATATCTTGTCAAAATATAGAAAATCTCTATAATTAAATGGATAACCTATGACTAAAAGTGGAAAACATTGTGGCAAAAGGAGAAATTGCTTGTTTTGAGCAATTTCTTCTTTTGTCACTATGTTTTCAAAAAGCTGTCTGCTGCAGAGGTGTCAGAAAGTATCCTTATGAGGGAAAGGGTTCAATTGTTCCCTCAGATGTTTTCCAAGGAGAGGATTTAACAATTAATCTGCAGCAGACAACTTTGAAATTATCAAGTCCAAAATATAGAAAATCTTTATAAATCATAGTTTGATTATTGAAAAGTTGAAATCATTGTGACAAATGGATAAATTGCTTATTATGAGTAATTTCTCTATTTGCCACTATAATTTCAAAAGTTGTCTGCTACAGAGGCTTCAGAAAGCTTCTACATTGGAGAAAGGGTTAAAAACCCTTTCGCACCTGCAGATGCACTTCATTTGTAGCAAACGCCTTCAGTGGCAATAGTAGAGAATGCTCAAGCTCACCATCGTCGGACACCAAATGAAAACAAAGGAGTAATTGGTCAACATGAACAATTTCTCAATTTTCCTGAAATATCTTCATATTTGTACTTTAGCTACACTTCAGACCTTCTAGATGCTACATATTTTTGCGTAAATGTTTCTGAAACTGAGTTTTAACTGATAAAAACCATAACAACAACAACAACAACAACAGTACTCATGATTTTGAAACTTTCAGTTCTTTTACATAAATCTTTCCAAAGTGTATTTCTATCTTATATCTAGCAAGATCTTTACGAGTTACCATACCAATCACCTGAAATAATAAACAAGTTTCATTTCAAAGTCAACGAATCTTTCCAACAACTTGATGCAACTGACACAGACGATTCTTGAATACATTGTGGCAAAAGAAACAAGAGGGCCATGATGGCACTTAATCGATCACCTGAGTGATAGTAAACTTGCAGCAAATATTTAATTGCAAATATCTGGGAAAATTTGATCAGGAGTGCACACTGTCAATGAAATAGCTTATCAGTAAAGGCCATTTGTCAAAAAGGCATTAAATCTTTCAACAATTTGAATGGGACCACAAAAGGAACATTCCTGTGAAATGTAGATATCGGTTCAATGTTTAGAAGATGTCATTTGAAGTTAAAAGTTCATTTACCACTTTTCTGATACACATAGAGGGTCAGAAAAGGAACATTTCTGCTAAATTATCTTGAAATCTAACAAGAACTTTAATGAAATGGAATTGTAAAGTTTTGTCATTTTGCCCCTTTTCTGATACCACCTTGCTGTCCTGTTTTTAAACATATCAATACGGCTTTAACATTTTTAACACAGGGTTACTATAGGAACATTTCTACCAAATTATCTTTCTGGATTCTGGACGAAAAGGATTTTAAAGTTTGGGCATTTTTCTCACTTTCTGATGCAGCAGCAACAAAAGTTCTATACAGAATGTAAGTCTTTGAACAATTTTGAGTACCAACAAGGGAACATTCCTGTAAAGTTATGTTGAAATTGGTCCAGTGTAATGGTAGGAGTTGTCCTTCGTATTTAAAAGTTCAATTTACCCCTTTTCTGAGGACGCCTGGTTGCTATTATTTTTTAACCAACCTTTTTGTAGAGGGTCACCCGAGGATCATTTTCACCAAATTATATTTGAATTTGACAAGTAGATTCAGAGAAGAATAATTTTAAAGATTGACCCTTTCCCCCCCTTATCTGATGCCACAGCAACCAAAGTTCTCCATAAAAATCTAAATATTTGAACATCTCTGAAAGAGAACCTCCAAATGAACATTCCTGTGCAGTAAGATTTAAATAGGTCCAGCAGTTTAGGAGGAGATGTTGTTTAAAGCTAAAAGTTAACGACAGACGACGACGATGGACAGAGAGTGATCAGAATAGATCACCTTTAGAAGTTTTTAAATGTTGTCTGCTGCAGATTTGTCAAAATGCTTATGAATGTTGGAAAGTTTAAACAAGTCAAACAATTTCTGACGCAGTTAAACCTATGAAAACATTGTGACAATAGTCTCTAGCGATTTCACTACCAAGCAACCAAAATATTTTGAATCGGACCTGTTCACTTTCTTTTCTCAACTGTAAATGCACATAGATAATTATTATTGTAATTTATTTAATGCCTATTGATGGATTATAGAGATATCTCAGTGAAATAGAAACTGGTAATCCACTTTTTCAAACAGTGAAATTACCATTTTCAAACAGTGAAATTACCACTTTTCAAGCAGTGAAATTACCATTTTTTGCCGGAACTACTTTCTTTCATGATTTATATTTGTTTAATTATGGAGTTTACTTATATTTTCTTTCATGCCCACTGATGAATTATAGAAATTTCTCATAAAATAAAAATCCTATAATTTCACTTGTGAAACCAGTGAGATTATGACTTTTTAATTGACGGAACAACATTTTTTCTCCATGTTGTTGACAGAATTTATGAAAAAAATGAGTCTCAAAACGAGTGGAAATTAATTTGTCGACACAATAAAGATGGTCTGTGCATCTAAATATGTGATAACACATTGAATATGCCCCATAAGGCCTACATTTAATGACGTGAATCAACACAAGTCAATGTTTATATGTAAATGATAGTTGTAGCAGAAACGTATATAAGATATCTTATCTACGTTCCGGGTGGTAGTGATTTTAAAATCGTATTGTGTCACTGGTATTAGAATAAGTATGTCATATCTAAAAGAGTTACACATAATACAACAAGGGAAACAAGATATGATTGAAAGTACGTAGATTGGCAAGCTTTACTTCCCTTTACCAGTGACGTCATTCAATGAATACACACATTGACATATTCTTCTACATGTATGCAAGAACCTGTACCTTACTGTAGATCATTGTTGCTTAGATAGTGTATGCAATATAGTTCCGTAGCTCGAATGGTTTTGATATTAATTACTATTGTGGATAGTTGTACTTAGATGGCTATACTGAGGAGTGTTTCAATAAGGTTTACACGGGAGGAACACGGGAATGAAGCTAGATTTTCATATTTACACACCGTCCTATTTGCGTTTATATGTTTGCAGGCATAGTATAAACATATATGCGAAATATAACGAGTAACAGGCATCGAATAAATCAGATGTATCGTGATCGTAAGAATAGAGCTTTAGAGTAGGCATATTCTTATGATATATGAATAATGAACGTCGCTTGTTTTCATTATCAATAAAGATCTAGCCATCTCGGTCGATCGAGTCGACCCGTTTTGACTTGGGTTTTTTTCTTCGCCGATAAGCGATATAAAACATAATTTCCTTTGCAAAAGACTTCCATCCAAGAAATCTCCGTGATTATTTGACAATTGAAATAATTAATATCCTTTACATTTAAAAGAAATGGTTAAAATAGACACTTTTTTTTTTTAGCGAGACCTGCTTAACAATTTCAATGGCCGCCGCATTGTTTTTAATTCTGCATCTGGAGATTACTACGCTAGTGTAAATCGGTTTGGGGCTCTCAACGGGGAATGCATTACCACGTCATCGACTTTTTACACCTCCGTACTTTCAAAAATCTTTATTTGAAGCATAAAATAAATAGAATAATTATTTGTTTCAGTGTATTATCGAAATTTCTTTCATCTCGTGAAAAGCAAAGGGTTATATTTTCACTCGTGGCTACGCCACTCTTGAAAATATCACCTTTGCTTTTCACTCGATGAAAGAAATTTCGATAATACACTGAAACAAACAATTATCCTCTATATATTATTTCAATCTGTACTTGTTTTGAATCATTGCCTTTGGCATATTAATGTAAATAATAAGCAAGATGATCGTGTTGACAAAAAAAGAGTTCAGTCACTGTGCCTGGAAAGTTACTCAAAGTGTATTAACTTTTTCCCACCTGCAGACACATTCTGACATTTCTCCAGCAGACAACTTAAGAAAACATTGTAAAACAAGAAATCGCTGAAAACGGTAAGGCCGGATTGTCGGCAATTTGACCTTGAAAATCGACAAACCAAGGTCAAGGTCAAAGTAACCATAGAAATCAATAGAACTTGTTACTGGTTACCTTTAGGCAAAGTTACAAGTTTGTAACCCTTTCCAGTGCTGAGATTTTGCCTCAACCTGAAACTTTAACCAAAATGTGGACAGACAGACAGTCAGACATCGCCAATATATAGACCGGAATTGCTAGAGCAATCCGGCCAAAAATGAGAAATTGCTCATGACAGGGACTACATGTACTATTTGAGACAGTACCAAAGGTGCATTCATAAAAGAAGAAATTGCTCATCATGAGCAGTTTCTCCTTTTGCCACAATTTTTTTAACTTAATTCAAGTTTGTTCAGTTATCAAGACGTCATTCTTCACCAAAAGTCATCTGCTGCAGATTTGTTATAACCCTTTCCCACATACAACAATTCTGCAGCAGACGACTTTGAAAGCGTCTACTCAAGATACGGAAAATCTCTAGAAATGAAAGGATAATTACTGAAAAACATTGCTTCTTTTGTCACAATGTTTTCTAAAGTTGGCTGCTGCAGATGCGTCAAAATGCATCTATAGTTGGGAAAGGGTTAAATAAATGTTTTATAGTTATAGTTTACCTCATGATTAGCATCTATCACAATAACATGCCTCAACCCCAGTGCCCTAAATAATCGAAATATCCTTGGTAGTGATGCACTCTGAAACATCGAAGATAAAACATGTTTAATACGAAACAAACACATAACAAGAGCACCGCGTACGGCACAGACGCTCGACTGATAGAAAACAGAAAAAAAGCTGAACTGAATAAAAAACCTTAACCGGACGACCACGCCGCCGACATTGACGCCAGGGTCATGACAATAGCTTTCGTTTTTTCAAAAGTCGAGCTAAAAATGTTTAACTCTTTCCCACCTGCAGACGCAATAGCAGCAGACAACTTTTAAAAACATTGTGGCCAAAGGTGAAATTGCTCAAAATGTTTTCAACTTTATTTAACAATTAAGCTATTTTTTATGGAGAATTTTCAGGCTTTTGTCACTGTTTTAAAAGTCGTCTTCAGAATTATTGTATGTTGGAAACGGTTAATAAATAATAATAAAAACATTTTTTTGGTTCATAGCGCAACAGGCAGGGAAAAAAAAAAATCAATAACCTATGAATTTTACTGAAATGTCCACCAATTGGCCACCATGTTGGATATGAAATTGATAGAAGTTTCTTTTGTTAAGCCGCTTTAAAAAAAATCAGTTACATTACGATGTTTCCTGGGTAAGATACTGATTCCGACACTAGCCAGTCTGTATCAATGCTTACACCGAAACCCTGAGCACCAAGGATGGTAGCGATTACTACCAGTTTTAAAAGTCTTTAGTATAACCCAGCGGGGGTTCGGACCCACATCCTCCCACACCTGAGTGGACACTCTATCACTACACCACTGAGGCGGATATGAAATAGCAGTCAAGCAAAAAAACCTGGATTGAAAATAATCATCATCTAGTCAATGTATTTTTGAATTTCTATTCTTGGGGAAATAAGAATGCATTACAATTTTAATTCACTTATATTCCTACAAAATAATTTTAATTGCAAACTATTGACTTATTGGATACTACTTTTGACACAACAAGGACATGTACATGCATGAAATCTCTTTTATCCTTTCTTGCATAACTTTGCAATCATCTTGGTAAAATAATGGAGATCTGTATAAATGGAAATATAATATCTCAATCAAGTTGAAAATATTGTCACAAAAAGAGAACATTTATCATTATGAGCAATTTCTTCTTTTACTACAATATTTTCAAAAATCATCTGCTGCAGATTCATCAAAAAGCCTCTGAAATGGTCAATAACCCATCCGTGAAGTAAATAAAAGCACTGGAAGTACTCACAGTTAACTGATTATATTGTTACTAGCAAGAATATTGACGTGTTCAGGGAACAGAGTTGACATTTGGACATTCCCGGATATGCAAGAAGATAGCAAAATTAACATTGGGAATGGCACAAAGGGTCAGTTACCCCAATATTTATCTCCCTTTATTATAACAACAATGTCAGGTCGTTTAAACCTTTCCAACATACATCAAAACAGCAGCAGATGAATTTGAAAACATACCCCAAAAAGTATAAAAAATCTTATGAAAGGGAAGTATAATTAGTGACCAGAGTTAAAAACATTGTGGCAAATGGAGAAATTGCTTGTTATGTTTTCAAAAGTCATCTGCTGCAGAGGTGTCAAAAAGCATCTGTATGTGGGACAGGGTAAACACTTTCTGTGTATATGGGCTATTACCAATAGCAAAATTGGTCCACTAACTTGCTTTAAACTGACAGTAGAAGTTATACTCCTGACCATGTTAAAAGAGGATACTTACATCTTGGACTGTGTAGGCCCCAGCATTCATAAATGGTACTAAATTGATTGTAAACTCTCTCTCATTGGGAGATATATGGATTTGCTGAAAGATAACAAGGTAATTTTATCCACATCACCCAAACCAGAACTTTCAAGACTTTGTGACTAGTAAAGATCCAGATCAGCCTGTGCCTCAATGTAGTCTAGTCAGGAGATTCCTTTTTGTCAGTCAGCAGTACAAGCATACCCATATCTTCTGGAGAAGGATTATGGCACATGTTAGATAATAAAACAGAGCTCTAGATAAGGGGCTTTTTTCATGTTCAAAAATTCTAATTTGCCATTCAAACCCTATGTTGTGTGTTCTCAAAAGAATTGTCTCAGGGAATTCTTTTGAGTACCCACAACATAGGATTTGGTTGAGTAACAAGGTTTAGATGGAAAAGTTGTTTGTAGGAAAATGTAAACAGACAGACCAACATCGACAGTCATCGAGTGATCACAATTGCTCATCCTGCTGTTTGTTTTCAGGGGAGCTAAAAGGGGGATAATTTAAAACAAGAGGGTCATGATAGCCCTGGAATTGATCACTTGATGATTTTTTTTAAATTTTGACTATATGCATATAAGGAAAAACAGCCCAGCCCCCTGGTGGCCATGTTTTTGACCTATCAAACGGAATCTGTTAGAGGGTCAGCCAAGGTACATTTCTACAAAATTGTTTGAAAATTGGCCCTTCGGAGGAGAATTTTTTTTAAGTTTCGACTATAACCATATAAGGTAAAACAGCCCCGCCCAATGGCGGCCATGTTTTTTCGATTAATCAACATGGCTTGAAGGAATCTGATAGAGGGTCACCCAAAGAACATTTCTACAAAATTATTTGAAAATCGGCCTTACACTTTCGGAGAAATTGCATAGTATAAAATCCCACATTCAACAATCTGCAGCAGGTGACTTTTTAAACATCTAGGTAAACATATGAAAGATCTGTATTTATTAAAATATAATAATTGAATAGTTGAAATTGTTGTGACAAAAGAAGAAATTGCTCAAAACAAGCAATTTCTCCGTTTGTCATAATGTTTTCAACTTTTTTTCGGTAATTATAACTTCATTTACAAGGATTTTTGGTGTTTTGCCTTGGCGAGTTGCTGTATGTAGGAAAGGGTCAAGAGCAATTTCTTCTTTTGTGATGATGTTTCAAAAGCCATCTGCTGCAGACGCATCAAAATGTGGCAAGTGTTAACTTACCTGTATGGGCGGGAACCTTGGGTATGCATCTCTGAAATCTTCTGAACGTATAGAGTTCATCTTTTGATTTATATCTGGGTTTTCTTGGAATATCTGCAATCAATATAAAACAATTACTTGAAAAGATAATATCAAACTCTTCCAAACTGAAAGCTTTGATAGATGTCTAGATTACAGAGGTATAAGTTAAGGACACATTTTAGAAAAAGGAGAAACAGATTATCATGTTTTCAAAGGTTTGTCTGTTATGTTGGCTTTAAAGAGTGTCTATATCTGGGCAAATATGTGGACAAATTCTACACATGAAAGAATTAGTATTGATTAAAATTAAAAACATTGAGGAAGAAGCAGAAATGGCTAATTATGAGCCTTTTCTTCTTTCGCCATAATGTTTTTATAAGATGTCAGCTGAAAAAGACTTGACCCTTTCCCACATACATCAATTCTGAAAGCAGTCAACATTAAAATCATGAAGGTGAAAATATGGAAACTATCTATAAAAGAAAGTATAATTTTTGAATTAAGGTGAAAGAATTGTGGCAAAAGGTTATATTGCTCATTATGATCAATCTCGCCTTTTGCTACAATGTTTTTAAAAGTCGTCTTCTGCAGAGGCATCAGAAAGTGTCTGTATGTGGGGAAAGGTTAAGATCTAAATTTGTATCTCATAATTACATGTGGTAAAGCCACAAACCTTAATTTGTCCACTTTATATTATTACATCATTATTAATTGTTTTTTTTTAAATTGTTTGCTGCTGATCTTTCAGAAACCTTCCAATACCACTATACCAAGAAGACATAAGCTAGACACTAGAAAGTTTTTTATATACAGTCAAACCTGTGCTATAAGACCAACATGGAATAGCAATTCCCTGTCTATAGTGATCATACTTTTCCCGAATACCCCTTTTTTGTATTAATAAACCTGTAATTAAATGCCAGCTCTGAACAAAGACCAGATTTTTGTTTTCCTATGGCTGGTTTTTAAACACAGGTTTCCCTGCTCATTTTATTTGATAATCTTTCTTTATTTTCTGAATACCATTCCTTTCAAGTAGGATTGGTTATTTTCGTTCAGTATATATGTCTTTTAGTGTAACCATACAGGAAGACCAACCTATTTTCTGATAGTCAAATAAACATAAACCGGTCCATGCAATACAGCGGCCTGTAAAAATTAGCAAGTACGGTACAACAATAAAGCAGCCTGTAAAAACAAGTAACTGGATTGCAAGCAATACCATAGTCCCCTACCGGTTTGCACTAAGTCCAAAAAGGGGCATAACTCATTAAAAAATTGACGAAATCCCAGGAAACGCGAACTTGATCTGTGACACATGATTACAAAGGCATATACAAAATTTCAGCTCAATACCTCAAAGCATGTAGAAAAAAAGTGCGGAAAACTGATTTGCCGGACTGACTGACGGACGGAGTGCAAACCTAAGAGTCCCCTTCGGCACGCCGGTAGGGGACTAATTAGCAAGTACCCAAATTTATCTAGAAGCTGAACAATTCTCCCATAACCCTTTCCCTCATATAGACGCTCTCCGACGCCTCAGCAGCAGACGGCTTTTTGAAAACATAGTAACAAAAGAAGAAATTGCACAAAACGTGCAATTTCTCCTTTTGCCACAATGTTTTCCACTTTTTGTCATAGGTTATCCATTCAATTATGGAGATTTTCTATGTTTTGACAGAATATGTTCAAAGTCGTCTGCTGCAGAATTGTCGTATGAGGGAAAGGGTTAAACAACAATGACATCTGCACAAAAAGAGGGAAAATCTCTATAAATAAAAATTTAATTAAAAAAAAAGAATTGGCAAAAGGAAAAATAGCTCATTATCAGCAATTTATTCTTTTCCATATTGTTTTTAAGAGTTGCCTGCTGTATATGCATCTTCAATTGGGAAAAGATTAAAGAGAAATATTTGGATTCTGATAAGACCACACAGATGTGCAGCTAACTTGAATCTATGTCTGTCGATAATATGTTACCATTCTTTTTTCTGTAACAAATCTTACTCCATGAACATGCTGCTTAAGATCTTACCTTTAGTTTAAGTAATACAATTAACTGGGAGCGTAAAACAATACCTCGGAATGTACCAAACGTTTTAACACCGTCCTGAAACATAAACAAGAGGGCCAAGATGGCCCTAAATCGATCACCTAATTGATAGTAAATTAGTAGCAAATATTTAACTGCAAATATCTGGGAAAATTTTATCAGGGAGTGTAAATGAAACTGTAAAGGAGTGGACACTTCTCAAGAAATAGCTAATCAGTAAAGGCCATTTATATCTTGAAATCTAACAAGAACTTTAATAAGAATGGAATTATAAAGTTTTTGTCATTTTGCACCTTTCCTGATGCCGCCTTGCTGCCCTGTTTTTCAACGAAATCAATATGGCTTCAACAGTTTATTTAGAGGGTCACTTAAGGAACATTTCTACCAAATTATCTTGCAATCGCACAAGTAGATTATGGAGGAAAAGGATTTTAAAATTTGGGTATTTTTCTCACTTTCTGATGCCGCAGCAACCAGAGTTATCAATGAAATTTAAATCTTTGAACAATTTTGAAAGAGGACCACCAAAGGAACATTCTTGATTCGTATTATATTTTCTTAAAATCAGACAAACACTTTCATAAAAATGGAATTTTCAAATTTTGTCATTTTGCTCCTTTTCTGATGCCGCCTGACTGCCATGTTTTTCGACCAATCAGTATGGCTTGAACAATTTTTATAGAGGGTCACCCGAGGAACATTTCTACCAAATTATATTTGAATCTGACATGCAGATTCGGAGGAGAAGATTTTTAAAGTTTGGACATTTTGTCCCCTTTCTGATGCCGCAGCAACCAAAGTTCTCATTGGAATTTTAATCTTTGAACAATTTTGAAAGAGGACCACCAAAGGAACATTCCTGTGATGTTTTGTGGAAATTGGTCTATTGGAATGGTAGGAGTTGGTTGTCATTTGTAGCTAAAAGTTCAATTTACCCCTTTTGAGATGACGCCTGGTTGCTATGATTGTGTAACCAATCAAAACGCCTTAATCAAATTAAATAGAGGATCATTACAGTAAGATTCATATTATATTTTCTTAAAATCAGACAAGCACTTTCATAACAAGAGGCCCAAGAGGGCCAGTATCGCTCCACGGCCATAAGGCAAAAATAAAATCTCCAAACAGCCCTGCCCCGTGGTGGCTATTTTTTTTACCAACCACCATGGCTTAAAGGAATCTTGTAGAGTGTCACCAAAGGAATGTTTCTGCAAAATTATTTGAAAATATGCCTGACACTTTCGGAGGAGAAGATTTTTTAAGTTTTCACTATGGTCATATAAGTCAAAATAGCCCCGCCCTCTGGCGGCCATGTTTTTCGACCAATCAACATGGCTTGAAGGAATCTGATAGAGGGTCACCCAATGAACATTTCTACAAAATTATTTGAAAATCGGCTGAACACTTTCGGAGAAGAAGATGTTTTAAGTTTTCACTATAGCTATATAACGCAAAAAAGCCCCGCCCCCTGGCGGCCATGTTTTTCGCCCAATCAACATTTCTTGAAGGAATCTAATTAAGGTTCACACAAGGAACATTTCTACAAAATTATTTGAAAATCGGCCTGACACTTTTGGAGGAGAAGATTTTTTAAGTTTGCTCTTTAGCCATATAGGCAAAATAGCCCCGCCCTGTGACGGCCATGTTTTTTTACCAATCAACATGGCTTGAAGGAATCTGATAGAGGGTCACCCACGGAACATTTCTACATAATTATTTGAAAATCTGCAGAACACTTTTTGAGAAGAAGATTATTTAAGTTTTCACTATAGCTATATAAGGCAAAAAAGCCCCGCCCCCTGGCGGCCATGTTTTTCAACCAATCAACATTTCTTGAAGGAATCTAATAAAGAGTCACCCAAGGAACATTTCTACAAAATTATTTGAAAATCAGCCTGACACTTTTGGAGAAGAAGATTTTTTAAGTTTTCACTATTGCAATATAAGGCAAAATAGCCCCGCCCCCCCTGGCGGCCATGTTTTTCAACCAATCAACATTTCTTGAAGGAATCTAATAAAGAGTCACCCAAGGAACATTTCTACAAAATTATTTGAAAATCGGCCTGACACTTTTGGAGAAGAAGATTTTTTAAGTTCTCACTATTTTTTTCTTTCGGTTGCCATGGAAACCAGAATTTCAAATGGATCAAAAAAATTTGAAGGAATTTAGTAGAGGACATTGAGAGGATGCTTCCCATGAAGTTTCAACCAAATTGGCCAAGTGGTTAGGGAGAAGAAGTCGTTTAAAGGAAAAAGTTAACGCACGCACGCACGCACGCACGCACGCACGGACGCACAACGGACAATTCGCCATGACATAAGCTCACCTGGCTTTCAGCCAGTGGAGCTAAAAATGGAATTTTCAAATTCTGTAATTTTGCCCCTTTTTTGATGCCGCCTGACTGCCATGTTTTTCGCCCAATCAGTATGGCTTGAACAATTTTTATAGAGGGTCACCCAAGGAACATTTCTACCAAATTATATTTGAATCTGACAGGCAGATTCGGAGGAGAAGATTTTTAAAGTTTGGACATTTTGTCCCCTTTTCTGATGCCGCAGCAACCAAAGTTCTCATTGGAATTTTAATCTTTGAACAATTTTGAAAGAGGACCACCAAAGGAACATTCCTGTGATGTTTTGTGGAAATTGTTCTATTGGAATGGTAGGAGTTGGTTGTCATTTGTAGCTAAAAGTTCAATTTACCCCTTTTGTGATGACGCCTGGTTGCTATGATTGTGTAACCAATCAAAACGCCTTAATCAAATTAAATAGAGGATCATTACAGTAAGATTCATATTATATTTTCTTAAAATCAGACAAGCACTTTCATAAAAATGGAATTTTAAAATTTTGTCATTTTGCCCCTTTTTTGATGCCGCCTGACTGCCATGTTTTTCGCCCAATCAGTATGGCTTGAACAATTTTTATAGAGGGTCACCCAAGGAACATTTCTACCAAATTATATTTGAATCTGACATGCAGATTCGGAGGAGAAGACTTTTAAAGTTTGGACATTTTGTCCCTTTTCTGATGCCGCAGCAACCAAAGTTCTCAATGGAATTTAAATCTTTGAACAACTTTGAAAGAGGCCAACCAGAGGAACAGTCCTGTGATGTTTCACGGAAATTGTCCTTGGAGTTTGGGAGGAGATGATGTTTAAAGCTAAAAGTTAACGCCGGACGGACGGACGGACGACGGACAAAAAGTGATCAGAATAGCTCACCTTGAGCCTTCGGCTCAGGTGATCTAAAAATATATCAAGTTTATTTTATCAACCGTTTCCCACGTGTAGAAGCATGCAGTAGATGCAGACCATGATTGATACATAGTAATTACCTAGCTTATCTTCATTACGTTGTGCTCAAATATACCACTTGTAGTGGTATATCATACACCTCAAGTGGGACAGGTCGCGGGTTCAATCCCTGGCCGGGGGCATAGCAGGATAAATTTGACAAGTACAAATGTAGTCATTGTAACTTACCCAGTAAATGCCATGATATAACTGAAAAATTGTTGATAGCGGCGTTAAACAACAAACCAATCAATTGTGCTCAGATGAGCTTAAAGTAAAAGTTTACGGGGAGACAACTCTAGAACACCTGAATAGATATGATCCAAAAATTATGTATACAATTCATGATTATCATATGCACCAAACTTTATCAAAATATTAAACAAGAGCTGTCGGAGGACAGCGCGCTCGACTATTCCACCGCTTATTTAAGTTACTGAGATAATGGACTCTAATGTAGTTGCATGCAAAACATTAACCACAATTTCTTAGTGGGTGATAATTTGCATTATATGCAGGATAGTGTTATTTAACATGATTATTTTCATAGGTGTGATGGTTAGATAGGGTTGTATAACCTTTCAATGGAATGCATCAAGTAGTTACTAAGATATGAACTCTTAATGTAGTTGCACGCAAACCTTTAACCATAATTTCTAAGTAAAAAAAGGGCAACAATTTGCCCCATATACAGGATAGAGTTATCTTAATTGGTTGTGTTTATAGTTGTGCACTTGGGAAAGGTTGTATGAAGTTTCAATACAATTTTTCAAGTTGTTACTGAGATTACACTATAAATGTAGTTGCAAAACTGCAGAACCAGAATTTCTAAGTCCAAAAAGGTCCAAAACTTGCATAAAATGCTGGATAGAGTAATCATACTTGATTGTTTACATAGATGTGATGGTTGGTAAGGGCTGTATAAAGTTTCAATGCAATTCATCAAGTAAATGGTCTCTTTATGTAGTTGCATGCAAAACTTTAACCAGAATTTATAAGTCCAAAAAGGCCATAACTTGCATAAAATGCAGGATAGAGTTATCATACTTGATAATCTACACAGGTGTGATAGTTGGGTAGGGTTGTAGAAAGTGTCAATGCAAAGCATCAAGTAAATACTGAGATATGGACTCTTAATTTAGTTGCACGCCAAACTTTAACCAGAATTTCTAAGTAAAAAAAATGCCATAACTTGCATAAAATGCAGGATAGAGTTATCTAACTTGATAATCTACATAGGTGTGATAGTTGGGTAGGGTTGTATAACGGTTCAATGCAATGCATCAAGTAAATTCTGAGATATGGACTCTTAATTTAGTTGCACGCAAAACTTTAACCAGAATTTCTAAGTAAACAAGAGGGCCATGATGGCCCTTGAATCGCTCACCTGATTTTTTTTTTTTTTTCACCTTAGCTATATAAGCCTCGCCCTCTGGCAGCCATAGTTTCCGACCAATCAACTTGGCTTGAAGGAATCTGATAGAGGGTCACCCTAGGAACATTTCTACAAAATTATTTGAAAATCGGCCAGATACTTTTGGAGGAGAAGATTTTTTAAGTTTTCACTATGGCCATATCATGCAAAATAGCCCTGCCTACTGGCGGCCATGTTTTTGACCAATCAACACGGCTTGAAGGAATCTGATAGAGGGTCATCCAAGGAACATTTCTACAAAATTATTTGAAAATCGGGCCGACACTTTTGGAGAAGAAGATTTTTTAAGTTTGCACTATAGCCATATAAGGCAAAATAGCCCCGCCCCCTGGCGGCCGTGTTTTTTGACCAATCAACATGGCTTGAAGGAATCTGGTAGAGGGTCATCCAAGGAACATTTCTACAAAATTATTTGAAAATCTGCCAACCAGTTTGGGAGAAGAAGAATTTTGAAGTTTTTTTCGTTTCGTTGCCATGGAAACCAGAATTCTGCATGGATCCCTAAAATTTGAAGGAATTCTGGTGAGGTCATTAAGAGGATGCTTTCTGTGAAGTTTCATCCCAATTGACCCACTGGTTACTGAGGAGAAGATGTTGAAGATTTTTTAAGTTTTCACTTTGGCCATATAAGGCAAAATAGCCCCCGCCCCCTGGCGGCCATGTTTTTTGACCAATCAACATGGCTTGAAGGAATCTGATAGAGGATCACCCAAGGAACATTTCTACAAAATTATTTGAAAATTGGCCTGACACTTTTGGAGGAGAAGATTTTTTAAGTTTGCACTATAGCCATATAAGGCAAAATAGCCCCGCCCCCCCTGGCGGCCATGTTTTTCGACCAATCAACATGGCTTGAAGGAATCTGATAGAGGGTCACCCAAGGAACATTTCTACAAAATTATTTGAAAATCGGCCTTACACTTTCGGAGGAGAAGATTTTTTAAGTTTTCACTATAGCCATATAAGGCAAAATAGCCCCGCCCCCCCCTGGCGGCCATGTTTTTCGACCAATCAACACGGCTTGAAGGAATCTGATAGAGGGTCATCCAAGGAACATTTCTACAAAATTATTTGAAAATCTGCCAACCAATTTGGGAGAAGAATAATTTTGAAGTTTTTTCGGTTTCGTTGCCATGGAAACCAGAATTTTGCATGGATCCCAAAAATTTGAAGGAATTCTGGTGAGGTCATTGAGAGGATGCTTTCTGTGAAGTTTCATCCAAATTGACCCACTGGTTACTGAGGAGAAGAAGTTGACGGACGACAGACGCCGGACGCCGGACAAAAGGCGATCACAATAACTCACCTTGAGCAAAGCTCAGGTGAGCTAAAAAAGGGCCATAACTTGCATAAAATGCAGGATAGAGTTATCTAACTTGATAATCTACTTAGGTGTGATAGTTGGGTAGTGCTGTATAAAGTTTCAATGCAATGCATCAATTAAATACTGAGATATGGACTCTTACTTTAGTTGCACGCAAAACTTTAACCAGAATTTCTAAGTAAAAAAGGGCCATAACTTGCATAATATGCAGGATAGAGTTATCTAACTTGATAATCTACATTGGTGTGATAGTTTGGTAGGGTTGTAGAAAGTTTCAATGCAATACATGTAGTATTTAAGAACTTGCATGCAAAACCTTAACCAAAGTGTGACGTAGACGCCGACGCCAGGGTGAGTAGTATAGCTCTCATATTCTTCGAATAGTCGAGCTAAAAATAAAAGATTTTTTAAAATATAAGTAGTATTTCACTCCATAATGTGGCGATTCCTGTATATTCTGGACAAACTCTGTTCTCAGGGGTATAACAAGTGAGACTCCTAAGTCTTAAATTACGGGATAAAGATAACTTACAGTTTCTGAGTCTGGAGTGTAATCCTGAACAACCGGGAATCCATTGTGTAATTCTGACTTGAGTATATCAACTATAGTACCAACAGTCTCTACTGAACGTAACACAGAAACAGGATGACTCATTACTTCTCTGTAATAAATATATAGAGTATTAAAGTTAAAGGTCATTAAAGGTCATCTTGTATAAATCCATTATGTGATACTGACTTTAGGTTATCAACCAAAGTACCGCCAGGCTCTACTGTACGAAACATAGAAGCAGGGTTACCCGTAACTTCTCTGTGAATAGAGAAAGGTTCAAGTTAGACTTGTTGACCGTGCGTTACAAAACTATTTTATGAAGATGAATAAATATCACATGTTTCAAATTCCTATAGTACTAAGTTTAGAAAATATGGGAAAAACACAGGTGCATGGCAATAGCTCATAAAATATTATTTTTGTTTTAAAAACAGTAAATCTAAAGTTCTCGCTCTGAATATCTATTTATGCTGACAGCAGCTTGCATTAAATATAGTCAACAAAATCCAATTTCATATTTGTGTGAATCATAAACACTTGTATTGTGAGTCATGTGTTTCCCACAAATTATGATAAGTGTTTAACCCTTTCCCTCATATAGGCGCTTTCTGACGCCTTTGCAGCAGACGGCTTTTTGAAAACATAGTGACAAAAGAAGAAATTGCACAGAACGTGCAATTTCTCCTTTTGCCACAATGTTTTCCACTTTTAGTCATAGGTTATCCATTCAATTATGGAGATTTTCTATGTTTTGACAAAATACGTTCAAAGTCGTCTGCTGCAGAATTGTCGTATGAGGGAAAGGGTTAATAAAAGAGCATTCAAAGGAACACTTATATCATCTGCCAAAATGTCATTAAGTGAAAGCTTATGGTTGTTTAGTTTAAATGCAGAAGAAGCTGTTTAGGTTAAATAAATCATGCACGATGTTTGCTTCCTAGAGACCTAACCAGTACTCGTCCGTTTGTGTGGAAAAATCCAAAAGGCTGAACATGCTCATCACTGGATTTGAATCCTGGACCTTTGGTACAAGAGGCTGATGTTCTACAACTGCACTCCTGAACACAAAAGGATTTATAACGAATGACATGTGTTTGTTTGAAATATCCAAATCTACCAGAAAATGCACACTTACTTGGCAAATATGTTAGAAGACATGATTGGAGGCTCCCATCCCAGTAGAGGTACCCCCTGCATGTGTATGTGCATATCATAGATCCCCTGTAATAGAATCAAAATCATTGTTTTAATGATAGCTTGTTTTTAAATTTTCTGCTTCAGCCTTTTCCACTTGCAGACACATTTCAATGCATCATGAACGGACGACTTTTGAAAACAATGTTGCAAAGACAGAAATTGCTCATAATGAGCAATTTCTCCTTTTGCAACAGATTTTAAGAGATTTCAACTCTATCCTTATATTATATTCTCATTTATAGGGATTTTTTTCTATATAGTTTATGTATGTTATGAAGGTATGTATTACATAAGAAGTTTGAAAAGTTGTATGCTGTAGTTTTGTCATTATGTGGAAAAGGGTTAAATACATTTCAAATCAGGTTACTATTATTTTGATGTAGTGTTGAAAAGAAGGGACCATATATCCCTCACCTGAGTACTTTGGCTGATAATAAAGGCCATCTTGTGCAGTTCAACTTCAGTTGAGAGATTTGAGAAAAACCTAAGTGCATAATTAATTAACCCTTTCCGAAATCAACAAACCTGCAGCAGAAAACATTTAAGCATAAACATCAAAAACCTCTATCAATACAAGTTTATATAAGTTGAAAACATTGTGGCAAAAGGAGAAAGTGCTTATTTTAGGCAATTTCTTCTTTTGCAACAATGTTTTTAAAAAGTCCTCAGCTGCAGACGCATCAGAAAGCACCTAAATGTGGGAAAGTGTTGAAACAACAGCTTCTTGGATACAAACATGAAAACAATTGACCAAATCAATATAACTATGAATTACCTCATTGAATAGGTCCCCAATCCATTTGGCCAACATCAACACAATCATGACAGGTAAGCCGAGAGTGATATTTCCAGTTGCCTCAATGATGATAACAGCCAGACTTATCGTCATTCGAACAACACCTCCTGTAAGTATACAATCATGAACTTTAATCCTTTCCCATATATAGGAGTTTTCTTACACCTCTGCAGCCGATGACTTTTGAAAACATTGTGACAAATGGAGAAATTGCTCATGATGAGCAATTTCTCAATTTGCCACAATGTTTTCAATTCTATTAGTAATTATACTTATATATATAGATTTTCAACACTTTGAAAGTATTTTTCAAAGTCATCTCCTTAACCCTTACAGTGCTGAATTGTCTTTTCCAATACCTATACCAGCTTCTGAATATTTTTCTTAGAATTCTTTTGTAGAAGGGTATGTTCATATATGTATGATTTCTATGGATAACTCTATATGTTTTTTGTTCGATATATATTTACCATCATTTTGAGTCAGATTTTGTTTTCAAATTGTTGATATTTTTACTGTGACAGGTGAGAACAGGTGAGAGAAAAAAAATTACAAACAAAATTATTGTTTACCGAAATTACCTGCAATAAATAACACAAATGTTTACACTAAAACAATAAAATAAATGAGAAGTCACCTTAGAATTGGTAAGTTTATGAAATGTTCATGCAAATTCAATCATCAGGATAGTTATTCCAAAAAACATGCATGCACATGTATATTTTCACCGTCTGCCATTTTGAAACAGCCGGACAGATATATTTCTTTGTACGTAGGACAAATATATTGCCGACCGGGATAATCTTACTTCATGCACATCCTCAGGTTGTGTACTGCAACTGTGTAAAGTTTCATCAGAATCGGTCCAGCCGTTAAGGAGAAGTTGCGCTTACAAGACATATGGACAGACAGCCAGTTGGACAGACGGACGGATGGACAGGGTGATTCCTATATATACCCCCCCAAAACTTGTTTGTGGGGGGGTATAAAAAATGTTGCCTGGAGAATAAATTCTAACTTCTGACATTCTTGGTCAGGTTTTCTCAAATTAAATTTTGTATCATACCACCTACATCTAACTCTTTGGCTTTCTCTTTTCAAAATAATTGTTTATGTCTTCTTCACTTTCCCTTTCCCGTATAGAAGATTTTAAATGCCTGAGGTAAAGGGAAATCTTGTGGAAAAAGTGAAGAAATAAACATGTTTTCATCAGGTGTGTTCAAAGCGGAAATATAAGTTAAATAGTCAGGCAAATAACATGACTTCAAAACTATTGTGACGTATCACAGGCCAATTAATACCTTCAAACTGAGAAATAATGCAAGTTTCCTACCTAACATGGCAGCTGCTCCTATCAGCGCATATTTTCCTGAATCTAGCCATACCTACAACATAAACAAGGTTTAACCCTTTCCCGCATACAACAAATCTGCACCAGACGACTTTGAAAACATCTGAGTAAAAATATTGAAAACCTCTATAAATAAATGTATAACTATTGAATAGAGTTGAAAACATGGTGTCAAAAGGAGAAGTTGCTTGTTTTAAGCAATTTCTTCTTTTGTCGCCATGCGTTTAAAAAGCCGTCTGCTGTGGGAAAGGGGGGTTAAAAGCTCACCTGAACACAAACCTCAACAAAAAAAGGCCAAACAAAATTTAAGCAAAATCCACGGTAGAGTTATGTCCGTTACAGTATACATTCCCTTTATGGTGTTGAATAAATGTTTCAGAAAGGAAAAGCTGGTATGGCTGATCCATTCCCACTAGCACGAGGCATTTTGATGCATCTGCAGCAGACCACTTTTGAAAACATTGTGACAAAAGGCAATGAGCAATTAATTACTTTTACCACAACAGTTTTCAATTCTATCCAATAATAATAATTCTTTCTTTTATAAATATTTTCCATATTCTTGCTAAAGTCGTCAGCTGCACTTTTTTTTTTTTGCAAATAAGAAATAAGGGGGAAAATGGACCTACATGCAAACCTTAATGGAGCTTGCAATATACAGTCGCCTTAGTAGGATAAATACTTCAGGAGAAAAGTGGACCTCCTGACCTAAACACAAACCTTAATCCTTTCCCGCATATAGACGCTTTCTGACGCCTCTGCAGCAGACAGCTTTTTGAAAACATAGTGACAATGTTTTCCACTTTTAGTCATAGGTTATCCATTCAATTATGGAGATTTTCTATTTTTTGACAAAATACGTTCAAAGTCGTCTGCTGCAGAATTGTAGTATGATGGAAAGGGTTAATCAAGATTATGTCAAGTTGAATCAACATTGAACCAGATGTTGCAAAGATATAAGTTGTATGGTAAATTTTCACTATACACATATAAGGAAAACAAGATCTTGCCCCTGGCGGCATGTTTTTTAACAGATTGGAAAAATTTGAACAATCTTTGTAGAGTGTCACCCAATGAACATTTGTTCAAAAAATCTTCAAATCTGGCCTGTACTATTAGACAAGAAGATTTTTAAAGCTTTTACATTTTTATCTCTCTTTCTAATGCTGCTGCAACCAAAGTTCTCTATGGAATTCAATTATTTGAACCCATTTGAAAGAGGAGCACCTAAGTAACATTCCTGTGAAAATATTTTAAAATTGCGTCATATGTTAAGGAGGAGAAGTCCTTTGTAGGAAAATGTGAACAGACAGACCAGATAAGACGTCGACAGATCACAAAAGCTCACACTGCACTTCGTGCGCAGGTGAGCTAATAAATAAAACAGTTTGAGCAGAACATCCTTCTTTGAATACTAGTCAAATGGAACATCATCTCAAGCATAATGTGACAATGTATATAGAGGATCTTACATGAGTGCTAATTTGTTATTGTTTTTATGAAACGAGTCGACTGAAATAATATGAAGCGAGGCTCTGCCGAGCGTCATATTCGTTTCAGTCGACGAGTTTCATAAACACAATATCAAATAAGCACGAATGTAAGATTCTTTTTATCACATAACACCATAAAAAGATTGTTTTCAATCTTTAAATCGATCTTCCTTCGTCCTCATATAAACAGTGACCGAAGTTCACCCCGAAGTTCAAATCATGCATACTTCCACTGTAAAAAGTAGTCCCTATTAATAACCTTTTGATTTCATACAAAATTAGCAAAAAGGCACTTATAACATTTCATTTATCTAGATTTTTTTCTCTTTAAACAATATTTTTAATAAATGCCGAAATTCAGAACAATTGTAAACAATATGAAGTCATTTAAAGTGCCGTCACACTGGAGTGACGTCACATACGTGCTGTGAGTCGGCTATTTATGTAACTAGTTACATATGATATTTATGTCACTGCTTTATGTCACTCCTGGAGTGCAAGTTATGTGATAAAAATACTTACAGCACCTGGATATAGAAACTGTAGACATTTTTCAAATAGTCAGGTAGGAGAAAAGTGGACCTTAACACAAACCTTAACCCTTTCCCTCAAACAGATGCTTTCTGACGTCTCGGCAGCAGACGACTTTTGGAAACATTGTGACAAAAGTTGAAATTGCTCAAAACGAGCAATTTCTCCTTTTGCCACAATGTTTTCAACTTTTGTCAGTATTAAAGTAAAACTTTATAGAAAGAGATTTTTCGTATTTTGATGAGATGTGTTCGAGGTTGACTGCTGCAGATTTGTTGTATGTTGGAAAGGGTTAATAAAGATTATGTCAAGTTTCATTTAACCCTTTCCCTCATATGACAGTTATGCAGCAGACGACTTTGAACATATTTTGTCAAAATATAGAAAATCTCTATAAATGAATGGATAACCTATGACTAAAAGTGGAAAACATTGTGGCAAAACGAGAAATTGCACGTTTTAATTTCTTCTTTTGTCACTATGTTTTCAAAAGGCCGTCTGCTGCAGAGGCGTCAGAAAGCGTTTATATGAGGGAAAAGGTTAACATTGAAGCAGGAATTGCAAAGACAAGAGGTGTATGGTAAATAGCTTGCCCCTTCCCACATACAACTAATCTGCAGCAGATTGCTTTGAAAATATTTAGTCATAAATATGGAAGCTCTCTATTTATTTAAGAACACTAAATGAATAAAGTTGAAAACATGGTGGCAAAAGGAGATATTGCTCATTACGAGCAATTTGTCCTTTTGCTACCACGTTTTAAAAAGATGTCAGCTGCAGAGGCATCAGGTAGCGTCTACACAATGGATGAGAAGAAAAGCCTTCTTTTAAACCTTTCCCACATATAGACGCTTTCTGACACCTCTGCAGCAGACTATTTTTGAAATCATTGTGGCAAATGGAGAAATTGCTCATCATGAACATTGTCTCCATTTGCGACAATGATTTTCTTTATTTTGGACTTAATAATTTCGAAGTCGTCTGCTGCAGATTTATTGTTTGTGGGGAAATGGTCAAGCTGAACGTCATCTAAAGAACAATGTGACAATATATCAATACTTACAGCATCAGGGAATAGAAACTGTAGACAGACCCCAAACAGTCTCCCCCAGGCTGCTCCGATTAACAGACTGGGTATAAATAACCCGCTTGGAATGGACAGGCCATATGTCCAACAGGCCAGCAGGAAAAATGTGACACTGTACAGCAGTAGAGAAACCCCTCTGTAGGTACCTGGAAAATAGAAATCAGACGTGTCATACCTAGAAGAGATGATTCAGACAGGTCTCGCCAAAAACTTGATTATCTGTCTTACGTATAAACCTGTTCCAACATATGGCAAATCTACAGTAGACAACTTAGAAAACTGAAAACATGTCAATAAAAATATGGATCATGTCTATACAAATTCAAGTAATATAATTCAATAGAGTTTAAAACATTCCAGCAAAAGGAGAAATGGCTCATTTTTGCTGTAGAGGCATAAAAAAATGTAGCAAAAGGAGTAATTGTTTCACCTTTTGCCACAATGTTTTTAAAGATATTCTGCTGCAGATGTGCGACAGGGTTAAATCTTTTCCACTTGTAGATGCATTATGATACCTCTGCAGCAGAAAACTTTTGAAAACATTGTGGTAAAAAGAGAAATTGCTCAAATTGAGCAATTTCTCCTTTTGCCACAATGTTTCTAACTATTTTCAATCTTAACCCTTTCCCTCATATAGACAAAACGTGCAATTTCTATGGAGATTTTCTATGTTTTGACAAAATACATTCAAAGTCGTCTGCTGCAGAATTGTCGTATGAGGGAAAGGGTTAAAACTTTTCCATAATTTTGCATAGATGACTTCAAAATTGTCTACTGCTGGGTTTGTTACATGTGGGAAAGGGTTAATAGGCAACTTTTCTTACCTTCTGTATCATGGAAGAGATGTTTAACACTCGCCTCAGGAGCTTGGAAAAATATGGCTGCTGTTGAACTGTATTGGCCATCTGGACAGAAAAACTATGGAAAAAACATTTAAGATTTCAAAACTACTTTCTTCATTCCAAGATAAAACGAAATTTGACATTATTATGCCTGCAATAATTGTCTTTGATTTTTTTTGCACTTGATAGAGGAAAATCGAATAAAAAAAAATTTTTTGCTCTTAATTGTGTATTAAAGATGAGATCTATCCATTTCAAAATTAAACATGAAGTTTAAATACAAATGTACATGTACATGAACACTTTAAGGTCAACGTATCGTAAATCTCCATCAATAAAGGTATGATAATTGTATAGAATTGAAAACAATAGGTCTAAAGGAAAAACATCTTATAATGAGCCATATCGTTTTCAAGTCTTCTGCTACAAATGTGTTTGCAATTGGGAAAGATACAACTGTTTAGCTGATCGTCTTCTACAGGACCATCAGAGAAAATCATTTAACCCTTTCCCACATATAGATGCTTTTTGACTCCTCTGCTGCAGACAAGTTTAGAAAACACTGACAAAAGGAAAGATTACTCAATTGATTGATTGATTGATTGGGGTTTAACGCCGTTTTTAACAATTTCTCAGTCATATCACGGCGGCCAGTTCACCTACTCATGTGTTTCCTGGTTTTCGCACACCAGTACTCCACACAACAATCTTCCCAAGCAACTGGCTGCTTTTCCACATAGACTTAGCCCATTGGTGGAAGACGAATGACGCATGTCGCAATGACTTTTGTCAAACGTCGTAAAGAAAGTTGGCCGAGCCGGGATTCGAACTTACAACCCCTGGATTGACAGCCCGCATCGTTACCGACTGAGCTACCGGGACTCGACCGAAAGATTACTCAAAATAAGCAATTTCTCCTTTTGCCACAATGTTTTCAACATTTTTCATTAATTGTACTTTTAATTATAGGGCTTTCCCATGATTTTGGCAATATGTTTTCAGTCGTCTACTGCAGCTTTGTTGTAGGTGGGAAAGGGTTAATGCTGGGAAATTAGGCAATTGCTGGGGAAGTGTTGCTTCATGCATGTGGGTCCCAGTACAACAAGGTTATACTAACCTGAACAGGATATGTTTCTGGTTCCGCTCTCATTGGTTCACAATCATTATACAGGAATATGATAAAAAATGAGATGGTTCCCGATATGGCAGCAACAATCATTGTTTCCAGCACCTTTGGAATGTAGCCATGTATGTATCTGAAACAAAAAGACATATTATTTTATCTTTCATCGGATAGAATAAACCATTGAATACACTGCAGCACAGCTAGTAATTGTTCAAAAGATTTTAGGGAAAAAACAATTGCTAGTTCTTCAAATTTTCCGCTGTTTTCTACTTTAATAATAAGTTCATTAATTTGTAATGATTTTATTTTTTTGATGTTTACAAACTAGAAGAGCCTTAAACCTCCCTTTCCCACATGTTGACAGATTTTGACTTCAGTACATTAGACAAAATTTGAAAACATTGTGGTAAAAGGAGAAATTGTTCATAATGATCAATTTCTCCTTTTGCCACAATGTTTTCAACTGTTTTGGATAATTAAACTTTCCCTTATTAAGATTTTCGATAACATTGCTGATTTCATTGTCGTCTGATCATGATTTGTTATATATGGGAAAGGGTTAGATTATTAACTGTTTCCCTCATATAGACGCTATCTGATGCCTCTGCAGCAGACGGATTTTTGAAAACATTGTGACAAAAGAAGAAATTGCTCAAAACAAGAAATTTCTCCTTTTGCCACAATGTATTCCACTTTTAGTCATAGGTACATTCAATTATAGAGATTTTCTATCTTTTGACAAAATATGTTCAAAGTCGTCTGCTGCAGAATTGTTGAAGGAGGGAAAGGGTTAATGGCATTATCTGGTAAAAAATGTTTAAACCATTTGTCCAATTTGATATGTTAAAGGTCGTCTGCTTAAAAGTGTTCAATATAGAAAATTTAAAACATGATTGGGAATAAAAGTTGAAGACATTTTATGGAAAAGTGCAATTTGATCAAGGTCAAAATGAAGATTATCACTATTGTCTATTCCATATGAGTTTAACCCTTTCCCATATTTAACCCTTTCCCGCCTGCAGACGTCTTTTGAAAACATTGTGGCCAAAGGTGAAATTGCTCATGATGAGCAATTTCTCCTTTGGCCTCAATGTTTTCAACTTTATTTAACAATTAAGCTAGCTTTTATGGAGATTTTTCAGGTTTTTATCACTATGTTTTCAAAGTCGTCTGCTGCAGATTTTTTGTATGTGGGAAAGGGTTAACAAATCTGCAGCAGATGAATTTGTAAACATCTCAGCAAATCTATGAAAAATATCTTTTAATGTAAAATATTATAATTGAAAAGAATCATTATGAGCAATTTCTCTTTTTGTCACAATGTTTTCAAAAGTTGTGTGCTGCAAGTGGATCAAAAAGCATCTATATTCAGGAAAGAGTTAAAAGGAAACCAGACTTACCTATTTCTGAACACAGTGAGTTTATAATTTATGTGATTGAACAAAGCACCAAGTAACCCCCCTGGAAATAAAACAGAACAACATCATTACATATATCTGGTGTTTTAACCCTTTCCCTCATATAGACGCTTTCTGACGCCTCTACAGCAGACGGCTTTTTGGAAACATAGTGACAAAGGAAGAAATTGCACAAAACATGCAATTTCTCCTTTTGCCACAATGTTTTCCACTTTTTGTCATAGGTTATCCATTCAATTATGGAGATTTTCTATTTTTTGACAAAATACGATCAAAGTCGTCTGCTGTAGAATTGTCCTATGCGGGAAAGGGTTAACATTCACAATTGTCCTGATACAGGCAACTTTTGAAACCATTGTGGGAAAATGTGAAATTGCTGTAAATTCAATTTTTATGTTTTCATCTCAAGGTCACAGTTATACTTCCAGATGTTATTTCAACAGTAACCTTTCACAACCTTAACCCTTTCCCACAGACAAACAAGAGGGCCATGATGGCCCTATATCGCTCACCTGATTTAATAGAACTTCAATAGTTTTCAAAGTTTTATATTCTATAAATATAAGGACAAGCCCCACCCCCTTACGGCCATGTTTTTCAACGGATCGGAAATATTTGAACAAGCTTGGTAGGGGGTGCCACAAGGAACATTTGTGCAAAATAATTTTCAAATCGGGCCAGCACATTTGGACAAGAATATTTTTTAAGATTTGACAATTTTCCCCTTTTCTGATGCCGCAACAGCCAAAGTTCTACTTCGTGCATAGGTGAGCTAAAAATCTGCAGCAGACAGTTTTGAAAACATTCATGCAATGACTATAAAAATCTCTATAAATGAAAGTATAATTACTGAAAAAAGTATAAAACATTGTGGCAAAAGGTGAAATTACTCATTTTGAGCAATTTCTCCTTTTCAATCATTTGTTTCAAAAGTCGTCTGCTGCAGATGCATCAGAATGCAAATGTAGGCGGGAAAGAGTTAAATGTTCCCACTTTCAAATGCATTTGGCCGCATCTGAAAAAGAAGACTTTTGAAAACATTGAGAAAAATTGAAGAAATTGCCACAATGCTATATTTTTTTTATTCAATTATTATACTAGCATTTATAGAAATTTTCCATATTTTTACCTAGAAAATTTCAAAGTTGTGTGCTGAGGATTTGTGAAGTGTGTGAAAGGCTTAAAAAGTATTTTTTTCATATACCAAAACATCTTCAGTTGATGTTTAACAATTTCCTTGACACTGCTGAATTTTGACACTTTTGCATTCATCAACTTTTGATAACAAAACAATTTTTTTTTTAATTCTTTCAAAGTACCAAACTTCAAGGGATTGGTAATAAGCTAACCCTTTCACACGTACTGTTGTATTTTGATAAAGTCTTAGTCAGTAATAGCAATGGTCATAGATCCAGGGGGGTTTGAGTTCAAACCCTGCCTCGGCCATTCATTCTTTACGATGACTGATAAGTCATTGTGACTACTGGTCATTCGTCTTCTACCAATGGGATATGGGCTTAACCCTTTTCCACATATAGCAAACCTGCTGCAGACGACATTGAAAGCATGCGGGCAAAAACACAGAAAATCTCTATAAATGAAGGTATAATTACTGCTAAAAGTTGAAAACATTGTGGCAAATGGAAAAATTGCTCGTTTTGAGCAATTTCTCATTTTGTCACAATGTTTTTGTTAAGTCGTTTGCTGCAGAGGCATAAGATGGCGTCTATATGTTGGAAAGGGTTAATAGTCTACATGGGAAAATAGCCAGTAACACGGGAAGAATGTTGTGTGGATAACAGGTTAGAGAAAGCCAGGAAATACAAGTAAGATGAACAGGCCGTTATATAACTAAAATATCATTGAAAAAGAATGCTTTTAACTCCAATCAATACTTCAAATTTACTCTTACCTATGACACCCATGATTATGAACATGAAAATTTCTACGCCACCATAATTCACCGACTGTAAAAAGTAAAATGATTGGCTATTTTAATAAGATTTGTTTTTATTTCAACCTATGAGATAAGTTTGAAGACACGCGGCATCAGAAGAATGGATAATCTTTACAAAATATTTTTTTTTTCAATTTAAAAAATATAATTATCCATTTCTCCTTTTCTCATAATGATGTTAGAATAACTAGTTTTAACCCACATACGACAAATCTGAAGCAGATGACTTTGAAAATGTCTACTCAAAAATATGGAAAAAATCACTCTAATTGTAGGTATAATTACTGAAAACAATTGAAAACTTTGTGGCAAAAGGAAAAATTGCTCATTTTGAGCAATTTCTACTTTTGTCACGATGATTTCAAAAGCCGTCTGCTGCAGATGTGTCAGAGAGAGTGTATATGAGGGAAACGGTAAAAGATGATAGGAACCAGTCATTGGATGGTGATTTACCACTGACAAAATACTGCCAATATGTAAGCAGTGCTAGATTTGGCTTGTTGAACACCTTTTTTAACCCCTTTCCCACAAACAGCAAATCAGCAGCAGTCAACTATGAAAATGTCTATGCGAAAATATGAAAAATCTCAACAAATGAAAGTAAAATTATTGAATAAAGTAGAAAACATTGTGAGGAATTTCTCCTGTTATCACATTGCTTTCACAAATCCTTTGCTGTAGAGGCATCCAAATAGGTCTGTATGAGGGAAAGGGTTAAATAACTTACAGAGTGACTTTTTCCTTCCTTGTTTAGAGAGACCTACCAGTATTCTAATGAGAGCTGTAAATTGTCCAAGCTCATCATGTGTAAAACTTAGATCATTAGCAAAACCAGTAAAGTTTATCGATGATTTCATAAGCTGTCTGCTGCAGAGGCATCAGAAAGCTTCTATATGAGGAAAAAGGTTAATAACAAAAGAATGCGACAGAAAAGACTAATTCACTTACTGGGAAAGTTCCAAAGTTAAAAAGACCCGGCGAAGAAAGATCTAAGCATTTCCCTGAACGACAACTTGCAACAATATTTAGAGTAACTGTGGACAACATGGAACAAAAAAACTGAAATAAAAGAGAGGATTGATTGATTGATTAAATCAGGTTTAACATCATTTTCAATTTTTTTTCAGTAATATCACTGCAACCAATTCACCTAGGCTATCCATATATTTCCTGGCTTGTTAACACCAGTACTACACACAACATGATTTCCAAACAACTCAATTGTTGGAAACCGAATTATGACACTTGTTGCATTGACATTTGTAAAACATCTGAAAGAATGTTGGCCGAGCTAGGGTTCAAACTTCCAACCCATGGATTGACAGCCCCCATCTCTTCTAGGGTTTGGCTTAAAAAACAGAGGAAAATTTTACACTACAAAACATTCAAGAATATAATTGAAAATAATGAATAATTTCTCCTTTTTCCCAACATTTTCTATTGAGTTTCAATTATTGTAAAAGTAAAAATTAGCTTATCAGCTTAATTTCCAAATGAGTCATGGCAGGTGAAATGGCATCTTATTGCATCTCTTAGTCTGTGTAGGCATTATACATATAGGTATAAAGACCAAAAGCAAGCAGGTGAAGATATTTATTTTTTTGTTTAACCCTTTCCCACAGACAACAAATCTGCAGCAGACGACTTTGAAAACATCTCAACAATAATATGGAAAATCTCCCTAAATGAAGATATATTTATTGAATAGAGTTGAAAACGTTGTGTCAAAAGGAGAAATTGCTTGTTTTAAGCAATTTCTTCTTTTGTCACAATGTTTTCAAAAGTCGTCTGCTACAGAGGCGTCAGAAAGCGCCTATATGTGGGAAAGGGTTAATTGTGTAATAAGTATCAAAGGCAAGATTTGCCTGTCATTATGATGTACTCTAGACATCTATTTGGTGAAAAAAGAAGAGATTTCTTGCATGAAATAAAACCATAGGCCATTAAAAATCAAGACCAGTGAAGATCTCGATCAACTTACTCAACCACACAATCTGATATTAAAATGCACAGTTCACAACAAAATTTGTACTATTAATTTGTTTCCACATTCTTCAGATTTCAAATTAATCCTTTCCCTCATATAGACGCTTTCTGACGCCTCTGCAGCAGATGGCTTTTTGAAAAAATAGTGACAAAAGAAGAAATTGCTTAAAACAAGCAATTTCTCCCTTTGCCACAATGTTTTCCACTTTTAGTCAAAGGTTATCCATTCAATTATAGAGATTTTCTATTTTTTGACAAAATATGTTCAAAGTCATCTACTGCAGAATTGTTGTATGTGGGAAAGGGTTAATTCCACTAACTGTTCCCGTTATTTCATTGCTTAAGACTAAATGAAATAGTTCATTGTTTACTATCTTATAAAATGTTAATCCCTTACTATTCTCCACGTAAGAGCTTGGTTCCAAAAACTGGCCCCTTCTTCAAGACTAAATAGAACACCCCCTACTGGAGCCCCAAAAGCAGCTGAGACCCCTGCAGCTGCCCCTCCAGACACAAAATCTCTCTTCTCAGTATCAGATCGGAAATATTCAAATAACTGAAAGTAAACAGACAATACATAGCCATTTCAAGTATTTCCTTGATTCAGATCAAATTTGATGTCTTGGCAGAAGTTGACTTTTGAAAACATTGTAGGAAAATGAGAACCTCTAAATAAGAGATTTCTCATTTTTCCATTATCTTGTCAACCCTTTCATCAGATGCGAATTCTGATTTTGTAGATTTTGTAAAATCCCTCTCAAAGCAGACACCACTTACATTATCTTCTCAGGTAAATAAACAAGGTTATTCTTAACCCTTTCCCACATAACAATGCTTTCTGACGCCTCTGTAGTATAACGATTGGATTAAAAGACTTCTAGAGTGTTGACAAAGTTATTCTAAAATTTGACTAAGTTATCTTGTTTTTGACCATCTTTCAACCAGTTTAAAACTTGATCAAAATTTAGTGAAAACGAACGTTCTGATTAATTTTCATGAATATTGGATGAAAATAGTGACTTCTAGAGTGTTTACAAGGTTATTCTAGTTTCTGACCTAATTATTACCCCATTTTCTCTCATGAAGATTGGAAGAAAAGAGTGACCTTTATAGTCAATGTTAAGTTACCTTACCAAGACTAACTTCTGGCAAAACTATAACCTTGACCGTGGTCATCTTTCTGTTATACAATACAAGTGATTGAGACATAGTTATTGAAAAAGTAGCCTCCGACGTAAGCTGTCCCTGTCACCAGAAAGTGGTTGCTATGTCTCTTTCCACATTTGTGGGTGAGACAAAAAGATCATTGAATAGATGGAAGCAATCTACGAAATCTCACCTTAAGATCAAATTTAAATGAGGATGATCTCCCCTGAGAGATCCCAGCAGCCACCACTGCACCTGAATGTATCATTGGTCCTTCCTGTGGAAATCAAAATGTTACACATGTTATAAACCTTTAACTGTTGACTCTTCTCACCTCTACAGCAGATGTCTTTTTAAACAAGAGGCCGAAAAGGACCAATATTGCTCCACAGCCATTAGGCAAAAATTAAATCACCAAACAGCCCCATCCCCTGTTTTTCTACAAAATTATTTCACTATAGCCATATACGGCAAAATAGCCCCGCCCCCTGGCGGCAATGTTTTTCGACCAACCAACTTGGCTTGAAGGAATCTGATAGAGGGTCACCCAAGAAACATTTTTACAAAATTATTTGAAAATCGGCCTGACACTTTCGGAGAAGAAGATTTTTTAAGTTTTCACTATCTTTTTCTTTAGATTGCCATAGAAACCAGAATTTACGGACGGACACACGCACGACAGACAAATCGCCATGACATAAGCTCGACTGGCTTTCAGCCACTTGAGCGAAAAAGTGTGGGTAAAAGGAGTAATTGCTCATCAGGAGCATTTATTTCACAATGTTTTCTGCTGTGTCATAATACCAGTTCTTACAATGTTTGACACTGTATTATTTCCCAACACATTTTCAAGCTGTCATCTGAAAATATCATAACAGGTAAATTAACTGTCTTTTAAGCATAAAAAAAACGTAATGAATTTGATAAGCATATCCAATAATTTTTTACAAAACAATAAATAGAGTTCAACCCAATTCAAAATAATGACTTCACTTCCAATGAATTTTATTTTAAAAAGCTTTCAAAAGGCTTCAAGTTATAATAAATATGCAGACGACTTTGTAAACATATAAGCAACAAGAAAATGTGTCCATGGAACACGGATGCCCCGGTTGTTAACTATATTTTAAAACAAAACTTTTATCTAAATAAAGTTTCATAATGATAGGACATCAGGTTCACTAAAATCTAACTTGACCAAAAACTTTAACCTGAGAATGGAATGGACGAACAGACAGACGAACGGACGGACGAACAGTTGGTCCAACCTCAAATTGATACAATTTTTTAAACAATGATATGTTGATTGTCATTTGTGTGAAGTTTCATAATGATAGGACATCAGGTTCACTAAAATCTAACTTGACCAAAAACTTTAACCTGAGAATGGAATGGACGAACAGACAGACGAACGGACGGACGAACAGTTGGTCCAACCTCAAATTGATACAATTTTTTAAACAATGATATGTTGATTGTCATTTGTGTGAAGTTTCATAATGATAGGACATCAGGTTCACTAAAATCTAACTTGACCAAAAACTTTAACCTGAGCGGGACGCACGAACGGACGGACGGACGAACGAACGAACGAACGGACGGACTAACAGACCGGAAAACTATATGCCCCTCATACTTTGTATGCCGGGGCATAAAAACATGGTACATGTAAATTTCCACCAATAACATTTGAATACAGTCAAAAACAATATGGCAAAAAGAATGGTCTTTATCTTCTTCCACAATGTTTTCAAAGGTAGGTAGATGAATCAAAATCGATCTGCATGTATGAAAAGGCTAATAACCGATCCACTAGACAAATAAAAGCACTGGAAGTACTCACAGCTAACTGAGTGAGGGTTTTGAAAAGTATAATTTTTTTTGGGGGGGAAACTCCCTTTAAATGAAAGTACAATAATTGAACAGAGTTGAAAACATGGTGACAAAAGTAGAAAATGTTCGTTTTGAGCAATTTCTTCTTTTGTTGCCATGTTTTCAAAATGTCCTCTGCTGCAGAGGCATCAGAAAGTGTCTATATGAGGGAAAGGGTTGATTACAATGACTATATTACCTTTCCCACGGCCAGTCCCCCCGCTACTGCTGCCACAACTCCTATCACTTTAACAATGAGGGTTTTTATTCGAACAACCTCTGGAACTTTTACACCATTGAGGAAACATTTAATTTGTGGAATACCGCTACCAGCAGCAACCGGCTGTAAATATATATAATTTTGCTTTAGTCATGAAATAATTGTAAATGAGCTCCCCAATCGTGATTTGAACCATTTCCTTCTTGCAAGCACATATTGACATAATTGCAGGGAAAACATTGTGATAAAAGGAGAAATTCCTCATAATGAGAAATTTCTCTTTTTGCCATAATATTTTCAACTCTATACAATATTATATTTGTCTTAGTTTTGCCTAGATCTTTTCAAAGTAAGCTGCTGCATATTTGTTGCATATTGGAAAGGGTTTATTCAAGAAATCATTTACATAGCATAAACAAACGCTTGTGTAGAAAGCAAGAACAACCCATTTGAGACTCTACTGTCTGTTGGTAACTGAAACATGTACTTGAAAAGCTGATGTAATGTCAAAAAATTGTCAATACCTTTGACCTCAAACACAGCCTTATATCCTTACCCACGTACAACAAATCTGAAGCAGAAATCTTTGAAAACATCACTGCAAACTTATGGAACATCTCTATATTTGAATGTATACCGCTAATTATTGAAAACTGAAAACATTGTAACAAAAGGAGAAATTACTCATTCTGCTACAAGTACTAATTGGTCCCCATGGGATCAAGAATAACTGGCCCAAGAGGGCCATTATCGCTCCTCTGTCTGAAGGCTAAATAACCCTACTCTATTTTGTCTTTATCTTTTGTCAAATTAATTAATGTGACTAAGGGAAATTAATTGGAGGTTAACAGAGAAATATTTATATGAAAATATTTTTCTATAGTTAACACTTTGGGCATAAAGGTTATTATAGTCCTGCCCCCTGGTGGTCATGTTTTCTGCCCAATCAAAAGGACATGAAGGAATTTAGCAGATCATCAACCTATGAAGCTATGAACAATTCTATGTTACAATATTCCAAAAAAATATTCAACTTCTCATATGTGACAAAATTAATAAAAAAAAATGTTTCTATGCAACTGAAATTACTATATCAGATAAATGAAGGACTCTCAAAGAGCCTCTTTGTTTTAAAGAAGTACTTTAAATTCTATACTTACCGCAAACATAACAGTTGGTATGGCTCCTATCATGACTAAAAGGGCATTTAGTCCAACCCAGGATAACAAAGGAATGGCAAGACAGTAATCCTCTGCACATCTGTTGACCTCTATACTATGTTAAGGCTTTTATAACCAAGAAAAGACTAAGCGCACTGCTCTATTAATAACAAGAGGCCCAAGAGGGCAAGTATCTCTCCACGGCCATTAGGCAAAAATTAAATCTCCAAACAGCCCCGCCCCCTGATGGGTCACCCTAGGAACATTTGTACAAAATTATTTGAAAATCAGCCTGACACTTTCGGAGAAGAAGATTCTTTAGGTTTTCACTGTAGCCATATAAGGTAAAATAGCCCCCACCCCCTAGCGGCCATAGTTTTCGACCAATCAACATTGCTTGAAGGAATCTGATAGGTCACCCTAGGAACATTTCTACAAAATTATCTGAAAATCAACCTGACACTTTCGGAGGAGAAGATTTTTTAAGTTTTTATAAGGCAAAATAGCCCCACCCCCTGGCGGCCATGTTTTTCGACCAATCAACATGGCTTGAAGGAATCTGATAGAGGGTCACCGAAAGAACATTTCTACACAATGTGTCCATCAAAGTATCTGTGACCTTGACATTTAACTGGATGACCTCTGCCTTCAACTCAGAAGAACGGACTCAATGAGATAATTTTATAGAGTGCCCACAATAAAGGGTAAGGTTCAGTATTGAAATAGACCTGTTTAATCCACCCTATCTGGGCCCCAGCTGTCACATTTAACCCTTTAACTCATACGACAATTCTGCAGCAGACGACTTTGAACATATTTTGTCAAAAAAAATAGAAAATCTCTATAATTGAATGGATTGATTGATGTTTAACGCTGTTTTTAACAATTTCTCAGTTATATCACGGCGGCCAGTTCACCTACTCATGCATTTCCTGGTTTTCTCACATAAGTACTCCACACAACAATCTTCCTAATTGAATGGACAACCTATGACTAAAAGTGGAAAACATTGTGGAAAAAGGAGAAATTGCTCGTTTTAAGCAATTTCTTCTTTTGTCACTATGTTTTCAAAAAGTCGTCTGCTGCAGAGGAGTCAGAAAGCGTCTATATGAGGGAAAGGGTTAATCCTTTCCCACTTGCATACCGTTTTCGTTTTAAGGATCAAGTTAGGATTTTTAAATTATTTCCCAAATACTGCCCACAAATATGATGCAGATGCTTTTATAAACATCTAGACAAAATACCAACAATTTCTGAAAATGGAAGTAAAGGTATTGAAAAGAGTTTAACCCTTTCCCACATACAGCCACCTTTTGACACCTCTGCAGCAGATGCCTTTGGAAACATTCATTCAAAAACACTATAATTGAGGGTATAATTGCCTAAAAAAATTGAAAACATTGTAGCAAAAGGAGAAATTGCTCAAAACGAGAAATTTCTCCTTTTGCTACAATGTTTTCAATTTTTTTAGGCAATTATACCCTCAATTATAGTGTTTTTGAATGAATGTTTCCAAAGGCATCTGCTGCAGATTTCTTGTATGTAGGAAAGGGTTAAAACATCTGCATGTGATCATGATGAATCAAAATGCATCTGGTAAGTGTTAAGAGAATGAAATACTCCCAAGCTATTCATAGCTTGGTGACCGCACATTGCGTCATAATGCAGCAAGAAATTTGAAAAGGATACGATGTTTAACATAGGAATATTTCAGGTTGGATGCATGTTCCACACAGAAATCTATAAATGAGGCAATCAGACCCGTACTGATTCCAATCAGTGCCATGACAAACCATCTAGCCATCTCTCGCTTCACCGCTAACTGTAAATAAAATAACAACAATAGATGTTTGACAAACATTATGGCCCCGTAACTGTCACTTTGTCAGGAACAGGTTAAAGGACAAGGTGACCATGACCTTTAAATTGATGACCACAAAATCAAGAGTGGTCATATACTGGTCATGCCCAACCTCCTTGCTAAATTTTATCAATGGACAAGCTTTTTGTATTCATCAAAGTCACTGTGACGTTGACCTTTGACTGGATGACCTCAAAACAACAGGGGTCATTTACTGTTCATGCCCAAATCCCGCTGCTAAGTTAGAGTAATGTATAATTGATTGATTGATTGGGGTTTAACACCCTTTTCAACAAATTTTCAGTCATATCACGGCGGCCAGTTCACCTATTCATGTGTTTCCCGACTTTCTCACACCAGTAATCCACACAACAATCCTTCCAACCAAATGGCTGCTTTTCCACATAGACTGTTAGCCCATTGGTGGAAGACGAATGACTCTTGTGTCACAATGACCTTTGTCAAACGACAGAAAGAATGTTGGCCGAGCTGTGGTTATCACTTACAACCCCTGGATTGACAACCAGTGTCGGTACAGACTGAGTTACCGGGCTCAGCAGTAATGTACAATGTGTTTAACTAAAATAAATACATATACTTCATTTTTTAGAGATTTTTCATACTCTAGCAAAGTTGTCTTCTGCAGAAATGTTGTATGCGTGAAAGCATTTACGTCAACTCCACAACCACTAGGGAGGGAATCAATTACTACCATACTCTTTCTGGGATTTCCACTCTTAACCCTTTTCCATATACAATAAATCCTTGAAATTATGACCTAAAAAAATTGGTAACTCCTTTTAAATAAAAGTACAATAATGGAGTTGAATTGAAAACATGGTGACAAACGGAGAAATTGCTAATTTTTAGCAATTTCTTCTTTTGTCGCCATGTTTTCAAAAAGCTGTCTGCTGCAGAGGTATCAGAAAGCGTCTATATGAGCGAAAGGGTTAAGGGGTACACTCAAACCAGGGAAAAGCAATTACTACGCTCAGCATTAGGGAGGGAAGCCATTACTATGACTGTCTTTGTCTCCGACTCCTAAGACACTCTTGCCATAACACCAATTGGTTGGTTCTAGGACTTGTAGCCCTTTCTTCTATGTCAGAGTAAATTTAGGCATAAATGCATTCATTGTTACTCACAGTTGTTGAACTATCTTTCTCCTCTCTCTGAAAGATTGTGTTCTCACATACATCATAGTCTAAACTCTGAAAAACGGAATTAATTCATTTATTGGGGGGTTTCCCCATTTCCAACACTTTTTCAGTTACATAACAACATAAGTTCACTTATTTATAATCCATGGGTGCCTAGCCAATTCTGGACTAGAAATAGGGCAGCAGACGACTTTAAACATATTTTGTCAAAAGATGGAAAATCTATATAATTAAATGGATAACCTATGACTAAAAGTGGAAAACATTGTGACAAAAGGAGAAATTGCTCATTATGAGCAATTTATTCTTTTGTCACAATGTTTTCAAAAGTCATCTGCTGCAGAGGTGTCAAAAAGCGTCTATATATGGGAAAGAACGAAACTTTTTAACTGTAGTCACTCAATGCCAAAATAAAGCTCAAACTCAGTACTTAACAATTTATTCTTTAACCTTTTCCCACCTGCAGATTTGTTTTGATTCATCTTGAAATCATTGTGACAGAAGGAAAATTGCAGATAAAGGACAATTTTTTCTTTTGTATCAATGTTTTCAACTCTATTCATATTTTTGCTTTACCCTTTCCCTCATACGACAATTCTGCAGCAGACGACTTTCAACATATTTTGTAAACAAATGGAAAATCTCTATAATTGAATGGATAACCTATGCCTAAAAGTGGAAAAATTTGTGGCAAAAGGAGAAATTGCTTGTTTTGAGCAATTTCTTCTTTTGTCACTATGTTTTCAAAAAGCTGTCTGCTGTAGGGGCATCAGAAAGCGTCTTTATGAGGGAAAGGGTTAAAAGTTTTCAGCGCTGTCTGCTGAAGATATAATGTATGTGGGAGAGGGTAAAGTACAACTGACCCTAACCAAACTTCTCAACCAGATGCCAACACTGACAGAGACATATAATGGTGAACAGCATAAGCTCTCATCAACTGTTTTGAGGGTGAGCTAAAAATGACATGTGCAAAGAAGTTGGTCAATAACTTAATCATTATCTATCAACCCTTTACCTCATATAAACGCTTTTGGATGCCTCTGCAGCAGACGGCTTTTTGAAAACAAAGTGACAAAAGAAGAAATTGCTCAAAACAAGCAATTTCTTCTTTTGCCACAATGTTTTCCACTTTTAGTCATAGGATATCCATTCCAGGGGTCGAATTTAGCCAGATTTTCTACTTGCATTTTTTCGCAAGTGCTATTTTTTGTTACTTGCTAAATGAAAAAACAACTTGCATCTTTGAGTACTTGTTAGAACTTTAATTTTAAGCAACACAATGTTAACTACAATAATGCAATACACTTTTATGGTCAATGTAATGTAAACATGGTCCAAAACATGCTGTGAAAAGAAGCTGTTGAGACTGTCAGATATACAGCATAGTCTAGAAACTGTGTCTCAGTTTCTGGCTCCATATGGTAGAGTATGGGGTCTTTTCTGTCTTAGTCCAGACAACCACCATCTTGTCAGACCAGGTTTTGGGTCATATTCTCTAAGGGCAACATCAGCAACTTTAATTCTCATCAAAATATTAAGTATTTCAGCACCAAGCATACACCATATATTTTTCTCACATGATGCATTTAAGACTAAGCCAAATAACACACAGAAACAACCCCCAAATAATACAAATTCAGGTGTTCTGGTGAAGATTGCATCGATAAATGAGCTTTAAGCTAATGTTCAAAAGTTGAATATGAAAAAAAATATATATATTTTCCAGCACTGTACACCTTGAGTAAAACCAAATGAAGAAAAGTCATTTATGAAAACTGATGAGCTATTGTTTTTTAATTGGAAACAGGAATCTAGAGTATCATTCCGCCGATCTGAGACATAATACTATAAGCGTTTAATTCTTACCCAGGGCTCTCACTAGGCTTTAATTTTATGGCGAAGTGATGCGACCTAGGAAGAAGTGATATTTCTTGTTTGTCGATCATCACGCGTCGTAATCTCATCGTTTGGAATAGAACACATTAACTTAAACAATGGTGAAATAAATCGCCTAAATATAAATAACAATTAATAAGTGGACATCTTTTAATTATTTATTTGCTGTTTTCCGGTTTCTCCTTTAATTAATTGAACTCGGCAACTTACGTATTTCCTAGTTTGCGATCCGAACAGTCGCCGAAATATAATAAATGAAGCTACCTTTTCCTCGCCGTCCATTCCGTAAAGGTGTCAGTCAATTTGTAAAGAAGCCTGTCGTAAGTGTCGCAAACAACGTAAATTATTTGTATCGGGTTTGAGATCAGAAAATTGTGTTCTTAAGTCGCCGAAATACAATTAATGAAGCTACATTTTGTTCGCCATTTCAGGCATTTCGTAAAGAAGTCAGTCGCAAGTGTCCAAAACAATGTTTATTATTTGTATCGGACAAACATACAATCTCTTTATGAGTAAAATTATATAGGTTTTTTGTTGAATTGAGGAATTATCTTTTGATTGGTTAATTACGAATATTATGACACCCCCATGCTACAGCATTTATTATGAAGCCCTGAAAAATATTCTGATGTGTTTTCAAATTCTCAATTATTAAAGACGATTTTCTCATTAAACGAAGAAAAGATTCACAACCTCATTAATACTATTGAAAGGGTTAACAAATAATTCGACTTCAATCTCATTTACATCGGATACGTATTTAATGATTTTACATGGGGGTGCCATAATATTTGATATGACTATCGGTTCTTTGTTTATGCAAATTAGACGATTTTGATTGGACAATCGGTTCAATGTCATTGTGTTAGTGAAATGATTTGTTCCTCAGCTTTAACTATATATACATATATACACACTCAGATGTCAAATATTACTGTTTATTGCGCTAGCGACACAGTAACTAATGCATGCGTACCCGTTAGCGTTTGTTTTGAGATTTTGTTTTGTAAATAAGAGACTCGCGATTTTTAGCAAGTTGATTATTTATCAGGTCGCTATCGGCAAAACTGACTCGCATTTAGCGAGTATGCGAGCTTAAATTCGAGCCCTGCATTCAATTAAAGAGATTTTCTATTTCTTGACAAAATATGTTCAAAGTCGTCTGCTTCTGAATTGTCGTATGAGGGAAAGGGTTAAAGCTGTCTGCTGCAGACGACTTTGAACATATTTTGTCAAAATATAGAAAATCTCTATAATTGAATGGATAACCTATGACGAAAGGTGGAAAACATTGTGTCAAAAGGAAAAAGTGCTCATTTTGAGCAATTTCTTTTTTTGTCGCTATATTTTCAAAAAGCTGTCTGCTGCAGAGGCGTCGAAAAGTGTCTATATGAGGGAAAGGGTTAACTATCCTTACTTACTTCATATGTTCCTGAAAGAACCATATCTGTCATTTCCACATCTGTTTTTGGTTCAGTGATCTCCTGGGATGAAGCTTTCTGTGTTGATATTGAAAACTCATCATCACTATCTGTGTTTATCTAAATATCATAAAAATATCTATTTCAATGCCATAAACCCTTTCTTACATGTTCTGTAGATATGTTTCAAGCATCTACAGCAGAAACTTTTTGAAAACATTATTCCAAAAAGGAGATACTGCTAATAGTAATAATGAGCAATTTGTCCTTTGCTAAAATGATTTCAACTGTATTAAATAATAATACTTTAATTTACATAACATTTTCCACATTATATTTACTATTTATAAGTGAAGGTATAATTAATGGGAAAAGTTGAAAACATTGTGGCAAATTGATTGTTTTGAGCAATATCTCCTTTTGCCACATTGTTTTCAAAAGTCGTCTGCTGTAGAGGCGTAAGAAAGCATATATAGGTGGGAAAGGGATAACTTCAGTTTTTCTCTACCAAAATATATGTTGTGGGTAGTACCATTTAGATGCTTAGAATAATATCTAATGGCAATCTTGCTAAGGACTCACATCAAAGGGTTAAATGCAAACGTTAAGATTTTAATATTTTATTTTGAGGAAAAAAATCCTTAGACTGAACCAAACATTGACCTAGTTCAATAGTTTGTATATATAGTACTATACTGCACTGTACTCTCACTATATTGACCACTGTCTGCCTTAGGTAAAATATGATTTTGAATTATTGAAGAAATAAGACCGATCCATCGTTTAATTCATATATATGGAGACGATATGACAGTGGTTTGTTATTAACATCCTGTGTTAGCATAGACCTGCTGTTTGTTTACATAACAACTTCTCACTTTCGGTGCATATTTAAGGATCTTAGTTATGTACGTCCATAGTTCGCTAGTGTCTTATTATTCAAAGCAATAAATCTTACAGGTTAAAATAAACTTACTCTTGGTGAGCTTAAGCGTGTTGAAAGTGAGCCAAGTAACGACGAACTTTCACTTTCATTAATCGCCATCTTTACATCATGTGATGCTGAGATTTTTCATCTTAGATTCTGATCTCATCGTTTGAGAATATTATTCTATACGTTTACTTACTCAAACAACTTATGAACCCAATCGTCTCCATATATATATATATAAATTCAACGATGGATCTGTCTTCATCAAAGTATCGCTATCACATAAGATATTGATATAAATATAGCGTGGACATTTGGAATAAAATGTATCTAGAACATCCATATATAAATATATGTTAATATTTAAATTTAAACATTGCTTCACTTTCGTAAGCTAATTTCTATAATATTTACAAACACTTCCAATCTGTTGTTCGAACCAAACGATTCAATGATTGCCCTCATCATATTATATCATCTGAGAAAAGCAAGATTGTTTATTATTAAATCTTGCATATTGGTTTATGGTGGGCTAGGAAGAGGTTATGAACAAATCCCGAGCTACACGTATATGCAGCTAATGCTTTAGTATGAAAGTGTCCTTAAGAGATGAAAATATATTATGTCATACACACAAATAAACTTTGAATACCATCCAGAATGAACATGTTCCGTTTTGAAATAGTGTTTTTGTTCCATTTTGGAATAGTGTTTTTAATCGATTGAATGTTTTTCGGGAACTTATACCACAACAGTCTTACCCAACAAATCGAATGTGCCACTCAGATTGATTGCTGAAATTAATTAAATTAAATCAATAACACTAATCTGGTTTTGTGTTTATAGAATGGAAAACCATGTTATTCTCTAACAAATAAAGCAAACAGATAATCCTGGAGACAGGTAAATGCCTACGTCAATTATAATGATTCTGGATAAGCTTATTTCTGAAACTGTACTAATATTCGGATATACACTAATTGCGTCTTTCAGTGTAAATATTGGGATTTTAGGTATCAAATGAGAAAGTCAGGGTATATCAAGGGCATTTTTATATTACGTATATTGTAAACAGAATTAATTGGCTTCAAATTCATTTACCATGTACAAAAAAAGTGATTTTTCCAATTATCTTTACTTAAACTGTTTTCAAAAGACCGTTTTTGCATTGTATGATCTATTCCAAATAATTTAGACTTTAGGTTGCTTGTTATATCATCTTTCATTTATTGTTCAATGGCGCATGCAGGATTATAATAAAATGAAAAATGAGCATATGCCATATATTTCTATGTATGACTATTTATGATCAGCACCATTTTTTATTGCAAAGAAAAAAATATGACCTAAATAATTTGGAGAATAATTGATATTGAGTGAAAAAGGTTGTAGTTCAAAGACAAATTGATTGCTTTGACCCAATTTATTGGATATGGCATTTTTAAAATTGTCTGAACACTTTGAAAAGTTAAACGTCTTTGGTTACAACTGGATGATATGAAAATATAATTTTTATACAAAGTTTTAAATTTCTCTCAGGCTATAACAGAACTATTCCTGGAATAGGGGAATGTTTCATCAGCAGTTTGTCCAAACAGAGACACCACCTCGGTGGTGTAGTGATACATGTATAATGTCTGCCTCAAATTCAGGAGGTTGTGGGTTTGATCCACAGCCGGGTCATACCAAATACTTAAAAAATGGTAGTAATGAATGCCCTCCTTGGCGCTCAGGCTTGTGGGGGGGTGAGCGTTATGACTGACTGGCTGGTGTCAGGATAAAGGGACCACTAGAACTGGTAACTTACTCAAGTAACGCCGTGATAAAACTGAAAAAATGTTGAAAGCGGCTTAAAGCACCAAACATTATCAATCAGGGGTACCATACAGCAAGATTCCAGTGGATCGTAATCCTTGTTCTGCACACTACCATTAAAGTTTTAAAAATTACTAAACCTAAGAACAAAGCAAAGCTGAAATCACAGCATGGAATAAAAAGTGAGCATTTATAAGAGATATCAGAGTTACACTACACAACCCTAAATGCCTAATCAGAGGTTGGTGTCATTCTGCAGACAGGACTAGTTAATAAATAGGGTTACATGACTAACACATCTCGCAATACCCTCTAGATTATTATAGCAAGATGTGTTCTTTGTGTAACGTTTAGTTGCACACCTCTGTATAAATATGTCTCTGGTACAAACAAGTAATGTCCATATGAAGTTGGGTGCCTCTGAAGTGTAGTGGTAGAACGTACACCTCTGTGCAGGAGCTTGTAGGTTCAATCACCAGAGAGGTCATACCAAAGACTTTAAATATAGAAGTAATGGCTTTGCCTTTTTGGGGCATGACAAATGACTTGCTGATCTCAGGATAAATGGACCAATAATACTTGTTACTTTCCCAGAAAACATCGTGATATAACTGAACATTGTTGTAAATGACATTAAACACCATACAAACAAACCAGATGTAGTATTTACATGTTGTTAAGATTGTAACCTGAGAATAGTTGACAAATCAAATCAAGTGAATGGTTACTGTTATCTTTTGCAGGAAATGGTGAGTCAATGGTGGAGGCTGTATCATTCAGTATTCAGAGAGAAGTTCAGCTGAGGTTTCTGTCTCCTGCTGACATTCCAGAGGTGAAAAAACTTTGTGCAGAATGGTTTCCTATAGAGTAAGTATAAACTATAATACAGGTAACAAATCTCTGTACATAATGGTTTTCTATAAAGTAAGTATAACAAGAGGTGAAAAGCTCTGTGAAGAATGAAGGCTATTGAGTAAGTAAAACATAGGTTATACATTGTGCAGATTGGTTTCCTATAGAGTAAGTAAAACAGGGTACACCATTATGCAGAATGGTTTCCTATAGAGTTACTAAAGCAGAGGCTACACAACTGTGCAGAATGGTTTCCTATATAGTAAGTTAAACAGAGGGCACACAACTTTGCAGAATGGTTTCCTATAGAGTAAATAAAACAGGAATCACAACTGTGTACAGAATGGTGTTTCCTATAGAGAACGTAAAACAGAGGTCACAAAAAAAGTCTGTACAGAATGGTTTCCTATATAGTAAGTGAAACAGATGGTACACAACTTTGCAGAATGGTTTCCTATACTAAGAGTAAGTAAAACAGAAGGAACACGTCTGTGCAGAATGGTTTCCTATATAGTAAGTGAAACAGAAGGAACACGTCCGTGCAGAATGGTTTCCTACAGAGTAAGTAATACAAAGGTTACAAAACTGTGCAGAGTGGTTTCCTATAGAGTAAGTAAAACAGAAGGAACACGTCTGTGCAGAATGGTTTCCTACAGAGTAAGTAATATAAAGGTTACAAAACTGTGCAGAGTGGTTTCCTATAGAGTTAGTAATATCGAGGGAACACGACTCTGTGCAGAATGGTTTCCTTTAGAGTAAGTAAAACAGAGGGAACAAAACAAACTGTGCAGCAGTAGAAAGTTTCCTATAGAGGAAGTAAAACATAAGTAATAAAATTGTGCAGAATGGTTTCCTATAGAAAAAGTCAAACAGAGGTTACACATTTTGCAGACTTGTTTCCTATAGATTTTAAAGTAAAACAGAGGGAACAAAACTCTGTACAGAATTGTTTCCTACAGAATAAGTTTAACAGGTTATGTTGCCCACAGCGTTTACAAGTCATCCATTCGGAGGTGCCTAGGATAAAGGCTAACATGATTTTCTTACTTTTTCCAAATCAACTGGTCTGATATTTCATTGTGTTTTTTCTCCACAGGTATCCTGATGTCTGGTACCAGGAGATAGCCTCCAACCCAAAGTTTTATTCCCTGGCAGCTACATACCATTCCAGAATTATTGGCCTTATTGTGTGCGAGATCAAACAGAAAATGATGCTTAATAAGGAGGTGAGCTGATGACCCTTTTAACCCTTTCCCTCATATAGACGTTTTCTGACGCCTCTGCAGCAGACAGCTTTTTAAAAACATAGCGACAAAAGAAGAAATTGCACAAAACGTGCAATTTCTCCTTTTGTCACAATGTTTTCCACTTTTTGTCATAGGCTATCCATTCAATTATGGAGATTGTCTATGTTTTGACAAAATACGTTCAAAGTCGTCTGCTGCAGAATTTTCGTACGAGGGAAAGGGTTCAGCTTAATGGATGCAAAAGACTTCCGTTGCTTTTGCAACAGACATCATTTGTAATACTGTCATAAATGGACAAATTTGTCAGAATTAGCAGAATTATCTTTCTTCACAATGTTTTCCAATCAACCCCCTTTCCCTCATATAGATGCTTTTTGATGCCTCTGCTGCAGACGACTTTTGAAAACACTGTGACATGAAGGAGAAATTGCTCAAAACAAGCAATTTCTTCTTTTGCCACAATGTTTTCAACTCTATTTAATAATTATTAATTAAACTATTAATAATTACAGAGATATTTTCTTTTTTTGTCAATATGTTTTCAAAGTCGTCTGCTGCAAATTGTTGTATGTGGGAAAGGGTAAAAATAAGGTCTACACTTCCACGATTAACTTTCGTTCAAGATATTTTTGAAGCATACTCTTATAACATAGCATGTCAAGATACCAGATAACTTTTGAATACATTGTGGCAAAAGGAGGAACTGCTCATGATGAGCAATATCTGCTTTTGCCTCAATGTTTTTATATCTATTCGATAATTATACTTACAATTATAAAGATTTTCCATATTTTTGCATAGATGTTTTCAAAGTCATCTGTTGCAGATTTGTTGTTTATGGGAAAGGGTTAATGGCTTATTCGATGTGATATTTACAAAGTCATAATTTTAATGTGTAGTTTAAAGTATTGTTAGTGTATTTCTTTCATGCAGAGTGGAAAGCCTTTTTGGACAAAGAAAAAATTGTTCATTTTGCACAATGTTCCTTTATATTTCACCGGAACCCTTGTATATTATAAATCAGTTCACTTGAATGCGACCATATACTTGCTTCTAAGAATTAAGCTGATCAGTAGTCAGTACTTCAGGTACTTTAATTGAGTTATATCAGAGCTCCAGATAAGGGGCATTTTTCATGTTATGAAATCCTTATTTGTCACTCAAAAACTATGTTGTGGGTACTCAAAAGAATTGTCTCAGTGAGACAATTCTTTTGAGTACCCGCAACATAGGGTTTGGTTGGATAATAAGAGAGAAATTGTGGGAAAAGGACGAGTTCACTCCTCCTTATGAAGTCCTCTGGTTATATTTGTTTTTCTGTGTATTCAGGATTCCGATATTTTGGCTCCTGCATTCCCAAGCACTGTTCAAGTTGCTTACATTCTGAGTCTGGGTGTGGTGACGGATTTCAGAAAACATGGAATTGGTAAGTCATTCTAAAAGTCATAACTTATGTGAGCCTGTCAATGGAAAAATGTAAAGTTGGCTTTTGGGAACAGTGCAGAACCAGATGAGTCTGTGCATAAGCTTGTTAGAAGTTTCTGTCAACTTGGAGCAGATGAACAGGCTTATCCAAATCAAAATTGTTCAGATATGCCAACCTGTACCTTTTCCCCTTTACTGACTCATATATGGTTGGATTGCAGAATACAGAATTGGTAAATTATTCTATTTGTCAATATGGGAGCATTTTTGAAAGAAAAAAAATCACTTTATGCCGTCTGTCTGTCATTGAAACTAGGCATTTGACGGTGACACAAGTGTTCCTTTTAACACTCCTGTAATTATAATAAGATTTTTCGAAAAGTGTTTTTTATGATGGCAGGGTATCAGTAAATTAACTCTTTCCAACAAACAACAAATCTGCAACAGACTACTTTGAAAATATTTAGGCAAAATTTAGGTAAATCTCTATAATGGAAATTTTGATAATTGAAATAAGCTCATCATGAGCAAATTCTTTATTTGCCACAATGTTTTCAAAAGTTGTCTGCTGCAGAGGCGTCAAAAAGCGTCTACATGTGGGAAAGGTTAATTATGGCAGGTTATCAGTGACAATTAACTGTTGTTTGTCTTCTAACTCTTTCCCACATATAGACACTTTCTGACGCCTCTGCAGGAGACAGCTTTTCGAAAACATGGCAACATGAGAAGAAATTGCTCAAAACAAGCAATTTCTTCTTTTTTCACCATGTTTTCAACTCTATTTAAAATTCGACATTCATTTGGAGAGATTTCATATTCTTGATGCCAATCCAGGGGTTGTGAGTTCGAACCCCAGCTCTTACCAACGTTTGACAAAAGTCACTGACAATGACAATGACAAATAGTTTATTGATTTAAGGCCATCGACCCATAGCAACATGTATAACATATACAACATCCGTCAGCGTACCGCACGCCTGTGATAAGAGTCATTCGTTTTCCCACCAATGGGCTAACAGTCAAGTTAGTAAAGCATCCAGTTGCTTTGAAAGTCTGTTGTGTGAAATACAGGTGTGGGAAACCCTGGAAACACAATGAGTATGTGAACTGGCCACCGTGATATGACTGATTTTTCAAAGTTTTCGTCTGCTGCAGATTTGTTGCATACGGGAAAGGTATAAATCAGTATGTCGTATGTTGTCATCTGTAACCGAGAAAGGGTTAGATGTGTATTACGATAATCTTCTCATGTTTGTGCCATGTTGTTTATTTCCAGGTTCTCTGTTACTGGACAGTTTATTGTCCTATCTGACGACCAAGGAGTACAATAACTGTAAGGCCACTTATCTCCATGTTCTCTCCACCAACCACAACGCCATTCGGTTTTACGAACGGCGTAACTTCAGGGCCCACAGTTACCTCCCCTATTACTATTCCATACAAGGCAAACCTCGTGACGGCTATTCGTATGTTCTGTATATAAATGGAGGGCAGCCACCTTGGTCAATATTATATCCTTTTATTGTAGTTTTCTGTTACATTTATTATTGAATCAACAAATGAGGTGAGTCTTTCTCTTCAGCATATATTTTTTAAACCTTTTTGGAAAGAAGAAATTACTTATTTTTGGTGATGCATGCATTTTAATTTTGTCTGTAAATGTATCAGAATGAGATTAAGAGACTCGAAATGGCATAACATTTGTTGATGTTACCAACTTACCCTTTCATAATCTGCAGCAGGCGACTTTGAAAATCTTTAGCAATCAAAGTACATTTATACAATAGAGTTAAGACATTATGGCAAAAGGAGAAATTGCTCATTATGAGCGATTTCTCCTTTTGCCACAATGTTTTTAAACTCTCCATTCCAGGGTTTGGCCATACTTTTTCAAAGTTGCCTGCTGCATGTTTGTTGCATGACTAAGGCCCACTTGACTGTATAACAAACAATGCATATTGCTCACATAGACCATTCAGGATTTTGTTGTTTATCAATGTCAATTGCAGTGCCTGGAAACAAGACATTATTCAAATTCTTTCCCACATACATGTACAAACTTGCAGCTGACGACTTTGAAAGCATCCATGCAAAACGTAAAATTATTGACTTAAGTTGAAGTCATTGTTGAAAAAGAAGAACTTGCTCATTATGAGCAATTTCTAATGCAACATTGTTTTAAGAAGTCCTCAGCTGCATAGGTGCTGTATATGGGAAAGGGTGAAGGGAAGACATTGTAGACATATGCTTTCTTATATAAATATGAAAGTCTTAAGTTTAAACGTATTTATTTTACATCGATTACGAAACAAGCTTTTAGTTTATATTATTCATGCTCAATGTCTGCTGCCTGGATACTTAACCAGTACTCTTGTCGAGTGGAAAAATCCCAAAGTCTGGACCTGCTCACTCATCAGGGGACTTGAACCAGGGACCTTTGGTATGAGAGGCCGACGCTATACCTCTGCACCACTGTCTTCAACAAGTCATGAAAGTCTTTGATAACTTATTTTCCTTAACCCTATCCACTGATTATCTGAGTCACTGTGGTTCCATGCTCACCAAACTACAGCCATGTGCTCTCCCCCGCCAGATTATGAGAACTGTACGACGATGTTTCTGCCGTATTTTGAGTTCGGGGAATTCAGAATCAAACTCAAACTACATTTCATGAACTGTGGAAAATGTGTGAATAAAGCTGCAAAAGATTGAAGAGTCAGTAAGAAGATGAAAAGTTCTCTCAAAGAAATATAGAAAAGTGATTTGGATGACAATCCAGTTCTAGGAAAACTGGATAACTTTATTAACAATTTACTGGATACAAGTCATCTACAGAGAAAACATCTAGGGAAAGTAAGGAAGTATAAATTTGACATCATTGCTGATAAAGAAGAAGTGTCCCTTTTTTTTTTTAGCAACTTCTCCTTTTGACAATGTTTTCAAACATCACTTGCTTTAACCCTGATCCAAATACAACTGCAGCAGACGATTTAGAAATGATATTGACACAAATGTGGAAAATCTCCATAAATAAGACTTAAACAATCATGTACAATTTTAGTGTAACATTGAAAACATTGTGTGGGCAAAGAAGAAACTGCTCACTTGAGCAATTTATTCCTATCCATATATGTTTTCAAAACTCATCTCCTGTATCAGGAAAATGGAAAACCCTTTCCCTCTTGCAGACATCTTCTGACACATATGTAGCAGAGGACACTTGAAACCTTTTTGGCAAAAGAAGAAATTGCTTATAATATCTCCCTTTGCCAGATGCTTTTAATCCTTTCCCTCATACAGCAAATCTGCAGCAGACGACTTTGAAATGTCTAGGAAAAAATATGTAAAATCTCTATAATATAATTACTGGAAAAAATTGAAAACATTGTGGCAAAAGGAGAAATTGCTCGTTTTGAGCAATTTCTCCTTTTGTCATGATTTTTTCAAAAGTCGTCTGCTGCAGATGCGTCAAAATACGTCTACAGGTGGGAAAGGGTTAACTCTCTTCAACGGGTAATTAAACATGTTCTTATTTTTTATGGAGGTTTTCCATTTGTTTGCCTAGATATGTTAAAAGTTGCCTGCTGCAGTTTTACTGTATGTGGGAAAGTGTTGAAGTGCCATTTATGAAATAAGTACTTTATCTAAGCGATAAAAAGGTAAGTTGTCAAATGTCAGTATTTCAACAGATCAAATTATAAATTATCATTTTTATAGTCATGAATGGGTGAATCATTGAATGAAATTGAACTGTGGAGGTTCTGCAATCAATCAAAACTCAATCAGTCTCCACATTCTAATGTTTTACAGGAAGCAGCATTTTCCCTGTTCCCAGATTAGTCACAATGTCTGCAAATGATGTTTGCTGCAGATGCATCAAAATGTGTCTGGAGTCGGGAATGGGAAATCTTGTTCCTCACCCTTTTCCACTTGTAGCAGCAGACGAGTCTTGAACAAATTATTCATGATGAGCAATTTCTCCTTTCACCACAATGTTTTCAACCCTATTCAATAATTATTCTTTCATTTGTAAAGAATTTTCATAATTTCGACCTGTTGTTCTCAAAATTGTCTGCTGCAGATTGTTTGTATTTGGGTAGGGTTAAACGGATAAATGCAGACAGCTGGAAAGTGTTGTTGGAAAAAAGAAAATACTCAGTTTCTCCTTTCCCTCCAATGTTTTCAAGTTTGTTCTACCAAGTTCAGATTGAGACAGTGGATACTGATCAGGATCTTCACAGATTTGAAAATGTAGAATGTTTGTTGTTTTGACAACATGGCTCAGCTGTGTAGTTTATATCTTTTGCATGAAATGCTCTAATGTGCCAAGGAAAGCATGATTAAATAGGTCTGATGTATGTTAACCCTTTCCCACATTAAGACGCTTTCTGATGCCTCTAGAGCAGACAACTTTTGATAACATTGTGTTAAAAGGAAAAATTGCTCCAAAAACGAACAATTTCACCTTTTTCCACAATGTTTTCAACTTTTTGTGTCTGCTGCAGATTTGCTGTATGTGGGAAGGGGGTTAATTAAATGGATTCCACTGAATTGCAAAGCTTCTTTGTCAACAAATATTAAGTAATTATGCACATTCGTTCTGCAATGTAATTGGAAGAAAATGTTCATTCAAGAATTATTCAGGTTATGTTTAACCCTTCCTACTTGACATCACATTTTTACACATCTACAGCAGGTTGCTTTTCAAAACATTAGGGCATTGAGAAATTTCTTATTAGGAGCAATTATTCCTTTTGCCAAATTGTTTTCAAGTCTTGCAGACACAATAATACACATCTGCCCAGCAGGAGGCTTTTCAAAATATTGCGGCACAGAGAAATTGATCATGAGGTGCAATTACTCTTTTTGCCAATTGTTTGCAAGTCTTATTCAATAACCAAACTTTTAATTGTAGATATTTTACATATTTTGGCGTAGTCTACTAGATGTTTTCAAAGCTGTCTTCTGCATATGTGTTTTATGTAGGAAAGGCTTTAGTAAACACTCGTCTTTGCAAAATTTAATGATCTGAGTTTTACAATTTCCAGGCTTGCATGTAAGTGGAATCTAGTATGATAGCAACTGTCGAAATCTACAAGAATCAAGTGATATAAATATATACAACTTTGTACTCAAGTGAACATAGTCCCGTTTTTATTAGGTTGTTGATATTCCCTATTTCATCCCATACTTTATCGCTGTTGCTCTTTATTTCATCAGGTGTAAATACTTAATTCATAAAGATATATCTTATCTCCTTTATACCACAACAAATACAATTTGTCTGTGATATACTGGAATCACCTTGTTTTGTTGGTTGCTTGGTGAGTGAGTTTGACTTATCCCTTTCCAACATACTACAATTTTTCGGCAAACCACTTTAATAACATCTCTGCAAACAAATATGAAAAAATCTCGAAAAATGAAATTGAATGAAGTTAAAATCATTGGGACGAAAGTGGAAATTGCACATCATGAGCAATATCTTCTTTTGCCACAATGATTTCAAAATACATCTAAGTCAGAATGCATCTGCAAGTAGAAAAGGGTTAACTCTATGGAGTGAAATACTTTCTTTTTCAATACTTTAATTTAATTGGTATTCATTATAATTATGAATTATCATTTAAGAGTAATCTCCCTTTGAACTGCAACTATTTTTAGCTCACCTATGCATAAGTGTGATCAAGTCCATGCGTCGTCAACATTTGAGCTTGTTAACAATCTACAGGCTACATTTTGCATCCAATCTTCATGAAAGTTTATCAGAACATTCATCTCCATCAAATCTTGGACAAGTTCGAAACTGGGCTATATGAGGTCAAAAACTAGGTCACTAGGTCAAATTGAAGGGAAATCTTGTTAACACTCTGGAGGCCACATTTTCAACTTGAGCATGTTGAAACTTTATCAGAATGTTTGTCTTGATGATATGTAGGTCAAGTTCGAACATGGGTCATGTCGGGTCAAAAAGTAGGTCACTAGGTGAAATTGAAGGAAAATCTTGTTAAAACTCCAGAGGCCGTAATGTTTGCTTCAGCAGTTTGAAATTTTGTCAGATGGGTTGTCTTAAAAATATCTAAGTCAAGTTCAAATATGGGTCATATTGGGTCAGAAACTGGGTCAATAGGCCAAATTGAAGGGAAATCTTGTTAACACTGTAGAAGCTGCATTTTCAACTTGAGCATGTTGAAACTTTATCAGAATGTTTGTCTTGATGATATGTAGGTCAAGTTCGAACATGGGTTATAATGGGTCAAAAGGTAGGTCACTAGGCGAAATTGAAGGGTAATCTTGTTAACATTATGGATACTGCATTTTTAACTTGAGCATGATGAAACTTTATCAGAATGTTTTTCTTGATGATATGTAAGTCAAATTCGATCATGGGTCATGTTGGGTCAAAAAATAGGTCGCTAGGTCAAATTGAAGGAAAATCTTATTAATTTATTATCACTCGAGAGGCCACATTTTTTTGCTTCAGAAATTTGAAATGTTATCAGAATGTTTGTTTTTAAGACATCTAGGTCAAGTTCGAATATGGGTCATATTGGGTCAGAAACTAGGTCACTAGGCCAAATTGAAGGAAAATCTTGTTAACTCAGTAGATGCTGCATTTTTTGCTTCAGCAGCTTGAAATTTAATCAGATTGTTTGTCTGAATTATATCTAGTCCATGTTGGAATATGGGTCATATCAGGTAAAACAATATAGATCACTAGGCCAAATGAAGGAAAATCTTGTTAACACTGTGGAGGTTGTATTCAGAATAATTGTCTTGATGTGTTTTGCATTGCAGTACATTGTATAATTAAGGTGAGCGATCCAGGGCCATCATGGCCCTCTTGTTACAGAATACTTTCAAAGCATTAACCCTTTTCCTCATATAGATGCTTTCTGACGCCTCTGCAGCAGATGGATTTTCGAAAACATAGTGACAAAAGAAGAAATTGCTCAAAACGAGCAATTTCTCCTTTTGCCACAATGTTTTCCACTTTTAGTCATAGGTTATCCATTCAATTATAGAGATTTTCTATTTTTTGACAACATATGTTCAAAGTCGTCTGCTGCAGTATTGTCATATGAGGGAAAGGGTTAATGAGTATTATAAAATCACCTTTAGTGACTTTTCTTGTTTCAATTACCATACGTTGTATTTGTCTCAAGTCATATTTTCATTGATGGATGGGAGGGTTTGTTTGCATGGTATGTGGTTGTCTTTTACATGACATATTATAATGCCTCTCTCCTTTCTAAATCCCTACATGCCTCTCTCCTTTCTAAATCCCTACAATCTTTGACCCTTTTCCACTTGCAGATGCATTATGATGCATTTGTAGCAGACAACTTTTGAAAATGTTGTGGCAAAAGGAGAAATTTCTCATGATGAACAATTTCTCCTTTTGCTACAATGTTTCAACTCTTTCAATAGTTTCAATAATTATACTTTCACTTTCGTTTTTGTAAAGAAAAGCTCTTTAAATGTAGGTATAATTACTGAAAAGAGTTGAAAACATTGTGGCAAAAGAAGAATTTGCTCGTTTTGATTAATTGGGTTAATCCTGCATAGTATTTAGACATTTTTTTTTTTGTCTTTCATAATTATGACATCATAGATCTCAGTGGAAGATCACATTGATATTTCTCAATATTTCACAACTTAACATTGAATACTAAGATTCAATATAGGCAATATTGAATTCAAAGATTTATTATAGGCAACAATGAATACAAAGATTTAATATAGGCAATCTCATGAGTATAGTAATACAGATATACATGTTAAATTTATGTAAATATTATTCTTGTTTATTGTAATTACTCATATTTATTATTATAATGTTGTGTGTTCATTATCAATGATTTATTGCCAATCAATTTACAATTATTCATGTCTCAGTCTGGGTGTTTTACTATTTTTTAAAATTATGAAAAGTAGCCATTTCAAAGATAATGCATAGGCTATACATTAAAACATGTTTTTGATTAAACCCTTCCCCACAAACAACAAAAATGCGGCAAAAATATGGAAGATCTCTATAAATGAAAGAGATAATTATTGAAAAGAGTTTAAAACATTGAGGCAAAAGTAGAAATTACTCATAATGAGCAATTTCTCCTTTTGCAACAATGTTTTCCAAAGCTGCATTGGCATCTGTATGGGGGAAAAGGGTAAAGGGAGTCTTGAAGGAAAACAATTGAGCAGCAAAAGCTAACCTCAGGATATTGGCGACCTGTGTAGATCCAGATCACCTGGTGCATCGAAAAAGTCTCATCTTGATCTGCACTTTTCACACTAAAAGGTGATTTAACCCTTTCCCTCATACGACAATTCTGCAGCAGAAGACTTTGAACGTATTTTGTCAAACAATAGAACATCTCTATAATTGAATGGATAACCTATGACTAAAAGTGGAAAACATTGTGGCAAAAGGAGAAATTGCTCGTTTTGAGCAATTTCTTCTTTTGTCACTATGTTTTCAAAAAGCCGTCTGCTGCAGAGGCGTCAGAAAGCATCTATATGAGGGAAAGGGTTAAGCATTCAAGATGCCTCTGACATACAGTGTAGTGAGAGTACGTATAAATCACAATCATCACTCGCATGGAAGTGCCTATTCGTGATTTTCTACACTTGTCGAAAAAGACAAGATAGCTCTGACATACAGTGTACATGTAGATTGCAGAAATGGATGTGCACATTAATTGTTGTCTACACTTTTCAACAAATGTCCTGAGGTTGGTATACGTAGAGTGCCGCTCTTTTTTAGCTTGTCTGTTTTTTGGGCTATTGTGACTTCCTTGGCGTCGTGGTCTGCTTCGTCACAAAACTTTTGACCTTACCTATAACTCAGAAAATGTGCAACATTTTAAAATATAACTTTGTACACATGTTCCTGGGAACAAAATGCATGTCTATACCAAGTCACAAAAAAGTGACATAATTATTTGGTAATGCCCATTTTTCGACTTGGAAAAAAACCAGACGAGCATTGGCATTCGCTCTGCGGCGCTCTTGTTACATACTTTGTCTATGAGACCTGAGTAGCTTCACCAGATTCTTTGCCTGCCATATACAATGTACAGTCCTACATGTAACTTGTAAATTGTGTGGTTTGCTTTCAAACCTTTCCCACCTGTAGATGCATTCTGACGCATCAGCAGCAGATGACTTGAAACATTGTGACAAAAGGAGAAATTGCTCAACACAAGCATTTTCACCTAATGCCTTAATATTTTCAACTTTTTTCAATAATTATACTTTCATTTCTAGAGATTTTCCATCTTT
>JASEVX010000004.1:64470212-64546057 GCA_031761405.1 Serripes groenlandicus | reverse complement strand
AACTTTGCAACGAAGTAGCCCAGAGTTACAATTCATGCAAGGTGCACAACTTCACATTGCCATCTATCTATATTCCAAGTTTCAATAAATTCGCTTTAAGTACTTTCTTAGTTCTGCTCTGGAGAAAGTTTACACTATAAAATATTGAACAAGGGAGAATAAATCATAATTATTGCAAGGTGCACAACTTCACATTGCCATCTATCTAATTCCAAGTTTCAATAAATTCCTTCAAGTAGTTTCTGAGTTCTGCTCTAGACAAAGTTTACACTATTAAAATATTGAACAAGGGGGAGATAACTCATAATTATTGCAAGGTGCACAACTTCACATTGCCATCTATCTATGTTTCAAGTTTCAATAAATTCCTTCAAGTAGTTTCTGAGTTGCTGCTCTGGACAAAGTTTACACTATTAAAATATTGAACAAGGGGGAGATAACTCATAATTATTGCAAGGTGCACAACTTCACATTGCCATCTATCTATATTCCAAGTTTCAATAATTCCTTCAAGTAGTTTCTGAGTTTCTGCTCTGACAAAGTTTTCACAATTAAAATATTGAACAAGGGGGAGATAACTCATAATTATTGCAAGTGCACAACTTCACATTGCCATCTATCTATGTTCCAAGTTTCAATAAATTCCTTCAAGTAGTTTCTGAGTTCTGCTCTGGACAAAGTTTACACTTTAAAATATTGAACAAGGGCAGATAACTTTGCAACAAAGTGGCCCAGAGTTTATAATTCTTGCAAGGTGCACAACTTCACATTGCCATCTATCTATGTTCCAAGTTTCAATCAATTACTTCAAGTAGTTTCCGAGTTCTGCTCTGGACAAACAAAAGTTAAGAAGAAGAAGAAGAATAATAATAATAAGAATAAGAATAACTACAAATACAGCATGTCCCCCCTTTCGGAGAAGGGGAGACATAACAAGAGCTGTCTCATGACAGCACGCTCAACTATTCGAAAGCTTGTCAGTAATTGCTTTTTTTGTCTAAGAACACGTATATTGTGTAATTTTGTTAGAATTAAGGTCAAAGATATGAAACTTATTCCCAAGACCTTTGTAAAAGAACATTACATGCAAAGCTAGTGCAATAGTCTTAGTCTTTATTCTTCAAATAGAAGATCTAAACATTTCGGAATTTTCTTTTTGGGAGAGGGGGGAGGGATACAGATAGAGGCGGGAGAGGAAGAGGGGTACATGATGACCGATAAAAGCAATATCATTGAAATTTATTGAAAAAATATTAAGAAATGGCAACATTATGGCTTACTTTAAGTTATCATGACAACATCTTAGTACAAAAAGGGGCAATAACTTTGTCAAATGTGACCTTGAAACAAAGATTTTTGGTTTGCATCATAACCCTGTTGTCATAAACATATTTATTTTAAAGTTTGATGAATAAATATTGAGAAATGGCAAAATCTGAATACAAGAGGGCCATGATGGCCCTATATCGCTCACCTGATTTAATAGAACTTCAATAGTTTTCAAAGTTTTTACTCTTTTTAGGCCAATACTTTTGGACAAGAGATTTTTAAAGTTTTAACAATGCACATATAAGGAAAACAAGCTCTTCCCCCTGGCGACCATTTTTTACAACGGATCAAAAATATTTGAACAATCTTCGTAAAGGGTGCCCCAAGGAACATTTGTGCAAAATATTTTTAATCGGGCAGTTCTTTTGGACAAGAAGATTTTTAAAGTTTTAACAATGCACATATAAGGAAAACTAGCTCCGCCCCATGGTGGCCATTGCTTTTCAACGGATCGGAAATATTTGAACAATCTTGGTAAAGGGTGCCCTAAGGAACATTTGTGCAAAATAATTTTCAAATTGGGCCAGTACTTTTGGACAAGAAGATTTTTAAAGTTTTAACAATGCACATATAGGAAAACAAGCTCCGCCCCCTGGCAGGCATGTTTTTCAACAAAAATATTTGAACAATCTTGGTAAAGGGTGCACCAAGGAACATTTGTGCAAAATTATTTTCAAATCGGCCCAGTACTTTTGGACAAGAAGATTTTTCAAAGCTTAAACAATGCACATATAAGGAAAACAGGCTCCGCCACCTGGTGGCCATGTTTTTCAACGGATTGGAAATATTTGAACAATCTTGGTTAAGAGTGTCCCAAGGAACATTTGTGAAAAATAATTTTCAAATTGAGCCAGTACTTTTGGACAAGAAGATTTTTAAAGTTTTAACAATGCACATATAAGGAAAATAAGCTCCGCCCCCTGGCGGCCATGTTTTTTAACGGATCGGAAATATTTGAACAATCTTGGTAGAGGGTACCCCAAGGAACATTTGTGCAAAATAATTTTCAAATCAGGCCAGTACTTTTGGACAAGAAGATTTTTTAAGATTTGGCAATTTTCCCCTTTTCTGATGCCGCAGCAACCAAAGTTCTACTTGGAATTAATTTCTTTGAAAAACTTTGAAAGAGGACTACCTAAGGACCATTCCTATGAAGTTATTTTGAAATCTGTCCATTGGTTTAGTAGAAGTCATTTGTAGGAAATTGTTAACAGACGCCGACGACGCCGACGACGACGACGGACGTTGAGTGATCACAAAAGCTCACCTTGCACTTCGTGCTTAGGTGAGCTAATAAAAAGGGGCATAACTGGACAGTTATGTGACTTGCTGCAATTGACTATATTGTCATTAGAAACAAGAATGTCAAGTTTGAAGTAAATATGTTTGATGGTATGGAAGATATTAGTATTTTTAAAAAAGAATTTAATCAACGCAGACGCCGGGTATGCAATTATTCTTTGAATAGTTGAGCTAATGACATTTTGATAATGTAATTCACCACTCTGTACTCCATTTTGTGCACACAATTTTAAGTATCTTTACATTCCATAATTGATTTGAATTACATTCTGCTGACTTATAATTATTTTGAAGTTCTATAAAAAACTGTTTTCTTACTTTCAAAATTGGAGACTGTATTTTGAGTATCGGGAGTACTCATAAACTGTAACTTCTCTACGAAGGTGATATTCTTTATAATGTTGTTTTTGGTCAGTGACATTGGCATGTCTTGTCGAGCTGAAATTGTATATGGAAAAATATGGTTCAACTTCATTATCATAAAAATCAAATAAACCAAGTAACATTAAAGGGGTTAGACCACTAGACTATAAAGAACGAGTTGACTGACTATGTTAATTGGACATCAAACAATCCTAAAAACTGAAGATGTGCATTTTGTGATAAGTTAAGATAAAAAATAGTAATAACAAAACAAAATGCAAGTCTATGAAAGCTGAATATCTTATAACTCATTACAATATAATTGTTTCACGGATAACATTAAATGGATGCCACCAATATACTTTGAATCTATTCTAGATAAAGATAAACAAATAACTCTTAACCCTTTCCCAAATATCTGCAGCTGATTACTTTTAAAACAAAAAGTAAATAATAAATGAATGAACATAACCATGATTAATTTGAAATTATAGTGGTAAAAGGAGAAATTGCTCATGATGAGCAATTTCTCCTTTTACCACAATAATTTAATAGAACTTCAATAGTTTTCAAAGTTTTTACTCTTTTTAGGCCAATACTTTTGGACAAGAAGATTTTTAAAGTTTTAACAATGCACATATAAGGAAAACAAGCTCCGCCCCCTGGCGGCCATGTTTTTCAACGGATCAAAAATATTTGAACAATCTTGGTAAATCAGACAAGCAGATTCAGGAGAAGAATTTCTTGTATGTAGCGGGTCACTGAAGAAACCATTTCTGCTAAATTATCTAGAAATCAGACAAGTACTTTCGTAGGAAGCGAATTTGTCATTTTGCTACTTTAGCCTTTGCTGATACCAACTTGCTGCCATGTTTTTTCCATCAATTAATACAGTATGAACATGTTTTGTTGAGATACATTTCTACCAAGTTATAATGAAACTGGGCATGTAGATTCAGAGAAGAAAAATGTTAACCCCCTTTCCCACACAATGCAAATCTGAAGCAGACGACTTTGAAAACATTTAATCAAAAACATGGAAAATTTCTAAAAATGAAAGTATTATTACTGAAAAAAGTTGAAAACATTGTGGCAAAAGGAGAAATTGCTTGTTTTGAGCAATTTCTTCTTTTGTTACAATGCTTTCAAAAAGTCGTCTGCTCAGAGCTGTCAGAAAGCGTCTATTGTGGTAAAGGGTTAAAGTTCAGGCTTTATCCACTCTTTCTGATGCAAAAGCAACTCAAGTTCTACACATCATTTAATTGTTTGTACAATTTTAAAATAGGAACATGTGCACCACAGAAACATTCCTGTGAAGGTGGGTTGAAATGGGTTCAGTAAGTTTGAAGATAAACGTTATAACTAACAACCAACAGAGAATGATCAGAATAGATCACAATGAGCCTGTAATCCATCTACATGTTATATCGACCTACCAACAATTGCTTGATCATAAATTCCAACATCACTTCCATCTTCAGAGGATTCACTGACTGTTCCAACCATCTCGTAGCCCTCACTAAAAATATAGAGTGATGTGTCAATACTAACCAAATGGATTTATTAACATTGAATTAAGCCTACCTTTAAATAACAAGAGTACCGCAAACGGTACAAAATACGCCCGTCAGGAACTTCTTTGTAAGTTTCCTCTTTGTTTTGATATATTGTTTGTTTGTAAAAAGTTAATAAAGTCGTTCAGGAATAAGTTGTTAAAGAATAATGGGAAACTATGAAAAATGCATAACTCATGCAAAAATTGACAAATATTCCAAGTCAAAAAAGGGGCATAACTCATTCAAAAATTGACGAAATCCGAGGAAATATGAACTTGATCTGTGACACATGATTACAAAGCCATACACAAAATTCAGGTCAATAGCTCAAAGTATGTAGGAAAAAAGTGCGGAAAACCAATATTCTAAGTCCAAAAAGGGGCATAACTCATTAAAAAATTGACGAAATCCCAGGAAATATGAACTTGACACATCACTACAAAGCCTTATACAAAAAGGGAGGGACATGACCATACCATAATATGTACCGTTTTTAAAAAACGGTCGTATAAAAATTGATTCATTAACAAACTAGAATGTAGTGCTCCGCGGAGCATGTGTGTTACCTGCACCTGCTCATTGAAAGTGTGACGAAAAAGTGTGACGGACAGACAGACGGACGGACGTACCTGTATAGTGTATTTGTGGGGTTATTTCTTTTGTTTTGAACTTGTGGGTTGCACCCCACAAATATGCTTTTCATTCCGTAATTAACCCCCTTTTACGGAATGAATTACATTAATATGCAAATGAGATACCCGTTATAAAAACTAAATTTTTTTTTTATCTAAGTGTCTTTATAAGGATGGTGGGTGGGCACAAGTACTTGGTCACCAGGATGGACGGACAGACGGACAGACGCCGGACAAAAAAAAAGTAATCCCTAAGTGCCTACCATGCTACGCAGGGTGACACAACACGTTAGACAACACGCTTGACTATTCCACAGCTTAACCAGATTTTCTAATTCAAATAATAAAGGACAATTATTTGCATTACATGCAAGATAGATCTTACTTGATTATCTATATGGTTGGGAAGGGTTGTATAAAGTTACAATGCAATGCATCATGTAGTTACTGAGATATATGGTCTCTTCATGTAGTATAGCCCCCAAAACTTTAAGCAGAGTTTCTAAGTCAAACGGGCCGTAATTTGCCGAATATGCAGGAAAGTGTTATCTAACTTGATTTTTAACTTAGGTGTGATGGTTGAAAAGGGTTGTTTTAAGTTTCAAAGCAATGCATATAGTAGTTACTGAGATATGAACTCTTAATGTAGTTTCACCGAAACTGTAACCAGAATTTCTAATTCCAAAAAGGGCCGTAGTTTGCATTAAATGCAGGATATAGTTATCTATCTTGATTATTTACAAAGTTGTGATGGATGTAAAAGGTTGTAAAAAGTTTCAATGCAATGCATTTAACCAGAATTTTAAGTCATAAAAGGGTCATAATTTGCACTATAAGCAGGAAAGAGTTATCTAACTTGAAAATAAATACAGGTGTGATGGTTTGAAAGGGTTGTATAAAGTTTAAATGCAATGCATCAAGAAGTTACTGAGGTATGAACTCTTAATGTAGTTGCAGGCAAGACTTTAACCAGAATTTCTAAGTCAAACTAGATGCACACAGGCAACATGTCAAGCCCACTTCAAAGGTTTTGTCACAGACATAGTGTTCTTCCATGCAATTGCAACACAGACTGACAAAGAGTTGACCTGATAGCAGTTAATTAAGGGCCTATTTAATTATGCGTCAACACGCGTCTACAAGTTGGAAGGATATAAAAGAGAACAGTAACCGTTTTTGCATATCTTGGTTTCACTTCTGCCATCATCACCTCATCATGATGAACATGTGTGCCCAAAAACTTGGGAATCATTTCGACCTTGACCTTTAAGGTTCAGGCCTGGGTCTTGTGTGCGACTCTTCACCTCAACATGGTGAACATGTGTGCCCAGTAACTTAGGAATCGTATGATTCATGGTTGAGATGCGGGCCGGACAAACAGTTTTCATTTAATCTTTGATGTCTTAGTGTGACCTTGACGTATATGCCTGGGTCTTGTGCGCAACCTCATGATAGTGAACATTTGTGCCAAGTATCTTGGAAATCCTATGATGTATGGTTAAGATGCGGCTTGGAAAAGGTACAGTCCTATCAAACAGTACTCATTTTGATCTTTGACATTTGAAGTACAGGCCTGGGTCTTGTGCGTGACATCCCGCCTCATCATGGTGAGCGAGTTTCTTGGAAATCCTATAATGTATGTGACAGCTATGTAAAGCTCACCGCAAGAGGGCTTGACAACAATAATAATACACTAACAAATTAATTTTTTCTTCCTATTCCAACTTAAAAGGGTATTCTAGCATATGTGAAAACAAAAGTGCCAATTGTTAAAAAATATGCCTGTCATAGTTCTCGAATGAGTCGACTATAGTGATCTGGCCAGTCTTCTATCTTTATCAAGGTTAATTGCCCATAAACATTTATACATGTAGCATGTTTGAAGAAAACTAATTTAGACAATTTGGATAATTCAAGGGCCATAATCCAAAAGTGACTTGCACAATTTGGATGGTTAATTTTACGAACTTGGCCCAGACATTATGCCCAAAAACATGTTCAAAAAGTTTGTGGAAGATGGGATGAAATTGCATTTTACAATTAATACGGGCCCGAGGGCGTTTAAAAATAAATAATCTGGGATATATTTGCATGCACACTCTGTCTATTTATGTCATTTTGTGACAAGTGTAGATCAAGATCAGCCTGTGTATCTACACTGTTCACATATTACTTACACAGCCTTCTACAAGTAAGAAGATTCTGCTTACTTGTGTAGATTCTGATAATGGATGAACATACAATTTACAGAAATCCCAACTTATATCTTTTCAATCAGACAAGCTCATTAGCTATAAACAATTATTGGATTAACACATTTCACAAGCAGTCATTAATACAAACAAGTGTCGCTTTTTTTACAGAACATAATGCAATATTTCGATGTTGAAATGTTGGTGTCAATGTTTTGTATCTGGTCAGTTATGGCCAGCAGTGACAAAAACAAGATAATTTGTTGAATTGAGATCCCCTGACGAAATCAGATTGTTAAAGAAAGCTTGAACCACTTTGGTTTATCAGTTACTAAAACAAGAGGGCCATGATGGCCCTGGAGGGCTCAACTGAGTTATGTCAATCAAATAGGCAATCAAAATAACTCATTTTGTGGACAGGTAAGCTTTTACTAGTGGTAACATGTAATTACTTCAATTTAACCCAGTGACCTAGTTTTTGACTGGACTTAGTAAGAGCCATGTTCAAACCTAGATTAGAATATCATCAAAACATCCATTCTGACAAAGTTTCAACATGCTAAAATTAAAAATACTGCTTCCAGAGTCTCTGAGTATTAGCGACATGACCCAATTTGGCCAAGTGACCTATATTAAAACTTAGCCTAGATATCTTCAAAACACCCATTCTGACAAAGTTTCAACATGCTAAAATTTAAAGTGCGTCATTCAAAGTGTTAAATAGATTTTTCTTCAATTTGGTCTAGTGATATACTTTTTGCCCTAACATGACCATCACAATTTGGGCTATTACGTAATAACTTGCCATATTTTGATCGATATTTCCTTTTGGCTATAAACCATAACAACCAATATTAGTATGTTTCTAATTTGACAACTGTATACCTTGTACAGTTTAAGTAATAAAACAAGAGGGCCATGATGGCCCTTGAATCGCTCACCTGATTTTTTAATTTTTTTTCACTTTAGCTATATAAGCCTCGCCCCCTGGCAGCTATAGTTTCCGACCAATCAACTTGGCTTGAAGGAATCTGATAGAGGGTCACCCTAGGAACATTTCTACAAAATTATTTGAAAATCGGCCAGATACTTTTGGAGGAGAAGATTTTTTAAGTTTTCACTATAGCCATATAATGCAAAATAGCCCTGCCTACTGGCGGTCATGTTTTTTGACCAATCAACATGGCTTGAAGGAATCTGAAAGTGGGTCATCCAAGGAACATTTCTACAAAATTATTTGAAAATCGGGTTGACACTTTTGGAGAAGAAGATTTTTTAAGTTTGCACTATAGCCATATAAGGCAAAATAGCCACGCACCCCCCCCCCCCCCCCCCCCCCCTGGCGGCCATGTTTTTCGACCAATCAACATGGCTTGAAGAAATCTGATAGAGGGTCACCCAAGGAACATTTCTACAAAATTATTTGAAAATCGGCCTGACACTTTTGGAGGAGAAGATTTTTTAAGTTTTCACTATAGCCATATAAGGCAAAATAGCCCCGCCCCCCCTGGCGGCCATGTTTTTCGACCAATCAACACGGCTTGAAGGAATCTGATAGAGGGTCATCCAAGGAATATTTCTACAAAATTATTTGAAAATCTGCCAACCAATTTGGGAGAAGAAGTTTTTTCGGTTTCGTTGCCATGGAAACCAGAATTTTGCATGGATCCCAAAAATTTGAAGGAATTCTGGTGAGGTCATTGAGAGGATGCTTTCTGTGAAGTTTCATCCAAATTGACCCACTGGTTACTGAGGAGAAGAAGTTGACGCACGACGGACGCCGGACAAAAGGCGATCACAATAACTCACCTTGAGCAAAGCTCAAGTGAGCTAAAAAACAAAAGAAAGTGCACACTTTTTTATGTGTTTAAATAGAGTTTATAACCGGACATGACCTACATTTGAAATTAGCCTATATATAAGACAATAATTCTGACGTTTCAAAATGCTAAATTTAAAAATAAGCCTTCCAGAGTGTTGCAAAACATTCCTTCAATTTGATCTTGTGACCTAGCTATTGACCTCACATGACCCAAGTTTCAAACTTGGCCAACATTTGATAGAGATGTATGTTCTGATAAACTTTCATGAAGATTGGATGCTAAATGTTGCCTGTAGAGTGTTAACAAGGCAATTGTTGACAATGGACGATGGACATACTGTGATCACAGTAGCTCTCCTTGAGCACTTCGTGCACAGGTGAGCTAGAAACAAAAGTCGATGAAAAGTAAAAAGCAAGTGAAGATCAATGCATTGATGTCAACATGGGATGATAAATGGGTTTGTAGCAGGAATGATGAGGAAATAATTAAGAACTGTAGTTATACTAATACATATCTGATAAACTGACTATTCATTTGTGACCAAATTTTAAACTTGACTGAGATTTGGTGGAGACAAATGTACAGATGAATTGTCATACAGATTGAAAGAAAACTGGCGCGTTCAACTGTTCATAAGGTTACGCTAACATTTCACATAGTAACCTAGCTTTTGGCTCTCTATGATCCAGTTTCAGTTTAACCGTGATTTGATGTAGACACATGTTTTGACTTTCATGAAGATTGAATGAAAATGAGTCAGTGTTAACCGAAGTTAAGTTATCTATTGATTGTTTGGTGTTTAACACCACTTTCAACAATTGTTCAGTAATATCAGGGCGTTTCCTGGTTAAATGACCAGAACTACTGGTCCATTTATCCTGACACCAGCCAGTCAGTTGCAGTGCTAATTCCTCAAACCCTGAGCGCCAAGAAGAGCAGCAATTACTACCATTTTTTTAAGTCTTTGGTATGATCTGGCTTAAGATCGAACCCACAACCTCGCATACCTGAGACGGACACTCTACCACTACACCCATGAGGCTGTCTCAAGTTATATAACTATGATTTTGACCTTGCCATTGAATGATGTCCCTTGACCCAGCAATGAATTTTACATAGTTTCAGAAGAAATTGCGCAGTAATATTAAATTGAAAAAGTGGCCATTGCTGGAAAAATGACTGCAATGTCTCACTCCTCATTCATGAGCAAAACACAACTCTGTATATTTTAAACATATTTCCGGGTACTCGTCTAGTCAAATTATGAACTGGTTAACTGGTTAGCCATTGACACCCTTACTATTAATGCTCAATATGTAACTTCTTATAATCACTGGAAATATTACCATTTTGGCAATATATGTTGAAAGATATTCAAAATAACTATGTCATAAGAGCTTATTATCATCTGAAAAGACTCAAATGTATTCATACGTCAAATGAAAATCATACCTGTACAATAAATGTGTGCCGTCACATGTAAGTTGTTCTAGTTCTGAAGCTTGTTGGTCTTGTAAGTCCTTCACTGAACATACGGGCAATGCATGACTTTCATTTAATTTTGTTATAGATAAACATATTTTCCTTCTGTGTCCAGGTTTTTGAACCACTGATTCGACATCTTGTTCAGTCATTATCAAAATGATATTCATATTATCCCACCCATCTTTTTCAAAAGCATTCCCGTATTCTTGAAGGTCAATGCTTTGTAGCCAATCCCTAACACTATCCATTGTCGTTATTTTGGAAAGAAAGGGCTATCCTTTTCATAGTAAACAAAAGAGTAAAATAAACAACAACAACTCAATGGAATGTGTTCCAAAGTGTCAATATAAGTAAAAGTTTGCAATGTATTATCCTTTTAGATCTATTAACGTAATCTTTAAAACTGTAACTTCACATCCTAGCCCCTGTAAAAGAAAAACAGATATGCCAGTATAATACTAAAATGTTACAAGGTCATTTAACCCTTTCCCACATTCAACAAACCTGCAGCAGACGACTTCTTTTGTCAACATATTTTCTAAATCAATATTTTCTGTCTGCTGCAGAGGCGTCGGAAAACGTCTAAATGAGGGAAAGGGTTAATAATTAAACGCTTTCCTACAGACAACAAATCTGCAGCAGACGACTTTGAACAATTCTGTAAACAAGAGGCCATGGTGGTCCTAAATGTTCTTACAAAATGCATACACAGAAATCAAGTAAAGTCCCCTGGTTGTCGTGTTAATCAACGGATCAGAATAATTCAACATTCTTGGTAGAGGGTCACCCAAGGATTATTTGTGCCAAATCATTTTAAAATCAGACCTATATGTTTTGACAATTTTTCACTGTGAAATTATTTTGAAATCAGTCCATTGGTTAAGGACGATTTGTTTGTAGGAAAATGTGAATGGACAGTGAGTGATTACACCTAGGTCACCCTTCACTTCAGGCTCAGGTGAGCTAAAAAGGAAAAAAAAAACGCTCATCTTTTGTGAGCAACATCATTCTGTATTTGCTTTGATATTTTCCTGAAGCCAAATAGGTAGATCTGGACATTTTCGAAGGGAGATTAGGGTCCCAAAAAGGGAGAAAAATTATGCTTTTTGAAAGAACTAGAACTATCACTGAAGATGATAAATAACCCCAAAACAGCACCTTGATCTACACCATAACTTAATAAGTAAAAAGACCATAACTCTGTAAAATAACATGCAATTGTAAGACCATAAGGGTATGCACATCTCCTCTTGGTATAGAAACTTCATGTAAAATTTTATTGAATTCCACCCAGTGGTTTGTAAGAAATAGGCCGGACAAAATATGGCTTCCGACCGACTGACAGCCCAACACAGTGACTCCTATATACCCCCTCTTCTTCGAAGGTTTTTTTATAAATAATTTATTAGTAGTAGTATTTATATTAGGTTTTATTCATTTAAACTATCTTTATCAATTTTTAAGAAAACATACAAAAATATACATGTAGTAAATTTTGTGATCAGCAGCCACTAAAGGGAAAGCTTGTTAACTTTAGACTGGTCGCTGCTGATTAAATACGTGGCATAAGTGGTGCCAGAATCATGTGACCCCAATCTTCAGCAATTCAGTATACAAGGGACATTCTGAAAGTTCTGATAATAGGCGTATAACTCTGCTGATAAATTATCGATTTTTATGAAAGTTATATCCTCTTTCAGGGTAAACATTGTCACATTTAGCCGCTCACAATTTCCTCATGCAAAACATGCTGGTCACATGGAGAAGCATATTTAATTATGTGCTGTTATCGATATTGCTAGTATTTAACCCTTTCCCACATACGACAATTCTGCAGCAGACGACTTTGAAAGTATTTTGTCAAAACATAGAAAATCTCCATAATTGAATGGATAACCTATGACTAACAGTGGAAAACATTGTGGTAAAAGGAGATATTGCACGTTTTGTGCAATTTCTTCTTTTGCCACTATGTTTTCAAAAAGCTGTCTGCTGCAGAGGCGTCCAAAAGCGTTTATATGAGGGAAAGGGTTAAGGGTGTAATTACAAATATGGCGAAGGAAAAGCAGAGGGTCATATAACAAGAGGGCCAAGATGGCCCTAAATCGATCACCTGAGTGATAGTAAATTAGTATCAAATATTTAACTGCAAATATCTAGGAAAATTTGATCAGGAGTGCAAATGAAACTGCAAGGACTGGCTAAGAAATAGCTTATCAGTAAAGGCCATTTGTAATAAGGCATTGAATCTGTGCACAACTTGAACTAGGAACACCAAAGGAACGGTTCTGTGAAGTTTGGTAGATATCGGTCCAATGGTTTAGGAGATGTCATTTGAAGCTAAAAGTTCATTTACCCCTTTTCTGAGGCCACATAGACTATCTTTACCAATTTTTAAGAAAATATACATGTAGTAAATTTTGTGATCAGCAGCCACTAAAGGGAAAGCTTGTTAACTTTAGACTGGTCGCTGCTGATTAAACTAGAACTATCACTGAATGTGATTAATACCCCCGAACGCCACCCTGATAGGAAAGGTTGTGAACTATTTAGAAATCCCACCTTAAAAGGACAATGTTATGGATCGGGTTATTCTTGTTTTGTTCATTTTTGGATAACAAAGGGCAATAACTCTGTAATTATGTAAATTAGAGTTATGGTTCTTGTACACTGCACTTCCTCTGATTATACTCTACCGTTGTATGTAGTTTTATTAGATTCCATCTGTTAGTTATTAAATAATTCTCCGGGCAAGAAAAAGTAACAAAGGGCAATAACTATGTAATTATGTAAATAAGAGTTATGGTTCTTGTACACTGCACTTCCTCTCATTATGCTACCATTGTATGCAGTTTTATTAGATTCCACCGGTTAGTTATTAAGTAATTCTCCGGACAAGAAAAAGTAACAAAGGTCAATAACTCTGTATATAGGTAAAATAGAGTTATGGTTCCTGTACACCGCACTTTCTCTTAATGTGTTGTATCATCCTATGAAGTTTTAATAAATTTCAAGAATTAGTTTTAAAGTTATGCTCCGGACAAGACTCTACAAACAAGAAAAAGTAACAAAGGGCAATAACTCTGTAATTATGTAAAGTAGAGTTATGGTTTTTGTACACTGCACTTCCTCTGATTATGCTCTAACATTGTATGTAGTTTTATTAGATTCCATCTGTTAGTTATTAAGTAATTCTCCGGACAAGAAAAAGTAACAAAGGGCAATAACTCTGTATTTAGGTAAAATAGAGTTATGGTTCCTGTACACCGCACTTTCTCTCAATGTGTTGTATCATCCTAAGATGTTTTATTAAATTCCAACAATTAGTTTTAAAGTTATGCTCCGGACAAGACTCTACGAACAAGAAAAAGTAACAAAGGGCAATAACTCTGTAATTATGTAAATTATAGTTATGGTTCTTGTACACTGCACTTCCTCTGATTATGCTCTACCATTGTATGTAGTTTTATTAGATTCCATCTGTTAGTTATTAAGTAATTCTCCGGACAAGAAAAAGTAACAAAGGGCAATAACTCTGTATTTAGATAAAATAGAGTTATGGTTCCTGTACACCGCACTTTCTCTCAATGTGTTGTATCATCCTATGAAGTTTTATTAAATTCCAACAATTAGTTTTAAAGTTATGCTCCGGACAAGACTCTACGAACAAGAAAAAGTAACAAAGGGCAATAACTCTGTAATAATGTAAAGTAGAGTTATGGTTCTTGTACACTGCACTTCCTCTGATTATGCTCTACCATTGTATGTAGTTTTATTAGATTCCATCTGTTAGTTATTAAGTAATTTTCCGGACAAGAAAAAGTAACAAAGGGCAATAACTCTGTATTTAGGTAAAATAGAGTTATGGTTCTTGTACACCGCACTTCCTCTCAATGTGTTGTATCATCCTAAGATGTTTTATTAAATTCCAACAATAAGTTTTAAAGTTATGCTCCGGACAAGACTCTACGAACAAGAAAAAGAAACAAAGGGCAATAACTATGTAATTATGTAAATTAGAGTTATGGTTCTTGTACACTGCACTTTCTCTGATTATGCTCTACCATTGTATGTAGTTTTATTAGATTTCATCTGTTAGTTATTAAGTAATTCTCCGGACAAGAAAAAGTAACAAAGGGCAATAACTCTGTATTTAGATAAAATAGAGTTATGGTTCCTGTACACCGCACTTCCTCTCAATGTGTTGTATCATCCTATGAAGTTTTATTTAATTCCAACAATTTGTTTTAAAGTTATGCTCCGGACAAGACTCTACAAGTAAGAAAAAGTAACAAAGGGCAATAACTCTGTAATTATGTAAATTAGAGTTATGGTTCTTGTATACTGCACTTCCTCTGATTATGCTCTAACATTGTATGTAGTTTTATTAGATTCCATCTGTTAGTTATTAAGTAATTCTCCGGACAAGAAAAAGTAACAAAGGGCAATAACTCTGTATTTAGGTAAAATAGAGTTATGGTTCCTGTACACCGCACTTCCTCTCAATGTGTTTTATCATCCTATGAAGTTTTATTAAATTCCAACAATTAGTTTTAAAGTTATGCTCCGGACAAGGAAAATCGCAACGGACCAACCGACCGACCGACCAACCACAGGGTGACTCCAATATACCACCTCTAAACTTCGTTTATCGGGGGTATAATAAGTGGCATAAGTGGTGCCAGAATCCAGAGACATATGTGTTTATATGTCTCTGCAGAATCATGTGACCCCAATCTTCAGCAATTCAGTATACAAGGGACATTCTGAAAGTTCTAATAATAGGCGTATAACTCTGCTGATAAATTATCGATTTTTATGAAAGTTATATCCTCTTTCAGGGTAAACATTGCCACACTTAGCCGCTCACAATTTCCTCATGCAAAACATGCTGGTCACATGGAGAAGCATATTTAATTATGTGCTGTTATCGATATTGCTAGTATTTAACCCTTTCCCACATACGACAATTCTGCAGCAGACGACTTTGAACGTATTTTGTCAAAACATAGAAAATCTCCATAATTGAATGGATAACCTATGACTAAAAGTGGAAAACATTGTGGTAAAAGGAGATATTGCATGTTTTGTGCAATTTCTTCTTTTGCCACTATGTTTTCAAAAAGCTGTCTGCTGCAGAGGCGTCCAAAAGCGTTTATATGAGGGAAAGGGTTAAGGGTGTAATTACAAATATGGCGAAGGAAAAGCAGAGGGTCATATAACAAGAGGGCCAAGATGGCCCTAAATCGATCACCTGAGTGATAGTAAATTAGTATCAAATATTTAACTGCAAATATCTAGGAAAATTTGATCAGGAGTGCAAATGAAACTGAAAGGACTGGCTAAGAAATAGCTTATCAGTAAAGGCCATTTGTAATAAGGCATTGAATCTGTGCACAACTTGAACTAGGAACAGAGCCATAATATGGTGTCCGGATTTTGAGTTACATCACAAACACTGTGGTGTCCTCTTTTGTAATATTTGACTTTTGTCAAATTAAATGCTATATATGTTTAGAACAATATCTAAAGCTGTTAAATTCTAAATGACAAAATAGATTTTATCTTTAAATAAAGAGAAATGTGGGTTTTAAATTGTATTGTTAGTAACACTGTTACACAGGACACCATGTAATAAATCAATTTTATGAAGAGTATGCCTAGTTAATTTTTTTTAGATCTAATTTACATTTTCACCATCTTTATTTGGAATTATTTCAATAAATAAATGGTTTATTTAGTGAAACAATTAATAGAATACAACTAGATAAAGAATGGTGTAACAGGACACAACATGATGTAACGGGACACAAACTGGTGTGTAACAGGACACAAAATGATGTAACTGGACACTAATTCAATTGTATTGTTAGTAACACAGGACACCATTGTAATAAATCAATTTTATGAAGAGTATGCCTAGTTAATTTTTTTTAGATCTAATTTACATTTTCACCATATTTATTTGGAATTATTTCAATAAATAAATGGTTTATTTAGTGAAATAATTAATAGTATACAACTAGATAAAGAATGGTGTAACAGGACACAAAATGATGTAACAGGACACAAACTGGTGTGTAACAGGACACAAAATGATGTAACTGGACACCAATTGTGCACTTCATATAAGTGTGTAATATAATAGCATAAACATTTTCAGTATAAATAATTCTCCAGTTAAATTAAAATATACTTATCATGCAAAAATGTATTTATTATGTAAGCACAATGCTTATGGAGGTAGAATATGCTTTCCAGGACAGTCAACGTTACAAGGCAAAAGAGACAAAATTCGCGATTTTTTTCCCCCAGTCAAAAATAATAACAAGTTCTTCGTAGTGAATTAAATAGGTTCGCAAACATCTCTGGACAATTTAAATAACGAAATAGGAAGTTACTACGCATTGCGATACATTATAAGCAACCATTGATGACCTCAATCGGCTTGGTGCCGGCGTAACAAAATTTCAGAAGTCAGACTGTCATTTTCGAGCCGCCATTTTAAAACACTCTTGTCGTAAAACGTCTATAACTGTCGTAAATTGTTGCGATGTTTAATGTCGTAAATAGAACAGCCAAAATTTAGTTTCCTCCTAGGTGATTGACGAAGCATTTTTTAATTATAACAAAATAATAGTGCGTAACAAAAAAAGACACCATTTTGATAAACAATATTTTGACTCCCTGTCAAATAAAAGATATCTGTCCCAGAACAACATGTTTACGACATTAACAAAGAATGTAAGTGATCACGTGATTTGTATGCAATGAAAATATGGTTATCGGCCCAGGTTTCGAGTTTTGATGCTATTTAGACGTGATGTAACTGGGTGGACACATTCGTTCCGCCGATGTCCAGGATTTTATATTCAAATCAAAATCGTATTTACGTCGCTCTATTAAATCTTAAAGTTATATTTACAAGTAATTTTTTAAATTATTATTTCACATATATTAGTTTCCAAACTTTAAATATAAAGAAAAACAGTTTGTTTTGGTTTTCAAAAAGTCCTCCCATGCCTTTGACGGGAAGGACACGGCGAAAATGCTCAAGAAAAGTATTAATTAAAGTCTAACAGTTTGTGACATGCTGATAAACTATAAAACACATAGTTCTTCAAATAAAAGAGAATAAATAATGACTCTGTGATGTAACACAAAATCCCGGACACCATATTATGGCTCAACACCAAAGGAACGGTTCTGTGAAGTTTGGTAGATATCGGTCCAATGGTTTAGGAGATGTCATTTGAAGCTAAAAGTTCATTTACCCCTTTTCTGAGGCCACATAGCATATCTATTTTAACCGAATAAATTATGTAAAGGGTTAGTAAAGGAACATTTCTGGTAAATTATCTTGAAATCTTACAAGAACTTTAATAAGAATGAAATTATAAAGTTTTGACATTTTGCCCCTTTCCTGATGCAGCCTTGCTGCCCTGCTTTTCAACGAATCAATATGGCTTGAACAATTTGTGAAGAGGTTACTCACGTAACATTTCTACAAAATTATCATGAAATTGTACAAGCGGATTCTGAAGAAAAGGGTTTTTAAAGTTTGGGCATTTTTCTCACTTTTGGATGCAGCAGCAACCAAAGCTGTACACATAATGTAAGTATTTGAACAATTTTGAAAGAGGACCAACAAAGGAACATTCCTGTGAAGCAAAGATGAAATTGGTCCAGTGGAATGGTAGGAGTTGTCATTTGTAGCTAAAAGTTCAATTTACCCCTTTTGTGATGAAGCCTGGTTGCTATGATTTTGTAATCAATCACTATGGCTTAAACAAATTAAGGGGAGGATAACTGAAGTAAGATTCTTATTCAATTTTCTTAAAATCAGACAAGCACTGTCATAATCAAAGCACTGAATTTGTTTGGGTAAATAAAAATGTTCAATCATTTGCCTTTGCATAGAGATATGTGATTTATAAACTATGCATTCACCGCTTGCCCAGAAATAGCCCATATGGGACCCATATATGCATGTTTGCTGGGATACTATAATAAAGCAGAAGTGTGGTGATATTGATTCTCGTTGTTTTATTTAATTGAAAAATGTGCTCTTAACTATTTTAACTCAATAAATAAATTATTTTCACATTCTTACTCATTTATCATTAATACAAGAAACCGCTGAAGACGGTAAGGCCGGATTGTCGGCAATTTGACCTTGAAAATCGACAAACCAAGGTCAAGGTCAAAGTAACCATAGAAATCAATAGAACTTGTTACTGGTTACCTTCAGGCAAAGTTTCAAGTTTGTAACCCTTTCCAGTGCTGAGATTGCCTCAACCTGAAACTTTAACCGATTTTGCCTCAACCTGAAACTTAACCAAAATTTTGACGGACAGACAGACAGACGGACGGACAGACAGACATCGCCAATCTATAGACCGTAATTGCTAGAGCAATCCAGCCAAAAACTGTTGAAAGCAAATTAAAACACAATTTGCTGTGATATAACTATTAAAATATTGAAAGCAAATTAAAACGCAAGTTGATGTGATATAACTATAAAACTGTTGAAAGCGGAGTAAAACGCAATTTGCTGTGATATAACTATATAACTGTTGAAAGCAAATTAAAACGCAATTTGCAGTGATATCACTATAAAACTGTTGAAAGCAAATTAATACGCAAGTTGTCGTGATATAACTATAAAACTGTTGAAATCAAATTAAAACGAAAGTTGCCATGATATAACTATAAAACTTTTGAAAGCAAATAAAAACGCAAGTTGCCATGATAAAACTTTAAAACTTTTGAAAGTAAATTAAAACACAAGTTGATATAACTATAAAACTGTTGAAAGCAAATTAAAACGCAAGTTGCCGTGATATAACTGTTAAACTGTTGAAAGGGGAGTAAAATGCAATTTGCTGTGATATAACTATATAACTGTTGAAAGCAAATTAAAACGCAATTTGCAGTGATATAACTATAAAACTGTTGAAAGCAAATTAATACGCAAGTTGTCGTGATATAACTATAAAACTGTTGAAATCAAATTAAAACGAAAGTTGCCATGATATAACTATAAAACTGTTGAAAGCAAATAAAAATGCAAATTGCCATGATAAAACTATAAAACTGTTGAAAGCAAATTAAAACACAAGTTGATATAACTATAAAACTGTTGAAAGCCAATTAAAATGCGAGTTGCCGTGATATAACTATAAAACTGTTGAAAGCAAATTAAAACGCAAGTTGCCGTGATATAACTATAAAACTGTAGAAAGCAAATTAAAACGCAAGTTGCTGTGATGTAACTTTAACCAAAATGTTGACGGACAGACAGACAGACAGACAGACAGACGGGCAATAGCAACATGAAGGTCAAGAGTTATCATGGAAATCAAAAGAACATGTTAGTGGCTACACACAGACCAATTTTCAAGTTTGTAGCTCTTTCCATGTCCGAGATTTTGCTTCAACCAAAAACTTTAACCAAAATGTTGACGGACAGACAGACAGACAGACGGGCAATAGCAAGGTGAAGAGTTATCATGGAAATCAAAAGAACATGTTAGTGGCTACACACAGACCAATTTTCAAGTTTGTAGCTCTTTCCATGTCCGAGATTTTACTTCAACCAGAAACTTTAACCAAAATGTTGACGGACAGACAGACAGACAGACGGGCAATAGCAAGGTGAAGGTGAAGAGTTATCATGGAAGTCAAAAGAACATGTTAGTGGCTACACACAGACCAATTTTCAAGTTTGTAGCTCTTTCCATGTCTGAGATTTTGCTTAACCAGAAACTTTAACCATTTTGCCTAACCTGAAACTTTAACCAAAATGTTGACGGACAGACAGACAGACAGACGGACAGACGGACATCGCCAATCTATAGACCGGCCAAAAATACATAATTTAAACAGAATGTCATATGTTATCACACCTCCAGGACGGGGGACATTCAAAATCCATATGGTCAAAACCCATATGGTCACTTTTTGTCATAGAAGTCAAAACCCATATGGTAAAAAAACACAATACTGAAATTCTAGACTGTTCTTGTTTAAAACCCATGTCGAAAACGAAAGAAGAAGTTAAATAAAATGTCATCCACTATTTCCTTTCTGAATATTACATACAAATGCAGAAATGTGAATTTAGAAACAACAGGCGAAATAATTACATCTTGCTTACCAACAATATAGAGATGTGTTCATTTGTGCCCAAAATAAAACCACTTAAACGTTATACTAATTCAGTTTCAACTCTGATTAAAAATCTTTAAAAGTTTAATACTGAAATTCTAGACTGTTCTTGTTTAAAACCCATGTCGAAAACGAAAGAAGAAGTTAAATAAAATGTCATCCACTATTTCCTTTCTGAATATTACATACAAATGCAGAAATGTGAATTTAGAAACAACAGGCGAACTAATTACATCTTGCTTACCAACAATATAGAGATGTGTTCATTTGTAGAAACAACGACTAGTCTTGAGCCCCGCCGTTGCTTAGTTTCACCCTGTAGATGGCGCTGTATTGAAAATATTTGGTTTCGGCACCCATCAAGTTCGTAATTGGATGTTTCGCCTCCAAGAAGTTTTGCTATACTAGATTAGAGGCTGATCATTATGTTGAAAATGCTTTTTACACACATTTCTGAAATGTGTGTAAAAAGCAATTACTTTAGTATACCGAACGCATCTTGACGGAAAAACATATCTTGTGACCCACAATCTGCATTTCTTAAAAAAAGTTTGTTTAAGGATGTACTGAACTGAGAAGTGGATATTTAAAAAAAAAAAAAAAAAAAAATGTTACATTGTTAATATGTTAATAGGCAAAGCCTAGGTCGTGTGAAAGCAAGAACAAATGAATTAAGCAATGTCTATCCCCCAACAAGAAACAAATTAATAGGCAAATTGTAGAAAGTTACAAAAACAGAATTTGAAAAACATATTGAAAAAAACGAAACTTACAGCATGCATTTAAGTTTAATTTGTACATATATATATCTGTTTTATTTTTTATTAGGTCAGGATTGTAACAGACTGTAAGATTTCCAAGGATGTTGATGGAAAACAACACTAGAAGACATTGAAGAATGTTCTGATTTATTTTTACAAATGCCAGTTATTTGTAAACTAGTAATACATATAATTGGAAACTGACTCTTACCATGGTTGATTGAATGACTTGCGCTTAACATTACAACATTAACAATGGTACTTTAGTTCACCTAACATTTTCCCCTGGCTTTCTAGAATACTCCACACAACAATCTTCCAAGGCAGATGGCTAACTTTGCATGATCTGGCTGAATGTATAATCTTGAGACAATTTAAGATGAGAACACTATGCATACAGACTGAGAAAACTGTAATTTTTGACAAATATTTCAAAAGTCCCATTTATAATGATGTATGTTGGAAAGGGTAAAGTTTAGACCCTTGTCTGATGTAAATTACTTGATTTCTGTGACTAATCCGAATACATTGTCGGAATGGTGTAATTGATCCAAATTGAACATATTATTATCCAAAATGAACAATATGTTCCTATTCAACAACATTTTCACTTTGAACACCTATCTCCTTTTCTGGTTTTTAATTTGTAAAACATGAAACAGCATCAGATTATTTGTTAATAAGTACCAGACTTAGTGTCAACAACAGTTACTGATTATATATATACATGTATCTGAAATATGTTGTTCGAAAAAAAATGGATAATGAAAGATCTGATCAATAAATTCAATTTTATACATTTTATTGCATAAAACAATAAACAGTATGTTTATAGCAAATAAAGAAATTATAAAAAGTACAAACAGAGAAATGGATTTTCCAGAAGAATTTGCAATAATTTAACATTGTATCATGTTAAAATTGCTCTATTATAAAAATATGATGTATAAATTTCGTTAAAACTTTGATATTAGAACGGTTATCAAAGCTGGATCAAACCTTGAATATGTACAGATTCTCAGAGTTATCAATGTTGATAACCATTCCTTTTTTTAATTGTTATTGCTCAATTATAAAAGCTTTTGAAAAGGGTACAGGGAGTAAACTAGTTTCACTAGAAGCCTGTATAAAAATGTAATAAGTGTTTAAGTAAGACAACTCCCCACAACATAATTGTTTCAATTGTATACATTGTTAAGTTTAGTTGCTTCTTTCAAAACATGTACCTGCTGAGATTTGATCTTAGAACTCTTGTTAGACCACTAGTGTTTTAGCATTAAACTACAGTATAGGTTTTTATTTTAAGCAGCAGTTCATGAAAATATGTGTAATTTTATTACCAGTAAAGTATAAGATTTTTTTTGTTACAATGAATGTATACCAATTTAAATTTTACCATTTCTATTGTATAGATTATACAATTTCACACAGAAAAATGGATTTCACAATAAATTACATGAAAACAGATACATTTCTGTGGTATTTCAGTTATATCAGAGGACAGAACACTTATGTGAGGTCACTGGGTGACTAATATAACTGACATTAATTATGAACTGCCTTATAGCCTTTTCTGTTGAAAAACAGATTAAGTTTTCTTTATTTTTCAACCAAAATGTTTATACAAATTTATTTGAATAAAAAGTATTTTGAGTGTTTGTTGAATTTAAAAAGAGATTAATCCTCTTTATCTACAGATTTCAATGCTCAGTTTGTTTTTACCTTATTTGAGTTTGATATAGTTAGTGTACAATGCCCTGTTTCATAGACGGACCTAAATCGGTGACCGTAAAAGGCTTTTATTTTGCATTTGCTCTTCAATTTGAAGAGTTCTATGACATCATTGGTTGTTGTGCTCCCAAGTATGAAAATAGTGCTGTTAATAGATGTTGAATCTTTTTTAAATGTTGTTTGAATACATACATGCAGAGTATTTAAAATAACCTAGTGAAAATAATGTCTAAATTCTTAGTACCAAGTTTGTCCAATCTGATCAATAAACACATTTTTGATATTTTGAAAAAAAAAAAAATGAAACTACTAGAAATTCAGCCTGTTGAAAGAAAAGTAATGTGTTTTACTGATAGCCCCCATATGACATCATTTCTTTTAAACAATCATGACTCATTTGAGTTTGATCAATAAACACATTTTGGTTAAAAAAAAGATGAATCTACTAGAAATGCAGCCTGTTGAAAGACAAGTAATGTGTTTTACTGATAGTCCACATATATATGACATCATTTCTTTAAAACAATGGACTCATTTGAGTTTGATCAATAAACACATTTTGGATAAAAAAAAAAGATAAATCTACTAGAAATTCAGCCTGTTGAAAGAAAAGTAATGTGTTTTATTGATAGCCCACATATGATTCCTTTAAAACAATGGACTCATTTGAGTTTGACCAATAAACACATTTTGGATAAAAAAAAGATGAAACTACTAGAAATTCAGCCCGTTGAAAGAAAAGTTATGTGTTACATACTGATAGTCCACATATAACATCATTTCTTTAAAACAATAGACTCATTTGAAGGCATGAAAGTGTTTTCCTCTCTTTCAGGTTGGAGGATATATGGCTTAAGACATTTACTATGTATACCCCAAAACCAGGGTGAACTGATTCTGGTCATACTTTCATGATTTGACAAAGACTAGGTCATAGACATAAACTGTTAAACTGTACAATGTAAAAAAATAATGTAAATTGAAGGAAAATAATTTGAAATTGACTAGTTTTGTTTGTTTGCTACATTTACTGCAATAAATAGATAAACGTCTTAAAGTCAATACAGTCGAAGATATGATAGTTTAGCTATTTTCTTGAGTGGAGTCAACATTTGACAAGACGGCTTCGGCTTCCAATGACAGATACAGACAAAAACGATACACACCATGTGACGTCACGCGATGTGACGAAAGCATCGTGGAACGTTCCCAACAGATACTAAACAAATAATTTAGAAATGAAGTTATATTTTTAAGCAAATTATTGATATAATAAATATTATTGATATAATAAATAGCTTACCTTGAAATGAAGCTATGCCGATCATACAGAAACAGAATTGTTCGTCCTTTTCAGTTAAAATAATATCCGAGGCCAGTGTAACGAACGATAACTTCCGTTGAAATATTTACAATCATTTTCAAGTGTTTATTGATTCTCTATATTGCAAAGATATAAAATCCATGACATAATGATGACAGATACAAAAGAATAGTCGACTTAGCCTTCATAAAGTCCTTCCAGTGAATGAAATCCATTTGTGACGAGTCAAACTATCTTTTCCTACCATTCCTGTCGTTTTCCTTTTGTTATTTATTTATTACTTGCCTTACAATGACGTTACCTTTCGTTGCAATGACGTCACATTTGGATGTGTTTACTTCCGGTTGAGAAAATACTATTTTAAAAATAGAAAACGAGTGCAATTACACGCAAATTATCACATATCAGATTCCTTGTTTTCATTCCTTTATCGAGAAGGAATTTAATTTAATTTTTCTCTCTAGTTCTAAGTATTTTTTGATTTGTCAAAATATACGAATATCGTGTTTGTGGGTTTTACCGGTTACGAAATGAATAGGTTACGATAATTTGTCCGTCCAGTAAGACCGGAAGCAAAATGGCCGAAAAAAAGTGCTATGGGGTTGAGATTCATTTAATCCACTATGTTTTAAATTTTGAAGCATTATAAAAAGGTTTTATGACTAAACATGTTTTAATTGACAACATTATCAGAAGATTTAATACGTGTGAAAGCTCGAGCCAAAGGCTCGAGCGAAGCACGCCTATAGGTTACACGTACGAACACATCATACGAGATCAAAACAACGTTTTTCACATATCAAATCTCGGTGCCCGGTCAACTACCCCCCGGACAACTACCCCCCCGGATAATTACCCCCTGGACAATTACCCCCCGGACGATTACCCCCCTGGACAATTACCCCCGGACAATTACCCCCCGGACGATTACCCCCTCGGACAATTACCCCCCTGGACAATTACCCCCGAGGACAAATACCCTCCGTTCAAATACCCCCTGGACAATTACCCCCGAGGACAAATACCTCCGTTCAAATACCCCCGAGGACAATTACCCCCCCCCCCCCCCCCCCGGTCGAAACCTCCGAGGACAAATACCCCCCGGACAAATTAATTGGGTAATTTGGTGACAAGGTAATTTGGTCACGGGTACTTTGGTCACAGGTAAAATATTCACAATATGGTCACAGGAAATATGGTTACAGGAAAGTTGGTCGTAATTCACGGGAAAGTTTAGTCACAAACGCGCGTTTTGGTCAGAGGAAAGTTGGTCACAGCCGTTTTGCGTACATGATGTGATTACACACGTATCATCCGCTTAACCGTATGCATCTCCCGCGTTACACGTACAGCACCTGCGTAACACGTCTATATCACCTGAGTAACATGTACAGCTTCCGCGTAACATTTACATCACCTTAACACTTACAGCACCCGCCTAATAGTAACATACCGTGATCAAATTATCGTGTGACCATTTTACCTGTGACCAATTTGTGACTATTTTCCTTGTGACCAAATTACCCAATTAATTTGTCCGGGGGTATTTGACCGGGGGGTAATTGTCCTCGGGGGTATTTGACCGGGGGGTAATTGTCCAGGGGGGGGGTAATTATCCGAGGGGGTAATCGTCCGGGGGGTAATTGTCCAGGGGGGTAATTGTCCGAGGGGGTAATCGTCCGGGGGATAATCGTCCGGGGGGTGATTGTCCAGGGAGTAATTATCCGTGGGGGTAGTTGTCCGGGGGGTAGTTGACCGGACACGGATTAAATTTGTTTGAGATAAAGGGCTGAATTTTTTCGTGAGCCTTCCAAGCGCTGTCCAGACGCCATGTTTGATTATATAACTGGGTAAAAAGAACACGTATATAAATTTTAATCTAGAACTTATAAAGTATCATATGTAAAGTAAATATTGGAATACTGTTATGACAATTGAAGATATGTTTGAAAAATAAATAAATATATATTCATATTTTTTTTTTTTTTAGCCATTCAGACAAGAAAAACGGAAAATTTTGCTCAATGACATATTCTTTTTAAATTTTGATAAATGATAGTAATTGCAATAACCTAAAAATGTTTCAGAAAAAGTTAAATATTATAAATATGTTTTTTCCTTATTTCAAAGTTTTGAACTTGTCTATTCTTACACCTGACAAATATGGGTTCTCATTAAGGACAAATAGCGTCTAATTTTTAGGTTTAATTACAACGTATCACCTGAACGTCCAAAGATATGCGTAAAATAACTTCAGAATGAGATTTAAACCACAAGTAGACAAACAATTAGCATATCATCTTTCAAATATTGATAATTTGCATGAAAACTTTTTTTTTTTTCATGTGCTTAAATAACAAAAAAATGCATATCAAAAGGCTTTCATAAATGGATCTAGCAAAAAATAAAGCCCACTAACATATCATTTTTGTGTGTTTTTTTTTTTATTAAACATACATCCAACTTTAAAAAAAAAATGTTACAACAAAAGTTAAATATTATAAAAAAAAATCCACTTTTCAGATCAGTACATCCTTAACAAAATTAACTTTTTCATGATAACTTAGAAATCAAATTTAACATTATATGTATTGCCAAGTATTGACCAGACTTTAACATTCTCCGTGTTAACGGAAACATAGTTACTATTTTTATAAAAATTGGAATGAAATATGCAAAAAAAAAAAAAATTCATATCAGGAAATTATACATTTATTAATTAACTCGTTTCAATAAGTCAATAATATGTCGTACAAAAAAACAAGCATACACATGGATATTTTACCTCCAGACTCTGTTTAGTGGCACCGTAACACAATTGAATAACCATGAGTCGTATTTGGTGGAGCCATTCCAGGGATTCTTTATATTGGAACATATCAGCAGAAAAAAATGCTATCGGCTCTTGCAGTAAAAGAAAAAGGATCATGTGACAGAAAAATCATTATTCTTAGATATTTTCTCAAAACCGTTGAAAAAATGAATCTCTCCGAGTAAGTAATTCGATATGTTCTCCTCCAAATCTATTTAGCCGAATTCAATTTGTTTTACTCATTTTTTCCAAGGATGACCGTCTACACGATTGCTATATTGCGTGTTCATTGATGAAAACCTGCCGTCGACATAGGGCGAGGCTGTTTTACTTTAATAACATTTATGTATTGGATTGATTTTCAAAAAAGTTTGTAGAATTTTTCTAATGGTGACCCATTATGAGATTCCTTCAAGCCACGGTGATAAATAAAAACATGACCACCTGGGCCGTTTTGCTCTTTAAAGCTGAAACTAAAACAGTGTTTCCTTAAAACTAATTGACCAGATTTTTTTTTGCGGGGGTGCATCATCACCAATGCATATATTGGTTGTGTTTACCTCTTAGTTATGCCATTATATACTCATGTATGCACATTTTACATCGTTTCTTTGTGTTGCCATTATTTGTAATGCACTTTGTGGGTAATTAAATGGTTATTCGTCAAGCTATGTGTCAAAGCTATGAGTCAAAGCTATGAGTCAAAGGTTCCACAGGACGACAGGTAAGAGAACCCCCAGACACCTGCTAGCCAAGTTAAGTGTTAAAACAATAAATATTGTCATCGTCTCGTCAAAGTGTTTCCGTCGGATTTTTTAAAAAAGATTCAAGGAAATTAATCTAGGGTGATAACGGCAGGTATGTCATACTGCTAAGTTTTATTTGTGATTCCAATAGTAAATGTATTTTGCATTAAGATGTAACGGTGTAAACTTAAACGCGTATTTTACCAGACATCTTGTCTGCATTATCCTATTCAAATGCAGCAAGTAATGCCGGATTGAGTTGACGATTTCGCATTTCGTATGTCTGTCTGATCAGATGAATACGTGTTCATGTTTTTTTTTCATGCCGATCGTCTGCTCAAACAATAAACTGTTTCGCTGAATGAAACCTTTGTTCATGTTCGTGTGAGATTCTGAATTTACATTTTAATTGCCCCCACAAATAATACGCACTTACGTATTATGTCACTATTGTACGCACAGGTAGCGACATCCATAGGCAAAAGAGCGTTGGTTTGTTTTGCCTATTGACAGTGGAGCGACACAGGCCCCTTTTGCATGGAACTTGTTTCTTCAAATGTCTTCTTCTGCAGACGCACAAAAAGCTTAAATAAACACACTTACATTATGTATAAACTGTATACATTCATAACATGGGAGGCAATTGAACAGTAATGTCCGAAGGTGTCATGAGTTATTTCCCCTGTTTTCTAAGAGAAAATGAATCGCTGAGATTTCACTTGAAACTATGTAAGAGAATACGAATCATGTTTCTGATTGGAAGTTGCGATTTTGATCTAAATACCTCACCGTAAATGTAATGTGAAAGGGTCACATTGACAAACAACGAACACGATAAAGAATCTGGCCATTGGTAATTGACGATAAACCTGGCATGGTTCATAACGCATGTTATAAACCTGGCATGGTTCATAACACATGTCTTTCACTTTATTTTATAAACCTGGCATGGTTCATAACGCATGTCTATCACTTTATTTTATATTCTTGATTACCCTACCCCGACATTGACAGTTATAGGGTCAGGCATACGTCAATAATGGCGGCGCCCTTTGTAAACGGTTTATCAATCAACATGCTCCAGAGACATCCCTTTCTGGATCAACCGGTTAAACTCTCAAATACTGAATATAGTTAGATCCAGTTTGTATGTGTTAATTCAAAACACCAAGTTGTTATGCTCCAATACAGATTTCGAATATCAGTCGTATATTTACTAACTAACTACATGTATATATGCGATAGCTATTATAATGAGAGGTGACCATTTAGTTCGCCACTGTTGGTTCATCCCAGACGCACTAAAATACTATAGTACGACGGGTACAAGTTAACATTAAAAGTTAAAGGTTGTAGAATAGAGTTAAACCATTGTGGCAAAAACAGAAATTGCTCATATTGATCATCATGGGCAATTTCTCTATGTGTCACACTGTTTTCAAAAGACAGCATAGGCCACATAAAGGGTCTGTATGTGGGAAAGGGTTAATATTGAAGTATCTAGGTCACGTCACACCTACCTTCTATAATATTTGAAGATAATTCAAATTTCAGATCAAGTACATTTCTCCGTTGACTTCAGGACAGCCCTTAATATTTGCTAGGTGAATAGAGAAAATTGGGATAAATTTATATTGAGTTGATTGCTAGAAGTTTAACGCCCTTTTCAACGACATTTTAGTTATTTTGTCGGCGACCAGTTCACAAAACGCTTGTTTCCTGTCTTGCTTGCACCTGTACCCTTTGGAGGAAGACAAGTGACGCTAGTCCCAATGACATTGTTCAAACATCAGAAAGAACGAATGGGTTCAAATTCACGATTCCTGGGGTTTGGTAGCCCTCATCGTTACCGGCTGATCATGGTGTTCGCTGATAACGAATCTTGAAGGTCGTTTTTGCTATTGGACAACTCTGTTGTTAGGCCGTACATTGATAGAAATTCCCTTTTACAAATGTTCATAGCGAATAGTTTTACCTCTATAACAACTTTTCACGCCATGCCAGCTCCATGTTTCCAGTGAGCACTCTCCGCGGTTTGTCTTCTATCACGGAAAAAAAGCCCAGCGAGAGGTAGATCGCACTTAACCCATTCCCTCATACAACAAAGCCATAACAGATGACTTTGAAAAAATCCTTGCATGACTTTAAAAACTCTAAATAGAATGGAAATTAAATTATTGTTAAAAGTGTGTAAAAAGGGACAATTTATCAACTCCTTCTTTTGTCTTTCTATTTAACTCTTTCAGCGCCAAAGGCAATATTCAGGTTTTTGCAAACAATACTGATTCAGGCGAGTCAGCTCATAACGAGCTGTCTCACCTGCTATCAGCATTGTTTGCCTTTTAATTATCAAAATAGTCCAAAGTTGTATCATATGAGAAATGGAGACGCCCGATTTGGAAGAGTCTACTTTAAACAATTCGGTGCTGAAATAGTTAATTGAGTGTGCATAGCTTGTAGAAAATCAGGCTATAGGATAGATCGGTTACCTCCCCTTATACCACGCGTACTCATAGATCGGTTACCTCCCCTTATATCACGCTTACTCATAGATTGGTTACCTCCCCTTATATCACGCTTACTCATACGGTGGCAATCTCCTATCGCAGAGTGACCGTTCCTTACACTCACTATCATACATGTAATAAACCGATAGTGTAAGAGAGTGATACGGTGACATACAACTTGGGATCATAGTCAACTAATATGATGATAGATTGTAATTTTTTCGTACATTTTTTGGGTAAATGGTTCATTAAAGATTATTATAAAGGTGTAAAGTAAGATTTTACCCTCTGGTCATTATGTTTCAATCTTATTAAAATGAGACCAAACTACTTCCTTGTACGTATATTCGATCTGACAACACCGCGTAACAGGTCATCTCGAAATGACCCTATACACTTAAATACTCGTGAGCATGCTTGGGGGTTGTTCAATGAAATCGCACGAAATAAAAGACGATCCGTTCTATACAATCGGAAAACTCGACACTCACCACTTCACTATATTGCTGATTTAACCCTTTCCCTCATATAAACGCTTTCTGACGACTCTGCAGCAAACGGCTTTTTAAAAACATAGTGACAAAAGAAGAAATTGCACAAAACGTGCAATTTCTCCTCTTGACACAATGTTTTCCACTTTTAGTCATAGGTTATCCATTCAATTTTGGAGATTTTCTATGTTTTGACAAAATATGTTCAAAGTCGTCTGCTGCAGAAGTGTCGTATGAGGGAAAGGGTTAAAGGTCACACATTACCATTTAATTCCTTCTTTATTTTTATGTAAGGCAACAAGTTTCAAACCTCCATTCAATGTTTACAGGTATTATGTTTTCAAAAGTCGTATGCTACAGAGGCGTCAAAATGCGGGAAAGGGTTAAAGAAGTTCGATGAAAACTTCTACGACTAATTGGCGAACAGTGCAAAGCCAGATCAAAATGCGTAGATGCGCTGGTTGATCTGGTTCGAGACTGCTAACAAATGCCCTGCCGTTAGTGTTCGCAGAGAGCCGCTCATTCGAACAGTTATGCTTTGTGATGCAGATCTCTTTTGAAGCAATTGCTACGAATGATATTGAAAAACATTGTGAAGAAAATGCTAAATGTTGGCAACTTGTATTTTTTGACAATGCTATATACTCCATCTGAAAAATATGCATATTTTTGACAAGATTTCCCATGTTTTTCTTCAGATTTAATTGAAGTCACATATTATATGAGGTAAGCGGTAAAAGGAATAACAACTATGAGACTAACTGCTTAATCAAAAATAGTTTTTTATTAACATTATTTTACTCATGAAACCTTCATGTCAGCCTCAATCAATCATTATAAACTACTATTTAATATAATGGTCGATAAATAGAACACTGTCATTATCATCGAAGTCTAGTCTTTCGAAGAAATATAAATAACGCTTACCTACTGACGTTTTCGGACGCCTCTGCAGTAGACGGCTTTTGAAAACATTGTGGCAAAAGGAGAAATTTCTCATATTGAGCAAATACTCTTTTTGCAATAATGTTTTCAACTCAGTCTTTTCAATGATTAAACTTTCATTTATAATGATAATTCATATCTCTCAGATGTTTTCAAAGACATCTGCTGCAGAATTGTTGTATGTGGGAAAGGAATACACAGTTGAGGCCCAACACAGCAAAATCGACCTTCGGGAGTTTGAGACAGACAAATATTAAAATTTACAACTTGTGCATCAACTGAAGCTCTATCTGGGTTTGTACTGTTAGCCACAGGAACGTTCGAGACTGTCCAAATAAATAGTTTTCATTTGGACTAGTTAGCATCGTATACGTGTCAGAAAAATACATAATCACGTTGGTTTCCCTGAACTGTGTTCATTTGTGGGAGCAACTGAAGAAAATGTTCTTCAACAAGAAAACGTTGTATAATATGTGAAGCAATCTGACTCCTTATCATATTTCAAATTCCATCAGGTTGTGTTTAATATCAGTTGATATACTTTATATCCAACTAGTACATGGGCTGATACGTCGATAATATAGGAAATATAACTGTTGCTCGTTTGGAGCCATTTGTGTGTATATATTCTGTATTGCTTTACATATATTCTTCATTTGAATCCTCAAAATAAACACACATGAAGTATGCCTACATGTGATATAGCCGTGTGAAATGAGTTAAACCCATTATCAGAAGAAACAACTGTAGATGTTGAAAAGATGTCCGGACAAAGTTGAATGCACAACTCTGTGCATGTAATACATACTTAATTCATTTTAACCAACATATTAAAAAGGTACATGTTTTTTATTATACAATGGACTTATATCTCGAACAAATTCGAGCTATCAATCTGGTCGAACCATCGCTGGATTTATGTTTATTTCAATTATGTAATTTTATGTTTTTTCATTTACACTTAGATATGTATTATGAAAATCAAGCCAGTTATGTTGTCATATCTAAAAAACAGCGTTGCAGCAATTAAGATTGCTCTTATGAGCAATCTGAACTGCTTCAACGCTTTTTTTAATATATCAAAATAGTTACATTCCAGGAAATGGTTCGAATTAAACGATATATATCCGATATTTCACATGCTCAAGTTATCGCGAGTCCATTGTTTTTTTTATAGAAAAAAACGATATATCGACAAGGACATTCCCACGTTAATCAAATTATGTGGTTATATCAGAGACACAAATAAATTAAATTATCTCGGTCAAAAATGCGATCAATGTTTAAATGCAGTAAACAGGAATAAGTAAGCATTCGCTATATATTTGTATTTGTAAATCTTTCTTATGAAATGAATAACAAGATGTTTTTCATGCATTTCATTGATTTAACTGTCAAAGAAATATAAATACAATGGGACAAATAAGACTTCGCTTATATTTTATATAATAGTCGTTATCATTTTATTCTCTAAGTTAACTGATGTATTCCGATTAATCGGGGTCGTCAGACACTTGTTATGGGCGCATGCAGGACAAATATTTAGATGTGCGAGATTCCCACTGTACCCGCGATAGAATGCGAGACTTCGCTGTGATGCAAATCTCTGTATTTATATGTCTATGGTCTTATCTTGTTTTAATAAAAGCATCGATACCAGTGTCTATATGTACTGAATGGTACATACACACGTTGCTTTCAATGGATTTCTTTAATAACATAGATCATTTATATCTGCGATGTGTGGTTTAAACAAGGGTAATTTAAATGGCGAGATCAAAGTTGAAGCGATTCAATACTTTCACTATGTTGTGAGATCACTTTTGTACGCTTAAATAATCCAATTAAAACCATCACAACTTTAGCGGTGTTCCAGGAAAACCAACCTTAGCGTAATTATTACACTTTAAGATAACAATAAGCCTGTACAAGTGCACATCCATTTAATCTTAATCAAATGGACGAACGGTTATTTTCTGAAGTGTATTGTACCATTCTGTGACTCATCGGCGAACAGTGTAGAACAGATCTGAAAGCGTGGATGCGCTGGCTGGTTTGGATCTACACTGATCGCAAATGTCCCAAGATTGGTATCCCGCAGAACGCCGCTAAAGTAAAAATACTTAAAAAGGAAATTATTTAACCAAGATTTTATTTTTAATTTTTGTTATCTTAGCCACACTCACAGACTTCATGGATGATATATAGCTTTAGCTTTGTTTAACACTTTCCACATACAATAGTACTGCAGCAGACGACTTTAAAAATATATGTGTGGAAAGGGTTAACAAATCCAAAGTTCTATTGCTTTTTGAAATCAGAAATCATATTATACTTGTCTGTATATATATAATTAATATAATCTATTTTGTTTTAAAATTTGGATATCTTTTGAAAATGGCATATTCAAACAGTGAAGCCTCGGGCGAGACCGCGCATACTAGCTAAAGTCTGCCGTTTTGTCAACATACAACATAGTCCTATATGTTAAATCAGACAAAATACAAAACAGTAGAGCGTTCCGTTTAATTTTACACCAGCCAGCAAATGTTAGCAAATACGCCAAATCAAAATTAAAGTTACTAAATAGTATCTGTAATTTGATTGGTGGGTTCGCAGACGTTAGCTTCCGTAACTGGAAATTGAAGAATCCACTGCCACTAAGAGCTTTAATTTGATTGGTGGGTTCGCAGACGTTAGCTTCCGTAACTGGCAATTGAAGAATTCTCTGCCACGAAGAGCTATAACTTATTGGTTGATTGGCCACCGTGAGTTACCCAAACTGTTACACTGAACGCAGTGCGGGTTTAGCCCTTTCCCACATAGAGACGCTTTATGAGGCCTCTGCAGCAGAAAACTATTGAAAAACAGAGTGTCAAAATAAAAAATTGCTCATGATGAGCACAATCTACTTTTGCCACAATGCTTTCAACTTATTCAATATTAATTGTTCTTTAATTAAAAGAGATTTTCTATATATTTGACTAAATGTCTTCGAAGTGGTCTGCTACAGATGTATCGGAATCTGTGATTCAGAAGAAGGCGTCCGCTGTGACTTCAGTATACGGCAAAGTCTGCATACAATCATGAATCTGTCTAGAGCTGGTAGATGTGGCTCCGTTTAAATCGGGTTTATTATATTAGTCCTTATCCCACATACAACAATTATGCAGCAGACGACTTTCAAAACTTATTGACAAAACATAAAACAATCTCAATTAATGAGAGTTTGACTATTTAGTAGAGTTGAAAACACTTTGGCAAAAGGAGAAATTGCTCGTTTTAAGCAATTTCTTCTTTTGCCACAATGTTTTCAAAAGACGTCTGTTGCAGAAGCGTCAAAACGCGTCTACAAGTGGCAAAGGTTTAGATCTGTGATTCAGAAGAAGTCGTCCACTATGACGTCCGTATACGGCAAAGTCTGCATACAATCATGAACGGCTTTTAAGATCTTGATAACTCGTCTGTCTAGCGCTTGCAGGTGTGGCTCCGTTAAGATGGGGTTGGCCAGATCCCGCTTCATGGACTCTCTCATCAGTATACTGAGTGTCTCTGGTCCCAGATAGAGTTTGACTAGTTTAATGTAGGTGGAGTAGCGGATCATACAGCACTGAATGACGGGGGCTAGTATCGACACCTCATCGTGGTTGGGCCGACCGAAACTGAAAACAAAATGGGAGAAATTAAATATCGCGTCCGTTTCTGTAAAACGTATAAAGCACTTCTGAAAAAAAAAAGTCGAATTTATTTCTGAATTGTAGTTGTTTAATGTAAATAAGTAAAATGAGTTAGAACAGATATCGCAGTAATATCTATTTTGGAAAATATGTGTAAGTCTTATGATTATGATGTTCATTGGACTCGCGATAACTAGTCTTCGATTGATTATTTCGTGGTTTACGCCGCTGTCAACATTGTTTCAGTTATATCACGGCATTTCATGGGTAGGTTACCAGTGCTACTAGTCCATTAATCCTGACACCAGCCAGTCAGTCGTAATGCTTACCGCCGCAACCCTGAGCGACAAGGAGGGCAGCCATTACTACCAATTTTTAAAGTCTTTGGTATGACCCGGCCGGGGATCGAACCCGCAACTTCCTGCAACCGAGGAGGACGCTCTTCAACTACACCACCGAGGCGGTCACACTAGTATTCGAACGGAACATATACAGTGTCTTTCCCTTTCCCACATACAATACATCTGCAGCAGACGACTTTAAAACACATCGAAACAAAAATATTGAAAGTCTCTATAAATCAAAGTTAAACCATTGATAAGAGTTGAAAACACTGTGTCAAAAGGAGAAACAGTTCTGATTGCTCGATTGAGAAACCAGAATGGCTGCTTGGCAGATTTCAAAAGTCGGATTTGTCCAGATTCTTTTTCGATTAAAACGTTATATTTAAATGTTCCCTTAGCGAGTCCACTGTATTTAATCATTATTTGAATGTATCTATCTTTTTACGATGAGGAAACATTTTTATTTTGCCGGATTAAAACAACAAAACTAAGCGCACAGCACTATTTAGTTTAGCATTGTCAAAAACAGACAAAACTTATCAAAATAATAACACGATTTTGTAAGAATCTCTTTTTTTTAAAAGGCAAGACGTTCCCCTGGTGATATCCGCCGTGGCATAGTGGTTAGCGTTGGGGATTTCGAACCGGTCATCCCGGGTTCGATACCCAGTCGCGGAACAGCGGTCATGGTGGAATGCCAATGGGCAAGGTACTTGTTCTATCATTGTACTGGTTCTGTTTACCCAGGGATCATGAATAAGTTAATTGACACTGTGATATAACTGAAATAATGTTGAAAACGACGTAAAACCGCAATCAAACAAAAAGCCTTACCCTCGTCCGTTGTCTAGATGAAGAAGGAATGTTTGATTACCAAAGTCACTGAATGTTTCATAGTGGTGACGGTCCATATTACCTGAAATGGAAAATGTTAAGTATCATGAATGAACCTGGACAAGAACCGCTATCTTTACCACAGTCGCCTCTATAGCAGACGACTTTTGAAACCAATTGTGTCAACAGCAGAGGACTAGATAATGAGGAATAGATAGGTCTTTCTTATATGATATCTCTCTTCGCATTCATTTAAACCTATGTTATGGGTACTCAAAAGAATCGTCTTACGATTCTTTCGAGTACAAACAACAGGTTTGGGAGGTAAAAAAAGGATTTTAGAGCATTAAAAACGCTCCTTATCTAAAGCGATGAAAAAGAGGAATTGCTCACCTCATGAGCAATTTCTCCTTTTACCGCTATGTTTTCAATTTCATTAACTCCATATTGTTGCCCAGATGTTTTCAAAGTCGTCTGCTGAAGATTTGTTGTATGTTGGCTTTTTGAAAAAATAGTGACAAAAGAAGAAATTGCTCATAACGAGCAATTTCTTCTTTTGCCACAATGTTTTCCACTTTTAGCCATAGGTTATCCATTCAATTATAGAAATGTTCAAGTCGTCTGCTGCATATTTGTTGTATGTAGGAAGATTTAAATGCTTTCTGATCTATTCTGAATCCGTAACAGCAGACGATCCTCGAAACATTGTGAGACCAGGAGAAATTGAAAGTAAAGAGCATGTCCTGCCAAAAACCAATATTTGTCCACATGTGTATTTAAAATTATACTTCTATTGTTGGTATTTCTTCCTCTGAGGTTTTCATAGGAGACAATTGTTATCAATTTCTTACTTGCATATGCAGCAGGCGACATTTGAAACAATACAACCATAACGAGAAATTTCGTCTTTTGTCACAATGTTTTTTTAACACAACAATGATAGTTCCATTGAAACAGAAAGACTTAATGTGTTAAAAGTCGTCTGCAGCATTTTTGTTTTGTAATGGTTGATAGCCATTCTATGTAAACACTTAACACTTTTTCGGCATGCACTGTTACGGGTTTTGCTTAAAAATATTCAACATATAGACGACACCAGTGATCTATTCAGAAAAATAAGTTTAAAAATTTCAATGCTTACACCTGTTTTGAAAATAAAATAAAAAATAAGCCATCACAAATCAAGTTCATTTACAGAAAAAGATAGTTGAACCTCCGTTTAATTACATACAAGAAAAAAGCTACAGGGAACATATGATCGTTGTTGCATAAATTAGACGTTCATTGACCTTCTCACTTAATAGAACGAATTACCCCCCTTAGTTTTCAAGAAGATTTTCCTCCCTTGGTATTAGATAATGTATGTATGCTCTAATCAGTCTCATTAATTGATATGCTAGATGTTTGTTCCTAGTCACCCATACAAACAAACACTTTATGGTTGTGTTTTATTGAGAAACATACATTATATGTAAATGAAATACTTTGGAAACATTTCATTAATCTTAACTTCGATCGTAAACAAGGATACGCAGGAGTGTTTTTTCTCCAGTGTAATATTTATGTTAAACGCTTTCCCACATACAGACGCTTTCTGACGCCTCTGCAGAAGATACATTTTAAAAACATTGTGACAAAATGAGAAATTGCTCGCTATGTTTTCCTAGTCGTCTGCTTCAGATATTTTGTATATGTGAACGGGTTTATGTTGTTTCTTTCTTAACACATTTCATGTGCACATCGTTCTTCCAGAAACATCTTATCATTGTAGGCCTATATTTTGGAAAATTATATGTCATGGAAACTTTTGTTATATTCCTGTTACATGAACGAATAAAGTCAAACGGTGTTTCTTTTTCTGGCCTAGGTTTGTAACATCATTGGAAATTCTTACCTGTCAGAAAATCAAATATATGCATGTCAATAACATCCATCAGGCGTCTCCCACTGTCGTACGGCTCTTTTTCTTGCACGCGTGCACAAAGATCGTCATACACCTCCCAGTATGCTTTGCGATGTTTGCTGTAGGAGCGTTTCCACGGATTGCGCCATGTTTTCCGTGGAGCGATCCGCTCTGGAGGCAGGAATGTTGCAAATGACCCCTCTAACATGTCGGGGTGGCCGCATACAGCGTGCCCGGTATCACAGTAATAGGAACATACGCCGTGAAAGCATACATTATTGGCTGAAGAGGAAAGTGAAGAGATTTAGATAAGGTATAGTAATTTTTTTAATCTTTTCCCCCACAATATCTCTCTTATCACTCGACATAGCCCTATGCTGTGGGAACCCATTATAATCGTCTCACAACATATGGTTTGAGTGCAAAATAAGGATTTAAGAACATACAATTGCTTCTTATACAGATATTTGGAAAGTGAATGATTCATTTAACCCTTTCCCTCATAAAGACGCTTTCTGACGCCTCTGCAGCAGACAGCTTTTTGAAAAAATAGTGACCAAAGAAGAAATTGCTTAAAACGAGCAATTTCTCCTTTTGCCACAATGTTTTCCACCTTTAGTCATAGGTTATCCATTCAATTATAGAGAGTTTCTATTTTTTGACAAAATATGTTTCAAAGTCGTCTGCTGCAGAATTGTCGTATGAGGGGAAGGGTTAACCGTTTACTTGACATGATGTGCTAATACGGGCTCCTTCTGACAAATTCGAATGCCGTGCACTAAATATGCTTCAAACCCCGTTAATGTAAACCAACATCAACGCAATCATAACTTGTAATTGTAGATCAGTTAAGTATCCACATAGAAATTGTGGCTGAAACAAAATCTAAATGAGATACATTCCGACAATTCTGTAAGAAGTTATAGACCATTTGGAACCGTGATAGCCTTTTATTTAAGCGCTGTTAATCCTTTCATACATACAAACAATCTGCAGCAGACAAATTTGAAATATGGCTTTAAACCAGGTTAATCTATATTATTGGAAATGTATTTAATGATTTAAGATAAAAACAAATTGTGGCGAAATGTTTTAAAACTTCGTCTGCCGCATAAGCTTCAAAAACCTGTATGCAATTGGTAAAAGGTTAACCCCTTCCTACATACAGATATTTCCTAACGCATCAGCAGCAGGCGACTGTTTAACCCGTTTCCTCATACGGCAATTCTGCAACAGACGACTTTGAACGTATTTTGTCAAACAATCGAAAATCTCCATAATTGAATGGATAATCTGTGACAAAAAGTGGAAAACATTGTGGCAAAAGGAGAAATTGCACGTTTTGTGCAATTTCTTCTTTTGTAACTATGTTTTCAAAAAGCCGTCTGCTGCAGAGGCGTGAGAAAGCGTCTATATGAAGGAAATGGTTAAAGCATTGTGACAAAAGGATAAATTGCTGTTCATGCGTAATTCTCCTTTTGCCACAAGGTTTTTCAACTTTCATTAAAAAGACTGTTTGAATAAGTTTGCCTAAATGTTTTTCAAAGTCGTCTGCTGTGTATTTGTTGTATGTGGGAAAAGGTTAAGGCAGCAGACACATTAACGACAAGAACCATTCGAGTGGTTAACGTGAAAGGATTTGTGACGAGCGCCAAGGGTTCGACTCCTGCTCGTGAAGCCATGGTGGAGTGACTGGGTTTAGGCAAATATCCTATACTTTTATTGATTAGTCGCCCAGGGATGGATACTAGTACGGTCGCGATATAACTGAAATACTCGTTAACTCTTTCATCGCCAAAGGCAATATTGAGCTTTTTGCAAATAATGCAGAAACAGGTGAGTCAGCTCGTAACGAGCTGTCTCGCCTGAAATCTGCATTGTTTGGCTGTGAGTTATAAAAATATTCCAAAAATCCTATAACATGAAAATAGAGTCGTCCGAGTTTGAACATGGAAGAGACTACTTTAAACAATTCGGCGCTGAAAGGGTTAAACCAAAATGAAATAAACAATGAATTCAACCGCGCTGCTGAGACGTACTAGTAAGCCATGCACGTTGATTGATTGATTGTTTGGTGTTTTACGCCGCTTTCAACACTTGTACAGTTATACAACGGCGTTTTCTTAGCAAATTACCAGTACTACTGGTCCATTTATCCTGACACCAGCCAGTCAGTCGTAATGCTAACCCCGCAGCCATTACTACCACTTTTAACCATGCACTTTGAATATAGCTGCAATATGACTGACTATATACACTTGCATATCACTGAACATCGAGCTTTTTATACATTCAACATAACACGGTTGGGTGTGTTAATAGCATTAGGCATTGTGATGACAACCATACCTGGCGACAGAAAGAACGTTTTCTTCAACTTGGGTTCTGCCAATCGTCTTATTTCACTGGTAAGATTGACTTCCCGTCCGGCCGTGGGAGGTACTCGATAAAAACCTAGTATTCTGAAGTAAAAAAACCCAATACTTAGCTATTTATGAATTAATATAATCGACGCATATTAACATGAAATAGTGTTAACCCTTTCCCACATACAGATGCTTTCTGACGCCTCTTAATCGGACGAATTTTGAAAACACTGTTGCAATAGGAGAAGTTGCTCATAATGAATACTCTTTCGTTTCGTCATAATGTTTAAACTCTTTTCAATGATTAAATAGAGATATTTATAGATATTGATCTCATTCTTTTAAATGTTGACGGTACCTTTACATTCATCATACTAAAAACGAAGTTTACTTGCATCGTAATACAACACTTTATATTTAATTTGCGTACACTTCAATAATAATAATTTTTTCATGCCAATATTAGCATAAACTGTGTTATTATTAAGCTATATTTATGAAATTTAAAATTTCTGTTCATTCTCCTTTGAACTTGTCAGTTTGTATTGTTTATCACATGATGTTAAATATTATGTAAAAATGTTTTGTATGTAACAAGATACCTTTATATGTATACATTAATAAAATTCTATTCTATTTAATTTGCGAACACTTTAGAACAAGTCTGTCCGTACATGCGTGATAGCTGATCTTCATCTATATATTGTTTGCTACTCATTAATTGGTATTAGCTGTTTCACGAGAAAACCAACAGTATGTAAAGTATCGTACCAGATCAGCCTATGCAGTCCGCACAGGCTAATCCGGGCCGACACATTCTGTCTCAGGGGGATAGAGGTATAGAGTAATGATTCCTGAAACAGAAAATCCACAAGAGGGGAAAGGTGTTTGTCCGGGTTAGCCTGCGCGGCATGCTTAGGCTGATCCTGATCGATACTTTACGCAGAATCCACACTGTTGGTTTTCTCACGGAACGGCTCATATGTGGACAATGATATTCCGTGAATGTGAGAGTACTTATCAAAATCAAGTTGCACAAAGTCAGTGGGATAAGGGTCAATAAACTATTGGTGTGCTACTCGTAGATCGGTTATTAAAAGTGGTAGGAAACTCTAACTGTCTTCCTCGTTGGCGCTCAGTATTGCGTCTGGCGATTACGGGGTATTAATGACACTCCATTTTCACATCATTTAAAATTGTATTGCCAAAACCCTAGAGGTGATACACTTTCAGCGTGTTATCAGAAGAGACATTTCGGAATTTATAATATGTAAAGAGGTTAGTGAAGTCTATATCGAGAATGTGAAGATGCTAAACATATACGACTGCTCACAATATGTTGACAGAAAGGCGAATTTGAAAAGTGTGTGGAGAGACATGATAAATGTTTACAGTGCAAAGGGGAGTACTTTGAGAAGGAGTACAATTAGGAACTGCGTTAAAAAAGAGTCGTTGTTTAGACGTTACGTGAAAGTGACGCTACTGCGTCGGGGACCTTGTATATATATAGATATAGTTTTGTATGTATTGTTGTCTATGTATTTATTGTGTTATTTGTAAATTTTACCATTCAGTAGATTATAAATTATCGATATGCTGTGTAAATTTTTATTCACTGTTTTCGATTTTACATTAAATAACAAAGCTAGTCTCAAAACCGAACGTCCCTCGCAATGACTACACATATGTAATTGTATTGTATTGTTTATAGACTGTACAACAGTGTGATCCGATCTCCATCGATGTTAACCATTTTACACCGGCATACAACACATCACCAAGTCAACATTATGGAAAACATTTATACTTGACATACCTGTCTAAATGGAATGCAGCTATTTCAGAGTTGTGTCTTTCGTAATCCACAAAATAGAAATGGTCCGGTAGAGTTTCTTGGTCTCTCGGATATCTACAACAGAGTATAAGGCTATTAAATCAAATGATTTTGAGATTTATGAATACATATGAGCCAGGAGAAAACTAGCATTATTGACTCTGCGTAATATATCGACCCGGATCAGCCTGCGCAGTCCGCGCAGGCTAATCCGGGCCGACACATTCCGTCTCAGGGGGCAAGAGGTTTAGAGTAATGATTCCGGAGTCACAGAAAATCAACAGGAGGCGAAAATATTCAGACCGGGTTAGCCTCATATTATTATATCGTGGTTTATTAACAAGCAGAAAGTTCTACGTATATATTTACACGAAGGTCATGGCCAGGGTAAACTTGTCAACTTATACGTCCTGTGATGTCGATATTGAACCGCAATATGATCACATAAAGAGATAACGTAGTTGTATAGACATTTAACAGCTAAACGTAATCGATTCAGACGGTTTCTTGTTTTTGTCGGTTTCGGAACCAGTTAACAATTTCAAAAATCAACAACAACAGTCCCGTCCTTCTTTCACACTAATACATTCCCAAATACAACACATCTACAGCAGACGACTTCGAAAACATATACAGCAGACGACTTCGAAAACATCTAGGCAACACATATGGAAAGCTGCTATGATTGAAAGTATACCTATTGAATGAAGTTGAAAGCATTGTGATAAAAGAAGAAATTGCTCATGATGAGCAATTTCTTCTTTTGTCACAATGCTTTCAAAAGTCGTCTGTTTTGTTGTCAATGCGTAGAAATTACGTCTGTGTATGGGAAAGGCTTAATACAATACTGTATAGACCAATGACTGCCGTAGAATATTGCTTCAAATAGACACAATAACAAAATGTTGCTAATACAATTAAGGAAACACATTTGGAAATTCATAGGAAAAGCACCGAGTTTGAAACGGACATGTGGGAGCGATTGGGATTTCATATTTTGTAAATAAACACTATTCGCATTTCACGGCCCTATAATGAGCGAATTCCTCGGATTTCGGAGATCCCATAAAATGTATTACAGGGCTTTGGGATAAACAATTTCTAATAGTTATTACACATGTTCGTCTGCTGATACCTCGCTAACCCGTTTCCCACATGAAACAATTGTTGCAGCAGACGAATTTTGATAACACTCACGCAAAAGTATGGACAGTCTCAATACATAGAAATAAATGCTGTTGAATAGAGTTGAAAACATTGTGGCAAAAAGGAGAAATTACCCGTGATGAGAGCATCGACTCCCCTTTGACGCAATGTATTATTAAATGTCGTCTGCGGCGATTACCTTAAATGCGTCTGCCAATGCGAAAGGATTAATGCAGCTGGTACCGGGAGAGGAAATGTTAATTAATATATCGTTTGGAATATCTCAAATAACTGTCTGTAAGGCAACCGGTGTCGAGTGATTTTATTTGTTGTCTCTGTGTATGACATTGACTGCCATTACTGTGGGTAGTCCAACCATTAGGTGGTACATAATTCTACACACATTAACCCTTTCCCTCATATACACGCTTTCTGACGACTCTGCAGCAGACGGCTTTTTGAAAAACATAGCGACAAAAGAAGAAATTGCTCAAAACGAGCAATTTCTCCTTTTGCCACAATGTTTTCCACCTTTAGTCATAGGTTATCCATTCAATTATAGAGATTTTCTATCTATTGACAAAATATGTTAACAGTCGTCTGCTGCAGAGTTGTCGTTTGATGGAAAGTGTTATAACGGGCACGGAATGATGCTTCTCTCCATATGTGAAAGTTTAGTGACAACTGATTGATTCGGGTTTAACGGCTTTATTGAAAACATAGTGACAAAAGAAGAAATTGCTCAAAACAAGCAATTTCTCCTTTTGTCACAATGTTTTCCGCTTTTAGACATAGGTTATCCATTCAATTATAGAGATTTTCTATATTTTTTGACAAAACATGTTCAAAGTCGTCTTAACGCCGTTTGTTTACCAATCATATCACGGTGTCCAGTTTTACCTACCATTTGTTTCCTGGTTTTCTCTCACCAGTACTCTACACCAGTTTTTGTCGCAGTTTCTTTTAGCCGGTGTTCGAACTCACATTCACTTAATTGACAACCCGCGTCGCTACCGACTGAGCTAGCAGACAATAGCTTTTGAAAATACATGCGGTATTGTACGCATCAATCGGGGAAATTATTTTCTCAAGAAAATGTAGTTATGTAGTTTGTTTGTATAGCTCACCTGATATGATATTTATTTTTTAAAACATGTCTGCTTTTAAAGCATATGAGAAAAATGTTTAGAACATTTAAAGTATTAGTTTTATACAAGGTTAGAACATTGCGAAAAAAGGAGACATTATTAGTTTTTAGCAATGTTTTCTTCTCCCACAATGTTTGCATAAGTGGTCTGCTGCATAAGCGTCAAACGTCGCTTGTAGCAGAGCAAGAAATAAATTTGATCTCGCAGTCTTAACACTTTCCCACATACAACACATTTAAAGTAGACGACGTTGTAAAACGTATAGATTAAAATAAGAAAACATATCTATAAATGTTAGTATAATTATTGAATATAGTTGAACACATTGTGACAAACGAAGAAATTACTCATTATTGGGATTTTCACCTTTTTGCCGCAATGTTTTCAACTATATTCAATAATAATACTGACATTTGTAGATATAAGTCGTCTGCTCAGATGCGTTGAAATGCGTCTGTATTTGGGTAAAAACTGAACTCTTACCTTACTGTAAATATAAATGAATCGCTGTTGAATAGTGAAGTTTGAGACAATACCTCTGGCTTAGAATTATTTATATAACATAAAAAAATAAGCCGTTCAACAAGAAAACCAACATTGTGGTCACTGCGAAATGTATCGACCCAGATCAGCCTCCACAATTCGTGAAGGCTAATCCGGGCCGACACATTCCGTCTCATGGGGATCGAGGTATAGAGTAATGATTCCTGAAAAAGAAAATCCACAGGAGGCGAAAAGTGTATGTCCGGGTTAGCCAGCGCGGCATGCTTAGGCTGATCCGGGTCGATACTTTACGCATAGTCAACAATGTTGGTTTTCTCGAAGAACGGCTCCTTTAATATACCAATGTTTATTATCATTATTCCCAGCTAGGTCTTACCTCATAGGTTTAAACAGCGCCTGTCCTTCATCGCTAAATGTAATGATCAGTTTTAACTGAGTTCCCCCCTCTTTCATTTCTGGAATAAAAAAACATGGCTGTAATGTGTGTACATTTTACATATCATATAAGCCAGTGCATGAGAAAAGGTGCAAGTTTGCATTTCTGAATAGTGTAGGATCAGATCATCTTGTGATGTTTACGTTTACATTTACAAGAATTTCAAATAGATTATATGATCCAGTGCATGAGAAAAGGTACACGTTTGCATTGCTGAATAGTGTAGGATCAGATCATCTTGTGATGTTTACGTTTACATTTACAAGAATTTTAAATAGATTATATGACCCAATGCACGAGAAAAGGTACACGTTTGCATTGCTGAACACTGTAGGATCAGATCATCTTGTGATGTTTTAGTTAACATTTACTAGAAGTACACATACATGATATCAGGGACGTAGATACTATATATGTCCCTGATGATATGAATCAGTGGAACAGAAAATGTATAAGTTGGCATATCTGAACAGTGTAAGATCAGATCATCTTATTATCCTGTTCAGTCTTATCACAATCCACACACATTTCAAGAATATACTAACAAGCAAGAGAGCGATCTATACTGTCCACAAAAGCCAACTTGTGCTGGCTCATATACCTTATTTCTGGTGATAAATCGATGCATGCTTTTATACATTCATACACCTATGAACAATATTCGATTATTTCAAAAATATCAAAATAGACCGAGACAGTCCTCTGGCAATAATTAAATGTAATTAATATGTTACGCCAATGTAACTTTTACTCTTTCCCACATACAGCTAATCTAAAACAGACTATTTTGAAAAAAAAACATGAAGGCAAAACCATTGAAAGTCTACTTAATTAAAAGGTTATATTGTGAATAGAGTTGAAATCATTGTGACAAAAGAAGAAATTTGCTCATGATGATCAATTTTATAAATTTGTCACAATAACTGCGAATAGCGTCGGTTTCATTGTCACACGTGTCAGGCTTCGTGTGCCAGTGGAAAAATGGTTACGTTAGACTGAACCGGACAGGCATCATTGCATATTTATATTGTCGGCTCATGAATATTTATCATGTCGGCAGCTTCCAGTCGGTTCAAACGATTAAATATTTTATTCGTTCATGTAAGTCTCATCCATATACAAACATATAACATCACGATTGAAGTACACGTATAAGCAACTACCACAGGCTGTCAGCCTATGCTATAAAACATTGCTAGAAAAACAAAACTATTTAAAATTGTAATAATATTTACACTGTACAGGGTTGGATGACTAATTTCGATTTGATCAAACAGTTTGTTGTTGTTGTTGTTTTTGTGTTGTTTTAAATCGCTCAACATTATTTCAATCGTATGAGCCGTTCCGTGAGAAAACCAACATTATGGAATCTGCGTAATGTATCGACCCAGATCAGCCTGCACAGTCCGTGCAGTCTAATCCGGGCCGACACATTCCGTCTCAGGTGGATAGATGTATAAAGTAATGATTCCTGAAACAGAAAATCCACATTAGGCGAAAAGTGTCTGTTCGGGTTAGCCTGCGCGGCATGCTGAGGCTGATCCGGGTGGATACTTTACGCAGAGACCACGATGTTGGTTTTCTCCCGGCTCATATCTCGACGTTTCATGTGTAATTACCTTGTACTACCGGTATTATTTATCCGGATACCGATTCATCAGTCCTAAAACCTCGAGCGCCAAGGAGGGAAGCCATTACTACCATGTTTAAAGAACTTTGATCAAACAGGAACACAACGAAGGAAAATCAGTTTTTATATAATAAGTCTTTCTATATTTACGCTATAGCCTGATATAGACGATTTAATAAAAAACAAAGTGGACATGGACAAGTTACACAAATTGTGAACTTATTCCTTTTCCTATACATTCTTTCAATACAAAAATTATCAAAAATAAATATTATCTAGGCAGAGGACACTAGAAAATTATAAATAGTTGACATCTTTAAAAGTCATCTGCTTTTGTGGAGATTATTTGGGGCATCTTCGCTAGTCATTGGTTCTTCGCTCATTATATTTCCATTCTCACAAAGTACCATTGGCTTGCGAAGATGGGGAAAAATACGTTACCTATATCTACAATCTGTTCTGTCGCCATATCATCCATGATCCCATCCACCGCCGGGTCATCTCCGTCATAGAGACCATATTGGTGTATACCCTTATGGAAACGCTCCCAATTAGATAACACAGGCCTGAAACAATATATTGAAAAATTGTGTACGGAAACTGTTTAACATTTCACCGATACATACCGTATTTAAACATTTTCCACATACAACAAATCTGCAGGAGACGACTTTGAAAACATAGTGAAAAAACAAACAAGATAGCTTAATTGTTAAATAAAATTGAAATCATTGCGGCTAAAGGAGCAATTGGCCACACTGTTTTCAAATTGCGTCTGCAGGTGGGAAAGGGTTAAACCTTTCCAATACGCATTCTGGCGTCGCCGCAGCAGTCGACTTTTGAAAACATTGTACCCAAAGGAGAAATTGCTCATTACGAGCAATTTCTCATTTTGTCAAAATGCTTTTAACTATGTTTCATAAATGTTTTTAACTGAGTTTCATAAATGTTTTTCCATTTACAGAGAGTTTCCTTATTTCTTTTTTAAATGTTTTCAAAGTCGTCTGCTGGAGATTTATGTTGTATATGGGAGAGCTTTAACGCATTTGAAGCAGACACATTTTTAAACAGTTTGTTAAATGGATTAATTGCTCAAATAAGCAATACTCATTTCAGATAATGATTCAACACTACATCATAATTATGTTTTCCTAATTTTATTTTAAACCAGACGATATCATATTCAGATTGAAGACAGAAATTCAATATTTTTTTTTACTGAAAACGTTTTGAGTGATTCATCTGTTTACGAACTTTGGGTTAAAACGCCAATTTTAACACTATCCCTCATATAGACGCTTTCTGACGCCTCTGCAGCAGACGGTCTTTTGAAACCATGGTGACAAAAGTAGAAATTGCTCAAATTTCTCCTTTTGTCATCATTTTTTCAACTCTATTCAATTATTGTACTTTCATTTAAGGATAGTTTCCCAAAAATTGTGGTTATGTTTTCAAAGTTGTCTGTTGCAGATTTTTAATATGTGGGAAAAGGGTTAAGCAGAACTTATTTTGTCGAAGACTGAAACAGTGTAGAAAAATTCCGACTAGGTTAGACTACGAGTACAAAGTAACGCATCTGCAGCAGACGAATTTTGAAAACGTTGTGGCAAAAGGAAAAAATTGCTTGTATTGCTTATAAATTCTTCATTTGCATCAATTCTTTCAACTTCATTCAATAATTAAACTTTTATTCGTGGTTAAATTGTTGCCCCAGATATATTTTAAGTCGTGTGTTTGCATATCAATTTGTTGTATGAGGTAAAAGGGTTAATATGAAGCAACACGATTGAGACATTTTGCAGTGATTCATGATATAGTTCAATTGTTTGAAATAGTTGACAGATTTATTGATAAAACAGGGTTGTATTTGGACTCTCAAATCGCCAAGCAGTACCTGTATAACCCATTATTTCAAATTTATAATTAGTTGCTGCACGATTACAGTGTTAGTGCATTTTCCACACAGACTGAACACACTCCACTTTTCTATAATACAGACGACGTTTAAGCCCCTGATTCTTTTTTCTTAAATAACAAAAAAAACAAAAAGAGGAAGAACTCAAAACAAACAATATGAGCCGTCTCGCGAGAAAACCAACATTGTGGACTCTGCGTAAAGTATCGACCCGGATCAGCCTAAGCATGCCGCGCAGGCTTACCCGGATTGACACTTTTCGCCTCCTGTGGATTTTCTGTTTCAGGAGGCATTACTCTATACCTCTATCCCCCTGAGACGGAATATGTCGGCCCGGATCAGTCTGCGCGGATTGCGCAGGCTGATCCGGGTCGATACATTACGCAGAGGACATAATGTTGGTTTTCACGCGAGACGGCTCATATCTACTTTTCCTACAATGTGTTCCACTCTGTAACAAAACTATACTTCTTATTTTTCAGATGCTGCACTTCCTTGCCGCTCAGATGCCCTTAGAAAGGCGTTACTGGAAATCATATCAGATAAACGGGATAGCTTAACCATGTTCCACATACAGACTTTGTTTGGCGCATCTGCAGCAGACGACGTTTGAAAACATTTTGACAAAAGGATAAATTGCTCATAATGAGCAATTTATCCTTTTGCCAAATGTGTTCACGTTTATAAAATATTTTTTCTTTTATTCATTGAGAGTTTCCATATGTTTGACTTAATGTTTTTCCAAGTCGTCTGCTGCAGATCTTCTGTATTCGGATAAGGGTATATTTGTGAAATGTGATATATTGTTTGTGTTTTGTGCAGCTCATTTGATTGGTTTCTGCGCAATAAACCACCATTAATGTAGCATGTCATAACGACCAATAAACTGAGTTTATGACCACCTAAAGAAAGACATTTTACATGTTTTGACTTTCCTTGATTTACGTGTAAATTGCAGGTGCTGACATAAACAAACATCCACGGCAGGTAAGAAACAGGCAGAGTGCGAACCGCAAGATGCTGACAAGCCCAGTCTTTAACGTAGTAACCACGGTCTACAGGCTTTTACTTATCAACAACGTCATACAATAATCTAGCATTGGACTTTTTAAAAACCTGTCAATTATGATTAAATACATGCTTGGCCCTTTTCCACATGCATACGCATTCTGGCGCCTTTACAGCAGACACATTTTGATTTTTTTTTTTTGGCAAAAGCGGATATTGATTATAATGAGCAATTAATCCGTTTGCTACACTTATTTAAAATCTGCAAAGTTTACTTTTGTTTATAGAGATTGTTCTCATTTTTCGGAATACCAGTCTATGTGAAAAAACAGCCAGTTGCTTGGAAGGACTAATATGTGGATTAATGGTGTGAGAACACCAGGAAACACAAGGGTAGGTGAACTGGCCTTGTGATATAGCTACACAATTGTTAGATACGCATTAAGCCCAAATTAATCAATCATCGTTGACCCAAAGATGTTAAAATACAAATGAGCCGTCCCGCGAGAAAACCAACATTATGGCATCTGCGTAATGTATCGACCAGATCAGCCTGCGCTGTCCGCGCAGACTGATCCGGCCGACACATTCCGTGGTAGGGGGATAGATGTATAGAGTAGGGATTCCTGAAACAGAAAATCCACAGGAGGCGAAAAGTGTCTATCCTGGTACGCCTGCGTGGCATGCTTAGGCTGATCCGGATCGATACTTCACGCAGGGTCCACAATCATGGTTTTCTCGCGAGACGGCTCAAACATTGTAATAAAATGCATATTTTGTAATTTTAGAAGCGTTTTATGGAAAAACTACATTTAGACTATAGAAAAACTATACACCGTTGTCTTCTGAATATCTTAAAGGGTGTTTGATACATTGCCGAATAAAGCTACTCGTTAAGTATGTCGTAAAACTGGTTAAACCAAAAATGACCGTCCGCATACGGGGTATATAGTTATATTAATAACGTATAGACACGCAACCATAGACCATGTTAATATGACGAGACTCATAGACCGACGTGCACTCGATACCCTCTGACCTTTGATTATTTCACCACACACCCCTAGACCTGTATACATATTAGCCGCATCGAGTGATTTGGAACGGTGTTGCCTTGGCGAAGTGTGAAGCCTCATGCGCGCATTCTAATCAGAGTCTTTACAACCTTTTGACAAAAGTAAGTAGAAACATGCGTCACTAGTTTTACTACCCGAGTGCGCATCGACGCTTTCCACCATACAACCAATCTGCAACAGACGGCTTTGAAAACATAATGGCAAACATATAAACAAATCTCTATAAACGAAGGTTTGATCATTGAATAGAGTTAAAACAGTGTGACAAAAAGAGACATTATTCATTATAAGTTAATTCTTCTTTTGTCGCAATGATCTCATTTTTTTTCGAATTGCGTCTGTAAGTGGGAAAGGGTAAAACTATGCTTAGCCGGAAAGTGAATAAGAAAGATGCAGCTACTAGTTTGCCTTGCCGTGACGTGATGAGTCCTTGCAAAATATGATTTTTATCTGCAATCAGTTTAACTTACATACAATGTACTGCTTAATTTAGTGTGAAAAACGTTTATTTCGGTTTAATCAATTTTAATTATGGAAAGATAAATTGTCAACACTATTTAACCCTTTCCCACATACAGCAAATCTGAAGCAGACGATTTTTAAAAATAAACATATAAGCAAGCGTAGGAAAAACATCTATGTTTGAGCAATTTCTTCTTATGCCAACATGATGTTAAATGTCGTCTGTTGAAGAGGCGTCAGAAAGCGTCTATATGAGCGAAAGGGTTAAAGATAGTTTAAGCTTTTCCGATACTGGGTTAACGTTGATGCAGATGCTCATGTGAGTTTTGGGGATTTTTAAAGAAATATATATTGGAAAATTGCTTGTAATGAACAATTCTTCACCTTTCAAACGTGTTCAGTTATACCCCGATAGTGTAACTGTTTTACATGTCTTGATATGCTGTAGTTTGCCACCCAAATGCTGTCACAGCATACTTACAGTAAGTTTAATGAAGTAGCAGTATATAGCCTTTAACTCTTTCTCATATACAAAACATCTCCAGCAGACGACATTGAAGACATATTGACATACTTTTTAAAAATCTCTATTTATGAATTTGTAATAATTGACTTCTTGAGTTGTTAACATTTTAAGCAATTTCTCACTTTCCACTTTGCTTATAACGTCGTCTCCTGCAGATGCGTTCAATTGGGTCTGCAAGTTTGAAAGGGCTAAATTCCTGAGTTATGCAATTCCATGAAAATGTTTTAGACTTCATATATTGACATGTAGCCTTTTCATCATTACTTTTCATTGGACTTTATGCTTTGCGATTTAGAAAAAAGCATTGAGGAGGACAGATTAAATTAATCAAAATTAAATTGGTTCATATTCATGAATTAAAATTATCAGATTTTATTTTTAAGTAATTTTAACTAAAGTTAATTTATTTCCCATACATTCCATCTAATATTTCTTCGTCGTTGGAAAAGATAATATGAAATAACGTCAAAAGAGTTTTAAAGCTTATATGCTAACCTAATATGAGCAGTATGGTCTCTGCGTAATGTATTAATCCAGATCAGCATGCGCAGTCCGCGCAGGCTTATCCGGACCGACACATTCCGTCTTAGGGGGATAAAAGTATAGAGTAATAATTCCTTAAACAGAAAATTTCACAGCGAAAAGTGTCTGTCCGGGTTAGCCTGCGCGGCATGCTTAGGCTGATCCACGATGTTGGTTTTCTCTTGGGACGGCTCATATGGTTACCACGGCGTCAGTTTACCCAACAATATATTGCTTATAAAAAAACCTTGCAGCCTATATGGAGTATAAGAAGAATATGCAATTTTGTTTTTTTAAATCGGTGATTGATTGGATTTTAACGCCGTTTCCAACAGTGTTTCAGTTTGGTCATAACAGAAACATGTTTTTCTAGTACCAGTACCAGTACCAGTACTCAACAGAACATTCTTACCAAGCAACTGACTTCGTTCCAACATATAAAAAGAATAACATTGGCCAAAATGACCTTTGTCAATAAACGGCCCCTATTGTTTTGGTGTTTGAAGTTTAAACAAAATTAAGGGTTTTTATGTTTTTGGGACATTTTTTGGGACAATTTGAAATTGGAAAAAAGGAGGTATTGCTAATTTTTTCCGTTCGCAAAATTGCTTTTAACTGTCGTCTGCTGCAAAAACGTTTACTCTTTCAGCGCCACATGCAATATTGAAGTTTTTGCAAACAATGCAGATTCAGGTGAGTCAGCTCGTGTCGAGCTGTCTCACCTGAAATCAGCATTGTTTGCCTTTTAGTTACCAAAATAGTCCAAAACTTTCATAAATTGAGAAATGGACGCACCCGATTTTGAACACGGAAGAGTCGACTTTAAACAACTCGGCGCTGAAAGAGTTAATCCTGTCTCTCTTATACTTACCCTCCATGGTAATTACGATAGATAGGAAGTCCCATGCCTCTCCGCCGTAAGCGCTTCGTCTGAAGCTTTATAAAGTTTCTATATGGAACAAATCTTGTCTTTTCAAAATTAAATTTTAATCCGTTGGAAGATTGTAAAAAGTATAATAATTTATCCACGTAGCTATCCGTCTTGTTAAACGTAAAATTCCCATCGGATTTCATACTTTTGCCGGAATCTGCATCACCGTTGTCTTGGTATCCCCGATTTTCATTATTAACATTACCGCTGTCACTTACGTCTTTGTTTAGATACTCTAACGTATCGTTAAGCACTGTTTTGACCTCCACGGTTCTCTTGCCGAGTTCAGGACTAATGTTTTCACTCGTGTAGTTACTCTTATTGAGTCTTTTCCTGAATGCGACGAAGTGTGGTTGATCAACGAACTCGTCGATGTCGCGCTCCATTCTGGGTTGATACCGTTTGTGTTTTCCATCGTAGAGAGTGGGAAGTTGATTGAGAGCGAGAAATATGGCACAAAAAGAGAGGGCGCTGCATGCAAGAATAGCCACGCGGACCTTTAATTTCATAGTCCTCTGTCCTCCAAACATTGACACAACCTTCCGGTCCTAGTCCAATGTAACATTTACACTATGTCAGCTTCTGATCGCAATCCAGCTTATACACTTTACGTTTGTATATCCATATTCAAAATCAAATGCAATTTTATTATATTATTCGGTATAATATTCCAAGTCACCGTGTACAATGGTCTTAGTAACCTTATCACCACCACCACCACCGTTTTCAATCGGACATGTAATATAAGACACTGAATATCCGTTCCATCAACTACGGTAATTTCGCTCACTAGATCGTAACACTCAGGCGGTACGTAGTATGTTGTCCATAATTTAATGATTTCTATATCTTTAGTTACACTATTGTCTCAACCCATCATATGGTAAAGAGGCATTTAACCTGAAAATAAAAGAAATTTAAAATCTTGAGTTTATTTAAGTGCTATTTTTCATGAAATATTGCAGTATTTATTGCAAGAAAACACGTGCTAAGTATGTTGACGATTTGTAAAATACTAATCATTGAAATATTACAAGATACATAAATAAAACAAAATGACATGAAAGATTTCCTGAATACCCATTTTTGTTTTAAACGTGTCTATTAAAATTATTACAACTAGATGCACAAAATAATAGTGACCATCTTCTTCTTCTAAAGCGTCTACAACCAACGGCCTGTAGATTGCTAGACAGAAATAATGTAACATTGTGTTTTTTTCGGATGCTAAATTATATTTCAATTGTGTCTATGTTTTGTTATTGTCTACAATTCTTCCAATTTGAAATATTTAACAAAATATTTCATAGAAGCACAACAAAAAAATCCAAAATGACCCATGAAGGCGTTTGTTGTTATAGCAAGCATCACAGTTGTTTCCTTCTGAAAAAAGACAATAACCTAATTTATATAGAAAGAAACATAGATTCTATTCAGAAAAAAACAACAAATATCCCTATAAAAAATGTAACATTTTGTTTTACAAAGTCATATATATATATATAATTAACAGTATAAATTATTATTTTTTCTCACTTATCATCATGTAGTACATCATAATATAATGAATGAACCCTCGTATCGAGTGCTGCAACGATTTGAATGATGGCTGGCTAGTCCAATTAATCAAGGCAACTATCTGTGGATAGTTTTAACGCATGCGCAAACTGCCTTTTTAAGATGTGGGTATGAGTGTGAAGGACCGATTGTGATTGGATATGATTTAGTATTATATTTCTGTCCCACTAACAACACATCTGATGCAGACGAGTTTTGGAAAAAAGCATAGAACAAAATATAAAAACGATCTATAATAGAAAGTATAATGATTGAATAGTCTTTAGCACATTGTGGCAAAAGGAGAAATTGCTCAGTAACTTTTTAAAAACATAGTGACAAAAGAAGAAATTGCTCAAAACGAGCAATTACTAATTTTGACACAATGTTTTTCACTTTTAGTCATAGGTTATCCGTTCAATTATAGAGATTTTCTATTTTCTGGACAAAATATGTTCAAAGTCGTCTGCTGCAGAAATGTCGTATGAGGGAAAGGGTTAAAACTCGTCTACTTTGAAGAAATCTGAGGGAAATTGTAATAAATAGTGTTTTGGATGTCTGAAGTGGTCAATTTGGAAAAAGAAGATTTGTTCGTTTTTAATCATTTCTCATTATTTCAATGTTTAAACAATATGTCTGATGCAGATTCGTCTAAAGTCGTCTGTGTAGGAAAAGAAACGGCTATAGAGTTCATATCACAGTATTTCAAATGGTGCGGTATTATTTTTTAGTAGAATTGAAACTGAACAATAGTAACCGACCCTATTCATAGTTATAATATTTATATATATTTATTCTCAATCTATGTAACCTTAAATTTTCAAAAAGAGAATAAGTTGTCTGAAGGCATTTGTTCGATTTGAATTGTTCAGTTGAAATCATTTGGGTAGCGATAAATCATATTATAAATTACATGCAGTTTCCTCCACTTTAACCCTTTCCCTCATATAGACGCTTTCTGACGCCTCTGCAGCAGACGGCTTTTTGAAAACATAGTGACAAAAGAAGAAATTGTACAAAACGTGCAATTTCTCCTTTTGTCACAATGTTTTCCACTTGTTGTCATAGGTTATCCATTCAATTTTAGAGATTTTCTATTTTTTGACAAAATATGTTCAAAGTCGTCTGCTGCAGAATTGCCGTATGAGGGAAAGGGTTAAGCTATGACAACGATCATAGTGAAATCAATTTGACGTGGATCTATAAATAAATTGTATAAATACAATTAATAACCGTTCAATTCACCATTAAAACAGTTGTAGTGTTTCTTTGCGACTCTTTTAGAATTGTTGAATAGAATAAGAAGGAAATTGTATATAAGATTTAAGATTTGTAATTGAGGTTGTTTTGCTTTTACAATTTGGTTTTCTTTTTGTTTATTGAAGATAACGACTGCAGATTATGTGGGATTTTGAAGGTGTAATATATGCACCATATTTCAGAAACACACACTTATTATGTATTTTCGTATTACAAATATCTGAACATTCTAATATGCATGACTTTGATAACCATAGCTTGATATAACAGTTTAGGGTATTTGATCTTTAATCCATGTCTTTTTCTTTTATTACTATGATTTCGTCTTGTTGTGGCATGTGTAATTTAATTTACTTTGTTTGTTGTTTTGCAGGTTGTTTTGATTAAAGTAAAGTATTAAGTTAACAAGGCAAATCCGTTGTTGTTGTTGAAAACAAACTTATATATACTTAGTTACACTTTGGTGATCTTGCCTAGTTTGTCGGTAAGGTTATCGATGACCGAATGTACACGATCAGACTGCACAAACGTTTAGATTAGTGTCTAACCTCTTTCCCACAAACAACACAATCTCTATAAATGAATATATAATTATTCAATGAACTTGAAAAACATTGTGGCAAATCGAGAAACTGCTAATTATTAGACTTTTCTTTTTTTGTCACAATGTTTTCAAAAGTCGTCTGCTGCAGATGCGTTAAATACATCTCAGTTTATGAAAGGGATATGTTATATGTATATACAGTGTATCCACGCAGAGGTTTTTAAACTACAACAACAAGCGGATTTAAACATATGTTCTATTTCCAAAAATGAGACAGAATTCATCTGATTTATTTCATAAAACACCAGGACGGCTTATTTATGGCCTATATACCGTTACCTAAATATTAAATGTCATGTCATTTCCACGGTTGTAAAGCTAATATTTCGACCAGTGTTGCAAAATAAGAAATTGCTCATTAAGAGCATTTTTATCCCTTTGTCACATTGTTTAAACTCTTTTAAGAACTTGCTCTTTCAATTCACGGGGTTTTCCATATTATTGCCAAGATTGTTTTCTGCTGTAGATTTTTTGTATGAGGGAAATGGTTAATAAAACACTAGAAGAAATATTTGCAACGTCAGACAGATGTAAAAATAGTTTCGGAGTGAAATCTACAGTGAGAAAAAGAGACTTTGCTGGTTTTGAACCTGTTTCCCATTAGCAATTTTGCAAAAGGCGTTTTTATCAAGGAAATGTTGAAATTAGCTCTTGGTTTTTATTCATGCTCTAAGACTTTGCTTCCGCGCAAATCTGTTTGTCAAAACAATAATATATAATCGTGTATATTTTCATACTTAGCATCAATTTAATTATTTATTATATATCTTCACTCTTTCGCATCATTTTGTGTTGATCTATTTTCCTCCCGTTTATTATATCCTTTATCACATTTCTTTTCACTATATGTTTGAACATACATTCAATGCATATTTTTTTTTATATAGCACATGTGTATGTGTATTTTTTTTTATTTTTTTTATAATATTCATTACTGGAAGAAATAAAAATATATATATTACCTTAACGAGGCGTTTAATCAAATCGTAGCACAGATGTAAATCATTTCCGTAACTGTTATAATGTCAAGCTGCCTTATATAGAATTAAATAGACATTGGTGGAAATTCCCCAATGATGAATGTAAATAAACCATATCGGGTTAAAAAAAGAAACTTTGTAATTCCAAAACAGTTCATATTCTAAAAGACTTTCATTAGATCCAAAATGATACCGATACTAAATTACGTTCAAACCCTTTCCATTGTTCAATTATAAATCAATTTAAGTATTACCCGTTTTGAAAGTGTTTTAGAATATGGTTTCATATGGAGACACTGAGTAGAATTCCGATGAAAGCGTTATGAAAAAAGGAGAAAGTGCCCCTTTTTTCCAACAATATTTTTCTGTTCAACATTCCTCAGCTGCTGGGCAGACATCAAATGTCGAGTTAAGTAAGAAAGGCGTTGAACATGATTTTGAAATACATAGATGAAAATCATGTCTAATTTCATTAATAGATGATAATGACGTCCGTTTGGTTAGTAAACAAGCATTTTTTCTCTTTTTGTCAAACATGTTAAACTTCATTCTCGACCCGGCCGGGTAGCTCAATTGGTAGCGTATCTGACTCGTGATCTGGAGGTCACGGGTTCGATACCCGGTTGCGGCGACATTCTTTCGGCGATGTTTTCCATTGCCTCTCACCTCTGATCTATCTGAGAAAGTAGTCAGTGGCTTCGAAAGAATGTTGTGTAAGTACTGGTGTGGGAAAGCCAGGAAAACATGAGTAGGTGCACTGACCGCCGTGATATGACCAAAGCTGTTGAAAGCGGCGTTAAACTCCAAACAAACAAACAAAACTCTATTCTCTTTCTCCAGGGATCGTCTCTATTAAAGGTCTGTATGCGAGATGAATATGTAAGAGACATACATAAAAGCGATGGTTTCATATCTAAATGTCATAACTTTTATCTTCGGTTACCATTTTAAAATGTCAGATTTTCTGAGTCGAGGAATAGCATGTTTTTAAATCAATATGGCCTGTTTCTGTTTCAATTTAAACCCGAAACAGAAACCTGTAATTTAAAATATTTGTTTGTCCAGTATCTTTTACCAATGTCAATGGGTTTTTTAAATTTAAATATTAACGGCTCGCTTCGAAAACCAAATTTAGCGCCGTTATGACACAGGTGAATAAAGTCATATATAGTTGACTACATCGAGGGCTTAGCAAAACGGTTGTAACTAAAAGCCTTTTTTGCAAACCCTGGTTTAGGGGCAATTTTGACCCCTTTGTAAACAATGCAAATTTAGGTGCCATTGCTCAAAACGAGCAATGGCACCTAAATTACCATTGTTTACCAAGAAAAATGATTTAACGCTTATACAAAAGACTTTATGGCTAGGTGATTTACCTTGGTAAAAAAATACCAATTTTAGTTACAACCGTTTCACGCCAAACCCTCGACATGTATTAATGTTTTATTTTACAGATGTACTCATAATCGAACATTGTAGAGCCTGATCCGACTGTGCGGATAAGCGGTATAATAATGATCTACTAAACTAGCATAAGAGAGGGAACATATCCGCCTGATGTTAGGCTCGAACCCACGACCCCATGGCACTAGCTTTACGCTCTAACTAAATGAGATATCTAGGCAATCATGTTTTGCCTCCACATTCAGACACTTAAATACATCGGAAGCAAATATCCTGTAGTTAGTTATCGTAGAGTACAATGAACAGATCCGAATGGCAAGGTACGATGGTTAATTGTGGTATTAACGCCGATATCATCACGGTTTCAGTTATGTCACTTATTTATAATCAATGGATTAAAAACAAAAAATACTAGGTCAGGAAATGTGCCTTTCCCGAGGGCACTCAACCATGACCGCCGCGAATGGGGGTCGAACCCGGGGATAAGTGAACCCAAACAGGAGACCGGCGCCACCGGACCATATTTCGCCAGGTGCGGCTGAAGCCAGCATAATATTTAGGCATAATTATGGGAAATGTCTATTATGCAAAGTTTAATTATTGAAAAGAGTTGAAAACATTGTGGTAAAAGAAGAAATTGCTAATTATGAGCATTTTCTCCTTGTGTCACAATGTTAAAAAAAAACTCGTCTGGCAAAGAGGCGCCAAAAAGCGTCTACATGAGGGGTAGGGATACAATTATCAAGTCGTGCTTATGAATAACGACACAGTTCTATTAAACAATGATACCTATACGTATTTCGTAAAATGCAAAAAGGCTACTTTTCTCACTTAAAAAAAAATCCAGTCTTTATCGACGTCCCTTAGATAAAACCAACAGAAGACAACCATCCCGGACGAAAATAATCAGCGGCGTAATGACTTCCCGGTATAGACAACGTTTATCAATCCAATCAGAAAGTTCTTCCCGACGTCTGATGTTTGTTGGGAAATATTTTCCCGACAAGATGTATCTATGTAACGTACATAAGGCATTGTCAAGCAAAAAACGGACCCGTTGCATTCCAGTGTAGTCCGGATATAAACGCGCACAAGTAGAAAAAACGTAACGGCTGGTACCTCCATCTGTTTTTCAGCGGATATATACATGTCCGTGCTGTTTTTGCAGGCGGACGGATACTATTGGGTATAGACTGTGCGGGTGCGCAGACGTGCCAAATACATCGCCGTCCGTAACTTAGTAATAGACTATTTATTCCACGACACGTCTCCCAATGAATGTCGATATATAACGGTTATATAGTATAATTTAATGTTGTTGGACTTCTATCGGCACATCAGTAACAAGTAAATCGTTTACTCTGACAGATTATTATATAGAGCCGCCGGATTATTGAATTCGTGTCAGACAGGGTATTTCTCGGAGTTTAGAAACGCGTGAACCATGCCAAACTTGTGCTGATCTACGACTCGTCTCGTTCAGCCCAATGTTCAATTGATTTAAGAAATAGGGGCGATGTTTGGGAGTGTTATTTCGCCGATGATTTGTTTTACCGCATATACATGTACAATATCACGCGAGAATACTCGGTATTTGTCTTAGACACATTGAGGGCTTGGCGTGAAACGGTTGTAACTAAAATTGGTATTTTTTTTACCAAGGTTAATCACCTCGCCATAAAGTCCTTATAAGCGTTAAATAATTGTCTTGTAAACAATGGACATTTAGGTGCCATTGCTCGTTCTGAGCAATGGCACCTAAATTTGCATTGTTTACAAAGGGGTCAAAATCACCCCTATACCAGGGTTTTCAAAATAGGTTTTTAGTTACAACCGTTTCACACCAAGCCCTCGAAATACGTTTCCAAATGTCTCAAGTTCTGATCTGACATTATTCAAGTTTGGTCGCAGTGAGACGTTATTCACATGCCATTCATAAATGAATATGTACTTTTTGTACTTCTGTTACACTTTCAAATATGTTATGTTGATATGTTGGTATTATGATGATCTGTAGCTTAGATTAAATCAATAAATGTATGTTCTGATGCTATTTCAAGTGAAAAATGTGTGATTAAATTATTGAAAATATGTAAATAATACTAAATATGTATGCTTTGGCTTTTTTTCTGACTTAAAAGTTATAATAGGTAGATCTATGTAATAAAAGTAAAATTATTTGGCAGTGGCGTTGCATGGCTTAAAAATGTGTTATGCTTCTTAGAGCTTTAGAGAATATAAAACGACGTTACGCTACTACAACTTCATAAATTATATCACAATACAATACAATACAATACAATATTTTATTAAGGTGCTGAGTAACATAATATATAAAAGACAGCTCTGCAATACATTATACAGAGGGCAACAAAGGGCGTTATAATGAAAATAATATCAGAACAAATTAGAATCAGAAAAAAAGAAACAATAGAGAGAAAGAAAGAATTAGATACATACTATTATAGGTTATTGACCCTGTACTGTGAAATCATCGTTGTATCCAGTTATTTGGTTGACGTCGTTGCCGAGCTTGCGAGTCTACGTTCGCTAAAGAACGAGGTCCAACGATGATTTCACAGTACAGGGTCAAAACCTTTTTATTGCATACTTTCATATTGGAAACTATTTGGTTTACACTGGTTTTTTGTTTTTTTAAATCTAAAGTTGATAAATTTGCTTCCGAAATCGAAACTAACTGTTTGTTTACATAAGTAGTCATTTTGTTGCAAATGCCGTTTGAAAAGTTGAATAATAACGGTGACGTAATTGTTTTGAATGACGTCATGCACGTGCATGACCAACATTTGAGACGCGCGTGCCATGTAACAGTATACAGTTATTTCAAGGTTATTTGGTTAACAGTTCAGAATGTCATCCCCGACACCAACGGACAACAGTTTTGACTTACACAAAATAACCATAAAATAACTGTTTTATTACTTGACCAAAAGTTTATCTTAACAAAAAGAATAAACCTGATCAAAATTGTTTATGAACACTTTTCAAAACATTTGGTAAGGAATACAGGGAAACTATATAACGTCATAACTATGACGTCATAGCGCGAGAGGGATTATTCCTAGACAAATTTATAGTTTTCATGTAAAACAGCTAAAAATAACAGATTTGTATTTATATAGCGAATCAGGTAATAATAATAAATTACCATGATCAGTATATGAGAATTTAACATTACAAAGTCACGTGAGATATAATAATGATATTTAGGTCAGCTATGTTTGTTTATATAAAAAAGTAGTCCCTAGCATGTTAATTATGCGGAATTTTCGCACGTCCTTATTTACGGTCATGATCACTCCTTGACACCGGTCATGATCGAAACATCGTGGCCACTGTCTTTAATGCAAAGTGAACAGAACAATATGAAAGTATGCAATAAACATACATACAACACTTACATATAAACCAGGTTTACATGCCCGTGCTATAAATGAGTGTTTCTTGATATTTCTACGGTGTGTAATTCTGATTCGCATTCACTTTGCAGGGGCGTAGCTTGGCAATAATCAATGTGTAGGCCGTCTCGTGAGAAAATCAACATTGTGGACTCTGCGTACATTATCGACCCAGATCAGCCTAAGCATGCCACACAGGCGTACCCGGATATACACTTTTCGCCTCCTGTGGATTTTCTGTTTCAGGAATCACTACTCTATCTATTCCCCCCCCCCCCCCCCCCCCCCCTTAGCCGAATGTGTCGGCCGGACCAGTCTGCGCGGACAGCGCAGGCTGATCTGGTCGATACATTACGCAGATGTGTATCGCCGCAGCCGCATTTTGGGAGAATTTTTAGAAAAAATGTGTAGGCACGTGCCTACAGTGCCTAAAGGGAGCTACGCCCCTGCTTTGAAACCATAAAGACAGGGCAGACAGACATTTTAACTGTTCTTCTATATATTTCGTATATGTCATATTGGCGAATTTATCATGGTGTATAGATCAGATGAGTTTTATCGACAAGGCAATACGGAAAAGAATGTTAACGTCTGTATATGGCGTTTTTACAACCAAACCATCTTACAAAAAATATTTCTTATTGAAATCCATATGTATATATGTGTATGTATATGTGTATATGTTTATATTTACATATGTGTGTTTATGTGTGTGTGTCCATATGCATATATTTATAATTTTATATATAAAGATTTTCTGTAAATTTGCCAAGATGATTTTAAAGTCGTCTGCTGCATATGTGTGGTATGTGGGAAATTGACCTTTGACATGGCACGGTTACACATTTACCGGTTCAACCTGTCTTGTTAACACCGGCTAATGATCCCTTTTATTAGACAGTTAACACACCGTGTCGTCGAAGACTACATGCGAAGTGACAGTTTACACGGTAAAATAGCCCGCGTGATCTCTCGCTGTTCCATGCTGTAAATAAACCGCGTAGATTTTTATCGCGCTTCCAGCTTTAATTATTTATGTGACAAAAACCAACAACGAATTGGCCTCAACATGCATTATAGTGTTTACCCTTCTCTCGCATGCAGACGACACCTAACGCTTCTGCACCAGACGATTTTTGTTTACTATGAGAGACAAATATAAACATCGCCAGTCGCCCATCTCCGCTAGCCAAGGCTACTTCGTACATTAGCATTCCTTTAAGTAATTATGGTAATATAATGGACACATTACTCTTGGCTTGTGAAGATGCCATTCACACGGCTCGTGTAGGTTTCATAAGATTCCCGTCATACGAGACTCGAAAGTCGGGAGTTTTAAATGGAATTAAAATTTAAATTAAAATTAAAATTTAATTAGAACTAATTACATGGGTAGTTGGATTCGGCTTCCTTGATGCTTTCGTGGTTTTCATTTGTCAGTGTGTTAGTGGGTTTTTTCCCAGTTTTATCACGGCGTTTCTTTCGGTAAGTTACCAGTACAACTGGTCAATTTATCCTGGCATAATGAGTCAGTTTTAATGATATCTACATCACACTGATATATATAGCCACTGAGGGAAAGCCATTGCTATCAGTGTCTATGTCGTTAACATGACCTGGTCGTGTGTCAACCCTGCGACCTCCTGCATCCGAGACAGTTAGGTTTTGAAAAGGAATTGAGATTACAATCAAATTAAAATAATTAAGTACGTAGATGAGTTCAACTTCGCGAGCAAAGAGTAATGTGTCCATTGCATACCCATAATAACTGTTAGGGTTGCTAAATATACGACGTAGCCTTGGCTAGCGCAGATGAGTTGGGTACTTGTGGTGTGCGAGACAGGGAATTATCGCAGGCTGATCTGGATGTGTGTCGGTGTTCCCGAAGGTCGGAGTACCATTTATCTCCAGGCTCAAAGCGTTTTACTTATCCCTTTCCAACATACAACACATGTGGTAAAAAATGAAATACTAGTATATGACCAGTACTGGATGCTATATGCTCCAGGAATACATACAAATATGCGAAAGTATTCTCTAGTGTCTACCTTAATGTATACACTATGATAACATGTTATGTATATATATGTATTAACCCTTTCCCTCATATAGACGCTTTCTGACGCCTCTGCAGCAGACGGTTTTTTAAAAACATAGTGACAAAAGAAGAAATTGCTCAAAATGAGCAATTTCTCATTTTGCCCCAATGTTTTTCACTTTTAGTCATAGGTTATCCATTCAATAATAGAGATTTTCGATTTTTTGACAAAATATGTTCAAAGTCGTCTGCTACAGAATTGTCGTATGAGGGAAAGGGTTACACATGCCATTTTGTGTTGTATGTATATTTATATGTATGTTTGATGTTACTACGCGCTTGTATGCTTAATTTTAATTAAAAATTCTGTTCTGTGCAGCAGAATATTTAGAAACATCTAGGAAAAGGTATTAACATTCTCTATCAACATAGCTCTTTTTGTCAGAATGCTGTCAAAAGCCGTCTGATGCAAATGTGTCAAAATACATCTGCAACTGTGAAAGGGTTAAGAGAGATAGAGGAATACGTGCATTGCAATCATTGCTTTTAACTTAGTCTGTATAATTCACAACGATATAAGAGGTTCTAAAGTTTTTAAAAGTAGATTCGTTTAAAAGAAAATTAAGTCTTCCTGCAAACATTGTGAGTAACATGTGGAATAACAGCAAATAACATTTACACAAATGAAACAATCATTCCTAGTGTAACTCCTTCAAGTGATTTTAATTAAATTTGCATTATGTGTATGTTTTTTGTTTCCTTTCCCCCATTACTCCAAGAGCCGAATTATAACGATCTTAATCCTTTCCCACGTACAGTCGGTTTCTGACACCTCTGCAGTAGACGGCTTTTTGAAAACATTGTGACAAAAGGAGAAATTGCTCAAAAAGAGCAATTTCTCCTTTTACCACAATGTTTTAATCTGTTTTCGGTAATTAAACCCTCATTTATAGAATTTTACTGTGTTTGTGCCGAGATGGTCTCACAGTCGTTTGCTGCATAATTGTTTGATATGTGGGAAAGGGTTAATTATGGCCACTTATCTGACACTAGTCGACATCTGTATTCCTGTATAACATAACCGAATATTCTTGTACCATCTTTAAATGTGTGTACGGGAGATTGGTGTTGTATTAACGGCAGAGCTCCAGATGTAGTGCCCTTAGGTTAAATGATATAATAAAACAGAAAGAAATGACGAAATATCAAAAAGATTCTTGTGTATGGACTATATATGGGCTGTTCCACGAGAAAACCAACACAGTGTGTTTTGCGTAATGTATCGACCCAGATCAGCCTGAGCAATCCGCACAGGCTAATCCGGGCCGACACATTCCGTCTCAGGAGATAAAGATAGAGAGTAATGTTTCCCAAAACAGAAAATCCACAGGAGGCTAAAAGTGTCTGTCTGCATGGGTTAGCCTGCGCGTTATGCTTAAGTCGATCCGGATCGATACTTTACGCAGAGTCCACACTGTTGGTTTTCTCGCGGGACGGCTCATATGTTTTACACGGGAGATTGGTGTTGTATTAGATGTAGTGCCTATGTTATGTTTTATTGTCCTCATTTCTTCTTCAAAGCCTACGTTGTTGTACTCGTATAATCGTGTATTTGCAGTAGAAATATTCTCACAGTGAGCGGACAGCGAAGGATCAGACACTTTAGGTTTAATGATTTAATAAAACAGAAAAATGTTATGAAATGTCAAAAAGATACTTTTAAGATATTGACTATATATGAGCCGTTCCACGAGAAAACCAAAATTATGGACTCTGCATAATATATCGACCCTGATCAGCCTGCGCAGTCCGCGCAAGCTAAACCGGGCAGACACCTTCCGTCTCAGGGGGATAGAGGTATAGAGATATGATATCCGAAACAGAAAATTCACAGGAGGCGAAACGTGTCTGTAAGGGTTAGCCTGCGCTGTATGCTTAGGCTGATCCGGGTCGATAATGTTGGTTATGAGTGTGCTTCATGGCTTGTGAAATGTTTTCTTCTAAATGGCACATAAGCTTTTACACTATGAGATAAGTAGTAAGATTACTTTTGAATTTAAAATATCTTTAAATAGAATTTCGACATAGTAAATTTAAATATAAACAGATCGTATCCATACTGACGGAAAATTGCTTCAGTTTAGAACTGTTTTAGTAAAAGCACTGTCACAGTGCCCATTTATCCCTTCTATCTTCAATCTTTATCCCTTCTAAACTCAATTTTGAACACTGAATATATAGCAGGCTACTATTGAAAATAAAGCTGCATTCTCAGAATTAAATTATAATTTCAAATATCTTGATTCACCAATATGTTTCAAAATGCAGATATATTGACTGATACATGGCACTACATTTTATGTTAGTGTTAAGCAAAGACATCTCGATTTTTGGTTCCCAGCTTTAATCTGTCATTCTGTTTATAATCGGAAAGCCAATTGTTGTATGATTTCTCAAAAGACGGTACCGTCCAAAAATGAGAAATAGGTTAAGATTTGTCAGACGTACAATTAGCAATTTGTGCATTTCTTAAAAAAGTTCTGTATAATTTTAAAAACAAGATCTATTAGTTTGTTACAACTTTTCAATCGATATATTTTCATTGTTTCAACCAATCTGGTTTTCGTACCTTTTCGCACATACAGACGCTTTATGACGCCTCTGCAACGGGCGACTTTTGAAAACGAGCAGTTTCTCCCTTTGTCAGAATGTTATCAACTTTATTTCAGTATTTAAACCTTCAAATATAGAGATTGTTCGTGTTTCTTCTCAGACGTGTTTAACCCTTTCCCTCATACAGACGCTTTCTGACGCCTCTGCAGCAGACGGCTTTTTGAAAACATATTGACAAAAGAAGAAATTGCACAAAACGTGCAATTTCTCCTTTTGCCACAATGTTTTCCACTTTTTCTCATAGGTTATCCATTCAATTCTGGAGATTTTCTATGTTTTGACTAAGTACGTTCAAAGTCGTCTGCTGCAGAATTGTTGTATGAGGGAAAGGGTTAAAGTCGTCTGCTGAAATTTGATGTATTTGGGAAAGGGTTAATTCTTTAGAGCTTGTATACGAACTCAACTGAACGCTATTGACGCCTCTGCAGCAGATGGTTGTTAAAAACAATGATAAATCGAGGGCTTGGCGTGAAACGGTTGTATCTAAAAACCTATCTTGAAAACCCTGGTTTAGGGGTATTTTTTACCCCTTTGTAAACAATGCAAATTTAGGTGCCATTGCTCAGAACGAGCAATGGCACATAAATTTCCATTGTTTACCAAGAAAAAAATGATTTAACGCTTATTAAGACATTATGGCGAGGTGATTAACCTTGGTAAAAAAATACCAATTTAAGTTACAACCGTTTCACGCCAAGCCCTCGAAATGTATTATTGATATCAGGAGACATTGGCAACAAAACAAAAACATTTATATTTTCTTACAAAGCTTTCAGGCATGTATTCGAAGCACACGTCTAATTTTCTAAGCAGTAAATTGTCCACATACTTTTGAAGGAGTATGGGGGGGTAAATAGTCCTTATATCAGGCGAGAATGGACCACTCGAAATTTTTATAATTACTTAAACTCTTATGCCACTAAATAATGTTATTAGAAAACTAGAATAATTATGGGGAAAGTGTTTACAGAAAAGTGTACAAGGATTATTTTTTGAAGAATTAGTCAAATAAAAGAAGATCAACTATTTTTAAATATTGTTTTAATATCATTTATCGATTTATTCAATTTTAAACATATTTTGTATATAATTCATGTTTATTTGTATGATACATATAATGTAACGCATATTCTTTGGGGACTTATAGGCCCATAGGGCCGGGTGTACTATTAATTATTGTTAAATTATGAATGTATATTATAAATGGTTAACACATGTCACAATAATAAACAATTTATTTATTTACATATTTTGATTGACATCTGATCTTGTTTTCTTAGTCTCTAAAAATGCAAAAGTTCCAAGAAATACTACTTCTACTACTAATTATGATAATAATAATAATAGAGAATTATGATTTAGATTTAGAGATACATTAGATAAAGATGTTGAATACTTTGGTGTAAGCATGTTTAGTCTTTCCTAAAATATTTTTAATCAAGACATCCCCTGCATAAACGTCAACAGCAGAGCTCAAGATAAAGGGGCATTTTTCATGTTATAAAATCCTTATTTGATATTCAAACCCTATTTTGTGGGTACTCTCAGTGAGACGATGATTCTTTTGATTACCCACAACATAGGATTTGGTTGAGAAATAAGAGAAACATTATTGGAAAAAGACATGTCGAGGGCTTGGCGTGAAACGGTTGTAACTTAAAACCTATTTTGAAAACCCTGGTTTAGGGGCAATTTTGACCCTTTTGTAAACAACGCAAATTTAGGTGCCATTGCTCAGAACGAGCAATGGCACCTAAATTTACATTGTTTACCAAGAAAAGTGATTTAACGCTTATAAAGACTTTATGGCGAGGTGATTAACCTTGGCAAAAAAAATACCAATTTTAGATACAACTGTTTCACGCCAAGCCCTCGATGTCTCATTCCCTCTTATTTAGTCCTTTTGAACAGTGTATATATTATAAAAAGATATCAAGCTTACGAACACATTTTTAACAGTAATGTTATATGTTTTCTTGTTTTTTATTTGAATGGTTATTTTTAGTAACTCGAATATACTTTGTTAACACGTTCTGTTATGTGGAAATATTATTGCATGTGTTTTCATTTTGTTTCAATTAAATAAATATTTATATTTTATATTTATGATATCGAGGGCTTGGCGTGAAACGGTTGTAACTAAAATTGGTATTTTTATTACCAAGGTTAATCACCTCACCATAAAGTCTTTATAAGCGTTAAATCATTTTTCTTGGTAAACAATGGAAATTTAGGTGCCATTGCTCGTTCTGAGCAATGGCACCTAAATTTGCATTGTTTACAAAGGGGTCAAAATTGCCCCTAAACCCGGGTTTTCAAAATAGGTTTTTAGTTACAACCATTTCACGCCAAGCCCTCGATATATGTGATAAAAAAATGAATTTCATCATTTTCTATTTAATTCTCATACAAATAACCCAATTATTTATCTACTAGGTGACAGACATGTCCATTTTCCACACTTGTTATTACAGGTAAGAAAGAGGTGTTAAAAAATAATTGGTTGGCAAAGTGAGATTCAAATGTTGACAAACAAGTATAAATGTTGGCAAAGTGAGACTAAAATGTTGACAAACAAGTATAAATGTTGGCAAAGTGAGACTAAAATGTTGACAAACAAATAAAAATGTTGGCAAAGTGAGTCTGTACCAAATGTTTCTCTGTTTCCTATTTATTCGTGATGATCAGTATTAACTATTTATAAACTAAAATTACTGGACTTTGCCTTTGATTTGAGATTGAACGTATTTAGTGTAGATTGTTAGACTGGTATTTGACGACATCAGAACATGTAGTGGCCATGGTCCTGCTAATGCTGATGTTGCTAATGATGGGGTGAATATTTTGGTGTTAGTGACGAGAATGAAGATGATAATAATAATAACAATTATGAAATAATGATGAATAGTAATTATAATATATCTAATACTGTAATATATCTAATAAAATATAGTAATTATAATATATATAAAACTGACGAAAATTAATGAGTAGATTGAAACTTGTGTAGTTACAAAAAAACAAACTTTTCTGATATATCTATGAGTCTATAATCATCCGAGTTTTTACAATCACACTCATAATATTCTTATTGTAAGAAATAGTATGTATTTACTTATAAATCGAATCGAGTTGTCTTATAATATAATATAATGGTTTAATACGATAAAATGTGTAAGAAAATAAAAAAAATACCTAACTCACCAAGATGTTTTGTAACGGTAAGCCATACTAAATGATCCAAATGACACAAACACTGGGTTCACCCCGTTTAACAAGGGTCGTCCGTTAAATATCAATATTACACCTCGTACATAACTCACAATCTTTCACAATAGGCTCCAATTATAAACCATCTTAGTCAGTCCTCTGTTCACATATAAATAAAACAGTATTTAGCTCCGCCCACTCATGAATAATCATCATCCTTGATTCCGAAGTGAAAGCATCTGACAGGCAGGGTATCTATAATTAGAAACAAATAAATCACGGTCTATCACAATTACGTTTCGCCTAATCACCTTTATTTATTTACCTGATGTGATATTTCAGGAGTCGTCTGATTTGAAAAATATCTGAGGAAACAATCTAATAATTGGTAATCATGATTTTGATGCGGAATGCTGCTGTTTGCATCGCATGACACAATGGAAAAGGATTTATACACCTAAATAGAAAATATAAGGTAGAAGTAAAGTCGTAAGTGACTTTGATGAAGTTCACTGTAATAATATAGGACAGACACTTGGGATTACAGCTCTTGATCAAAAGGTCACATGTTCGAATTACGCCATTAGTCCGAGATTATTATTCTTAGACTCTGCACACTAAGACAAATAGAAGTAAGAAAGGAAAAACATTGTTTTTAAAAGACGTATGTACCCGGAGATACTGAAAACAGAACAGAGAACAGTACAGAACTTTAACTTAGATGTATACAAAACGTACATAGTCATTAACCCTTTCACTCATACGACAATTCTGAAGTAGACGACTTTGAACATAGTTTGTCAAAAAAATAGAAAATCTCTATAATTGAATGAATAACCTATGACTAAAAGTGGAAAACATAGGAGAAATTGCTTCGTTTTGAGCAATTTCTTATTTTGTCAGTATGTTTTCAAAAAGCCGTCTGCTGCAGACGCGTCAGAAAGCGTCTATATGAAGGAAATGGTTAACAATCATATAAGAATAAAGGAAATATACAGACGCTTGGTTGTGACAAAGTAAATAAAATAATTAAGAATTATACCCAGTGAAAAGAAAAAGTAAAAAGCAAAATATTATAAGATAAAGAAACAATAGATAAAGAAGCGACCTACCGACCTCGTGATCTCAACCCTTTCCCACATACAACACATCTGCAGCACACGACTTTGAAAACATGTTGGCCAATAATGTCGACCATCTTTTTAAATGAAAGTTTTTGTTGTTAAATAAGGGTTGAAAACGTTGTGGCAAATGGCGAGATTGTTAATCATGAGCAATTGTTCCATTTGCCACAATGTTTTAAAAATCCATCTGCTGCAGAGTCGTCGGAAATCGTCTGTATGTTGGAAAAGGTTAAGGTGCTAAGATCGATCCTCCTTGACAGACCATTGCTAAATAAATTGTTTTGTTTTGAGGTTCATGGTATTTGCGAGAGGTTCAATTAAAAACTCATTTACGGTTAGTGTGTGTATTAATTAAACGGAGTGTATTAAGGCGCCATGAAATCTCGGATCATAAAATACAGCCTATTAGGGAAAACTAAATTAAAACGTAGAAAAGGAAAGTAACTTGATTGGAAAAAGTTCACATTACACGCCGACACATTTAATGACTATCTTAACGTTCGTTCATTACAAAACTTTCCAAATTCAATCAATGCTTTTTTCGGCCATCTAATTTGATAATTATTGAAAAATTGGTCTATGATTGAACTTTTTGATATTGCCTTGTAACATAAAATTTGATTTTGTTCATCCTCGTATATGTATGTGTACTATCGAATTATTGCTTATAGCCCTTTCAAGACTTTATTAAAATATGTATATATTATTTTGTATGTATCTAGAAACTATGTAAAGTTTACGTTACAAAAAAAATACAAGAATATATTCTTAAATGGTTTGGTATAAGAACAATGAAGGAATACACTAGGTTTTGATGAACATGCTATTAAGATTATTATTTACGTTTAATATAATATTCAAAAGTCGGATAACATACATGATTAATATAGAGAGAGACGAGAGAGAGAGAGATAAAGAGAAGAGAGAGAGAGAGTAGAGAGAGAGAGAGAGAGTAGAGGAGAGAGAGAAGAGAAGAGAGAGAGATAGAGAGAGAGAGAGAGAGAGAGAGAAGAGAGAGAGATGAGAGAGAGAAGAGAGAGAGAGAGATGAGAGAGAGAGAGAGAGAGAGAGAGAGAGAAGAGAGAGAGAGAGAGAGAGATATGGAGAACTATATAAAGAGAGAGAGCGAGCGAGAGAGAGAGAGAAAGAGAGATAGAGAGAGAAGAGAGAGAGAGAGAGAGAGAGAGAGATAATGGGAGATAGAGAGAGAGAGAGAGAGAGAGAGAGAGAGAGAGAGAGAGAGAGAGAGAGAGAGAGAGAGAGAAAGAAAGAGAGAGATAGAGAGAAAGAGAGAAATATATATATAGAGCGAGAGAGAGAGAGAGAGAGAGAGAAAGAGAGAGATAGAGAGAAAGAGAGAAATATATATATAGAGCGAGCGAGCGAGCGAGAGAGAGAGAGAAAAAGAGAGGGAGAGAGACAGAGAGAGAGAGAAAAAAAGAGAGAGAGAGAGAAGAAAAAGAGAGAAAGAGAGATGCCCATAAACCATAATTTACCCCCGTGCATGTAGTATTCCTGTCATAATTTTGTATCTAGATTTACTCCAATTTCCCTATCCAATACACACACTGTACAACCTCCCTGTTGGGCTGTTTCCCGTATATATGAATAACACGTCGATATATCAAGGTTTTTTATGAGCGCTCGTAAAATTACCAAAACGCCACGGATCGGGTACTCATATTCTTAATATACACGTCAAAACACTCAAAACGCGCCGAGGTTTTTTTCTTACTTTGAGGTATATTGTAACGAAGTGGTCTACATGATACATACTGCGGTAAATCTGAACTGACTGTCTCTGCGACAATGGATTTCTATCAGCGCTGGAAATTGTTTTTTACTTTGCTTATGCTTTATTTAATTCTATTTGAAATTGAATTTCAAGCGAAGACGATCCCGATTAAATGTGACACGATTCTTAGAAAAGAATGAGCTTTATGTGTCTCGAATACAAAGAAGTAGAAACATCATCTGTTATGGCAGACAAAAAGACAAAAATGTTCTATATGTATGGCCATTTGTCTCAATGTCGCAAGCGACCTTCTTTAAATCCATTCCCTTATAAGACACCTGAGGAATGTGATGGTATTAGCAGGAATAGATAATGTATAATTTTGATACATAATTGAAAATATTGTATGGAAAGGATTAACCCATTACTTCACACAGACGACATTTATGACTTTTGAAAACATCGCAATAAAAGGTGAAATTGCTCAAAACGAGCAATTTCACCTTTTATTGCAATATTTTCAACTCTTTATCAAAATAAATCTTTCAGTTTATTAGATGGGTAAAATTGTTTGTCTGATGACTTATGAAAAGCCCCTGTGAAGTAATGGGTTTTGTTCGTTGTAGAAATTAAATAATTTTTCAAACACTGTTTTCAAATGCCACCTGCCACACTTTGCTTGTGTGACATAACACTTAAGATACAAGAAGTTGTGTAAGAATATCATATTCAATCAACCCACATCACCCACTCACAAGGATCCTACGGATGCCAGTAGGTTCATGTTTCTGTGCTCGTATTCACAAACATCCAAAGAGTACGTTTTTCTATGACGTGGCTCAATTAAGGAAGAGACTAAAAACAGTGTACCATTCGTTATCGTCGACAGAACGGAATAATGATGTCGTCTAGCATCGCGTGACAAGTTGCACTTTTTCGTTGCTCATCTCCTTCCTGTTGACTTTCTCATCAGGCGTATCTTGAATAAACATCGTCTGTAATATACAAGAAACTACGACCTTTAACACATGATACGATACTCTTTTGCTCTTTGTTAATTGTAAACATTTGGAGAGAAAAACAAAACAAAACTTCTTTAACAAAATGATGATATATAGCTGAAACAGTGTGAGACAATGAGAAATTGTTCATTTTGAGAAAAACATATTTTTTCTTAGGATGAGTTAAAAACCTGTCTGCTACAGAGCCGTTTAATTATTATATATCAGCGAAAGAGAATTACATGTCCCCATATACAGACGCTTTCTGACGCATCTTCTGCAGTAGACGACTTTTATAATCAATGTAGCAGAAGAAAAAATTGCTCAGAGTCGTCTGCTGCAGATTTGTCGTATGTAGGAACAGTTTAAACATACCCCAATGCTTACACATACTTAAGCGTACGTACAT
>JASEVX010000004.1:64433653-64470012 GCA_031761405.1 Serripes groenlandicus | reverse complement strand
AGAGAGAAGAAAAAGAGAGAAAGAGAGATGCCCATAAACCATAATTTACCCCCGTGCATGTAGTATTCCTGTCATAATTTTGTATCTAGATTTACTCCAATTTCCCTATCCAATACACACACTGTACAACCTCCCTGTTGGGCTGTTTCCCGTATATATGAATAACACGTCGATATATCAAGGTTTTTTATGAGCGCTCGTAAAATTACCAAAACGCCACGGATCGGGTACTCATATTCTTAATATACACGTCAAAACACTCAAAACGCGCCGAGGTTTTTTCTTACTTTGAGGTATATTGTAACGAAGTGGTCTACATGATACATACTGCGGTAAATCTGAACTGACTGTCTCTGCGACAATGAATTTCTATCAGCGCTGGAAATTGTTTTTTACTTTGCTTATGCTTTATTTAATTCTGTTTGAAATTGAAATTCAAGCGAAGACGATCCCGATTAAATGTGACACGATTCTTAGAAAAGAATGAGCTTTATGTGTCTCGAATACAAAGAAGTAGAAACATCATCTGTTATGGCAGACAAAAGACAAAAAAAGTTCTATATGTACGGCCATTTGTCTCAATGTCGCAAGCGACCTTGTTTAAATCCATTCCCTTATAAGACACCTGAGGAATGTGATGGTATGGAAGGAATAGATAATGTATAATTTTGATACATAATTGAAAATATTGTATGGAAAGGATTAACCCATTACTTCACACAGACGACATTTAACGCCTGCTTTGCAGACGACTTTTGAAAAAATTGCAATAAAAGGTGAAATTGCTCAAAACGAGCAATTTCACCTTTTATTGCAATATTTTCAACTCTTTATCAAAATAAATCTTTCAGTTTTTTAGATGGGTGAAATTTTTTGTCTGATGATTGTAAAGCAGACGACCTATGAAAAGCCCTGTGAAGTAATGGATTAAATGTTCGTTGTAGAAATTAAATACTTTTCAAAACACTGTTTTTAAATGCCACCTGCCACACTTTGCTTGTGTGACATAACAAATAAGATACAAAAGTTGTGTAAGAATATCATATTCAATCAACCCACATCACCCACTCACAAGGAACCTACGGATGCCAGTAGGTTCATGTTTCTGTGCTCGTATTCAAAAACATCCAAAGAGTACGTTTTTCTATGACGTGGCTCAATTAAGGAAGAGACTAAAACAGTGTACCATTCGTTATCGTCGACAGAACGGAATAATGATGTCGTCTAGCATCGCGTGACAAGTTGCACTTTTTCGTTGCTCATCTCCTTCCTGTTGACTTTCTCATCAGGCGTATCTTGAATAAACATCGTCTGTAATATACAAGAAACCAGGACCTTTAACACATGATACGATACTCTTTGCTCTTTGTAAATTGTAAACATTTGGAGAGAAAAACAAAACAAAACTTCTTTAACAAATGATGATATATAGCTGTAACAGTGTGAGACAATGAAAAAAATTTCATTTTGAGAAAACATCTTTTTTCTTAGGATGAGTTAAAAGCCTGTCTGCCACAGAGCCGTTAATTATTATATATCAGCGAAAGAGAATTACATTTCCCCATATACAGACGTTTTCTGACGCATCTTCTGCGGCAGACGACTTTTATAATCAATGTAGCAGAAGAAGAAATTGTTCAGAGTCGTCTGCTGCGGATTTTTGTCGTATGTAGGAACAGTTTAAACATACCTCAATGCTTACACATACCTAAGCGTACGTACATACGTTCAGGACAACCACATTTTTATGTTAATATATATTTATGCATTGAAGGAATCGGCTGCTAATTAGTCTCCCTCCGATCTTGATGGAGGCCGGCGTCTTATTTCTAAAAACAATTCTTATGCGTGCGTTTGTGCACATTTCATCCTTCGGGTCGATTTTCTTCACTTTTTATAGACGAAATTAGCATCCGAGTCTTTATTGTACCATATATATACATGCTTGTGATATGTGTCAGATATTGATGTTTTACATACTATACGTATGACAGTCTCTTGTATTTCATTACACGAAAGGCCATGTGCTTTTTATTTGTAATATTATTTTAACAATACATGTAAATATATATGATTGTACATGGATGAGACTTAAATAAAATATGAAATCTACGAAAGGACATCTAAAACTACCTTACAGGTGCTTCGATTGTAACCAAGGTGGTTGGCTTATCATCTAATTAACCCATTTCGACAATCCCTTTCCCTCATATAGACGCTTTCTGACGCACCTGCAGCAGACGGCTTTTTGAAAACATAGTGACAAAAGAAGAAATTGCTCAAAACGAGCAATTTCTCCTTTTGCCACAATGTTTTCCACTTTAAGTCATAGGTTATCCATTCAGTTATAGATATTTTCTATTTTTTGACAAAATATGTTCAAAGTCGTCTGCTGCAGAAATGTCGTATGAGGGAAAGGGTTAATATATCCTGACACTGATGCACCAGTAGTATACGTAGTACTATTCCTGCTACCCTCGCGCAAAGAAGGGAAGCTCTCATCCACTTCACCATTGACGCACATTCAGCAGACGATGCCTGACAACATGAATTCAAAAGGAGACGTTTTAGCCACAATATTTCCAACTCAACTCTCAAAATTCATTTTAAATGTACTTCTTTTACATTGTTTTCGTATTACTGCCAATATGCGTACAAAGTCGTCTGCATATTGTTTATATGGAGGATAGGGTGAACATAAAGGCACGTCATGGTAAAACCGGCATTCAATTTACATTAATGTTTGATCTGTGAAGCTAGATCAACCAGCGCTTCAGCTTCGAGTCTGATCAGTGTCGTCTAACGGTTCGCTATCTAGTCGTATACACATTCGGGAAGTATTCAGAGAACATTCGTAACCACATAAATACTTTTCACGTATATAATCTGATCACTATCTATTAACTAAAATGTAAATAAAACCAAGAAGGCTTTTTTTTTCATGATGATGGCTTTATTGAATATAATGAAACGGGTCAATGCATTTTATCAACCATTCAAAAAGCTATATTTTAGTTTGTGGGATTACCTATATAGGATTAAACATATTCCCACATTCTGACGCCATTTCAACTATTGAAAACAATGAAACAAAACGAGAAACTACTCATGATGAGAACATTTCTTCTTTTGCCACAATGTTTTCATATCTATTTTATCAGTATACATTCATTTTTAGAGTACTAGTATTTCAATAATGTTTGAAGTCGTCTGCAGCTGACCCGGTGTATGTTGGAAAGGGTTAAGTCGACTCGGGATCAACTGTATATAAAGAGTTGTAGAACAAGTTGAAAAAAACACCTCAAACAATCTACAGAAAAAAATAAAATTATATTTGAATAACCTTGCCAATGCCGAGAGAAGAAACCCGTTTTGGTCAAATGCACACAGTCAATGGATTTGCAATACCCTCAACTTATTCAAAAATCACTTTCAATAGCCAAAAAATAAGAAAAAGAAAATGCGGGCAAATAGAGGTATTTTGGGATATCCGTTACGCTATCGCCTCAATGTGTAAGACTATATAGCCGATAAGGGCTACGCATCTAGATGTTTGTCACGAATTACATGTATGGCTATTGTATTATGATGCGTACACTGAAGCCTCTGGCGGGACTGTGAGTACGCAGAGGCTGCCCTGGTTATTCACAGTTCGCCGGTGGAATCAGACCTCTTAATGCGCACGCCGCACAAATCAAGTTTAACCTTTTTCCACGTGCAGTACGTTTATTCACACATCTGCAGCAGATGAAATTTGAAAACATTGTTGCAAAAGAAGGAATTACTCGTATTGAGCAATTTTCCCTTTTGCCACAACATTCCAACTATTGGCAAAACACATATTTTCGTTTAAAGAGAATGATCACAATTTAGCCGAGATGTTTGCAAAGTCGTCTGCTGCAGGTTTGCTGTATAAAGGAAAGGATTAAGAGAGGAAAGCAGTTAGACCAGCCAGCTGTGAAAGAAGTCAACACCATGACCGGCTTATCTTTCCCTTACCTTATACGGCTAGGTATACTATAACATACAGTACGTGTTATAACACTCATGTGTAGACACGTATTTGACGCCCAATAAGAAGCACATGGATTGAGATCAAATCCACACCGATTGCCGTCTTATCAAAGGAGATTTAAAAATGGTGTGTAACTGTGTATGTACAATGCATGTCTGGCTGGTTCTCTGCTGTGTATGATGAAGATGGTTTGTATTTCTGTGGGACGCTGAGTGGTAACAGGAGATTAAAGAAAAAAGTACAATTAAGTGATTAAAGTGATCACTAGACCATTCCGTAACCATATTGGGTCTTTGTCAATCATACGACAGCACTGGCAATATTTTGTTTTACAAAACACACGAGTTATTAAATTATTTCGATGAAAAATATGAAAATTGGAATCGTTTGATTTGAAAATATCGGAATAAAAGATGACTTCTGGATAACATAAACTAGACTTTAATCCAAAGTTGTATACTAAGTAGATAGCAGTATGGATAAAGGAGAAATCGCTATGTTTTCATTTTCACCAGAGAGGTTTTGCCTCCTATTACATGTATAATTGAAATAACATCATGGGAAAATAAAAATGAAAGTAATCAAATACGGAATACCCCTAAACCACTAACTCCCCCAAAAAAGAAATATGTGTTTTGAACTAATTTGAAATAGCACTCATGATCATATCACTCTCCTATGTTTTTAATAAATTTTGAAATTAAATAAATGAATCAGTATTCCGTAAGAAAAGACGGATTCATTAAAGCGATTATCTGCCCCCTCATTGACTCTTTAAAAAAGAAAAATATTAATGTAACTGTCACTTCCGGAAATTCATACATAGACCAATCATCAGTACTACCAGGGACTAGCGACGACGAGCATGACGTGTGTACCTGTATTGATGCTAAATACGTTCACTTATTACACGTGCCAGCGCGTCCGTGCTATGGATCGAAATAGATACAGGAGCTTCTTTCAGCATTTCGTGACTAATCGACTAACAGTGTAGAGCCAGAATGGACTGCGTGGATGTACTGCCTTATATGGATATACACTGGTCGCAATCGCCTAACGGTTGGCATTCGCAGAACGCTCCTCATATACTATTCCACAAAACATAAACATACTTTAGTCGAATCTGTGAGGAATCCGCTGTGGTTAGCGTCGGGGATTTCGAAACCGGGTGTCCCGGGTTCGATCCCCAGTCGCGGCACTACGGTCATGGTGGAGTGCCCTTGTGCAACGCACATTTTCTAGCCTTGTACTGGTTTGTTTACCCAGGGATCATGAATAAATGAAATGTCGCCGTGATATAACAGAAATAATGTTGCAAACGGCGTAAAACCCCAATAAATAAATAAAAAGTCGCATCTGTACAAAATAAACATCGTTTTGTACGTATGACTTATGGAAAGCCACTGTTGTAAGGGACCCACACATTGCCGTCACAGCATGACAAGGATTAAATTCGTTTTTTTTTTTTTGTGTAAAATGTGCACTTGAAACCGATCAATAGTTTTGCGAATCAATTTGTTTTTGTGCAACATGTTTCTTGAATATTGTAATTCAGAATTGAATAAAGAGTTGTTACCTTTCTCAGAGACTTCGTAAAAACATATTTTAAATACAAAATCATAGGGCTCAAGAGAGGCACATTTAACAGAAGCTATGAAATATTTTGCTTTGAACCATTGTTTTCCTCGATGTGTGCATTTACCCTTTACCAAATCACAACACATTTGCAGCAGATGACTTTGAAAACATCTGGGCAAAAACAATAGCAAATTTAAATAAATGAAAGTCTTTAAGCTTTGACAATAAACATTGTGACGAAAGATAAATTTAACTAAAGATATAGATGCTTAAAACTGATACATTGTGGTGGAAAGTGTTAAGGCCACAACGTGAAGAGTGATACAAACCACATACAGACTTTTAATTAACTCCAATAAATCAACACTAATAAATTAAGTTCAAAGAAATACCACATGCATCTGAAACTCCTGTTTTGTATCCATCTTTTATCGCCATCCTTTATTGACCTTTGTCTTTCTTTTTCTACCAATGCTTACCCTTTACTGAACCTAGATGTGTGCACATCTGCAGGACATCCTTTTTTGTAACTCTTTCAGCGCCGAATTGTTTAAAGTAGACTTTTCCATGTTCAAAATTGGGCGTCTCCATTCATATGCAACAATTTGTAAAGGGAAAGGTTAACTTTGCTTCTGGAACCTGCATGTATTTCTCTCAAAACAAATAGATACATACATTACATATATAACACACCAATCGTTTTGTATATAATATACTTGATAATATTTTGCCAAATATTCGGAGCGCGTTTATAATGTCAATATTGATTCACCGATATAGACATGAAAATAATGTCCTTTACACGTTTATTATCATATGGTGAGTACCAAACATGACGTTACACTAATTGAGAAATACTCCTCGAAAATTGACTGCATGTATAAGGTTTTTGAGGCGTCCCACGAGAAAATCAACCGCATGGACTCTGCGTAATGTATCGACACATATCAGCTTGCGCAGTCCACGTAGGCTAATCCGGGCCGACACATTCCGTCTCAGGGGGATAGATGTATAGAGTAATGATTCCTGAAACAGAAAATTCACAGGAGGCGAAAAGTGTCTGTCCGGGTTAGCCTGCGCGGCATGCTTAGGCTGATCAGAGTCGATAATCTACGTAGAGTCCACAATGTTGGTTTCCTCGTGGGAAGTCTCAAACACCTTATACATGCAGTCAATTTTCGAGGAGTATTTCTCAATTAGTGTACCGTCACTTCTTTTTAACCCTTTCCCTCATACGACAATTCTGCAGCAGACGACTTTGAACGTATTTTGTCAAAAACATAGAAAATCTCCATAATTGAATGGATAACCTATGACGAAAAGTGGAAAACATTGTGACAAAAGGAGAAATTGCACGTTTTGTGCAATTTCTTCTTTTGTCACTATGTTTTCAAAAGGCCGTCTGCTGCAGAGGCGTCCGAAAGCGTCTATATGAGGGAAAGGGCTAAACGTTTAGATAAAGAATACGTCTGTACATCCATGCTATTTGATTTTAATGATTACAGTTATCAGACGCTTCGTGTAATGTTTTGTGAGTACTTCACTAACAATGCTGATTCAGAATAATCCGTTCTACATACAGATGACTTTCTGGCGCCTCTTTGAACAATTGTTATAAAAGAAAAAAAATAGTACCCCGTGTTCACAGTGTTTTCAACTCTATTCTGTGATTACATATACATTTTTTTGAGGTTTTCCATATGTCTGCCGAGATGTTTTCAAAGTGGTCTGCAGCAGATTGCTTGTATGTGGGAAAGGGTTTAGCTGCATGTTTCAGCTTGTAAATACTTTAACCCTTGCCCACATGTAGACGTATTTTGACACATATACAGCAAACGACTTTTGAAAAAATATTGTGGACAAGATCTTGCTCAAAACGAGCAATTTCTCCTTTTGCCACAACGTATTCATTTCTTTTAAGTTATAATACCTTCATTTATAGAGATTTCCCGTGTTTTTGCGTTGAGGTTTTCAAAATCGTCTGCTGCAGATTTGTTGTATGTAGGAAAGGGTTAAGGTTCGATTATCTGGAAGGAATCACACTTGTTGCACTTTCTAAGGAGTATCAGTACATTGAGATAAATGTAATCCATTCACGTAAGTAACCGCATGTCCGCATGTTCGCATGTCGGTAAGTTTACAATATAAAGTATTACTGATATGAACCTTTCCACGAGAAAAAACTACATCATGGACTCTGCGTAAAGTATCGACCCGGATCAGCCTAATCACGCCGCGCAGGCTAATCCGGGCAGACATGGTTCGCCTCCTGTTGAGTTTCTGTTTGACGAATCATTACTCTATATCTCTATCCCCACTGAGATGGAATGTGTTGGCCCGGATTAGTCCATAATGTTGGTTTTCCCGTGGAAAGGCTCATATAAAGAATGAATAATTTCAAATTTAACTCTTTCAGCGCCGAATTGCTTAAAGTAGACTCTGCCATGTTCAAAATCGGGCGTATCCATTTCTAATGTAATAAAAGTTTTGGACTATTTTGATGAGTAAAACGCAAACAATGCTGATTTCAGGTGAGACAGCTCGTTTACGAGCTGACTCGCCTGAATCAGTATTGTTTGCAAAAACCTCAATATTGCCTTTGGCGCTGAAGGATTTAAAAGTCGTTTGAGTGCAGTTTGGTTTGACATTCGGCCTATGTAACCATCAATATGCGTTACAAAGTAATTCAGCATTAAATCGAACGTAACGACGCAATGGTCCGAGTCGTTGATGATATGCAGGCCGTGCCCCAGCTGGAACCTTTCACACCGGTATTAGCCCTTTCTCACATACAGCACATCTGCAGCAGATGACTTTGAAATCATCTTGGCGAAACAAATGACATCATATACGAATGTATAATGTATGTATACAGTTGCAGTAATTGTGACCAAAAGAAGAAATTGCTTATAGAAGCAATTTCTACTTTTGCCATGATGTTTTCAAATGTCTAAATATGGGGAAGATTTAATTAAGCAATTATATACTATTATAGAATTGATCTTAACTCTTTCAGCGCCAAAGACAATATTGAGCTTTTTGCAAACAATACAGATTCAGGTGAGTCAGCTCGTAACGAGCTGTCTTACCTGAAATCTGCATTGTTTGGCTGTGAGTTATAAAAATATTCCAAAAATCCTATAACATGAAAATAGAGTCGTCCGAGTTCGAACATGGAAGAGTCTACTTTAAACAATTCGGCGCTGAAATGATTCTAAGGGGGGAGGATGAGATCTACCTGCATGTATAAGGCTTTTCTAACTTACATGTATGTTACTTGCTGTTTGTTCATTTGTAAGAATGTAACATGAAATAATTTGTTTACACTAACCACAAACAGCGAGTAGTATATCAAATTCTGAATTGGAAACAAATTGGGTGCACGCGAAACCCGATATTCTGAGGGTTTTTAAGTGATGTTTATTACATGTACGACCAAATTGCACATTTAATTAACATAATCTCCGCGTTAAATCTCACCCATACAACGCTTGTTGTTCTATTATTTATTACAAGATTATGTACATAAATAAAAGTTATTAAAAATTGATTTATAGCATTTTCCATCACAGAATACTTAGTGAGCCTTTTTGAATTTGAGCGTTATAGATCATTGAAATTTTGAATTTCTAATGAGCTATTCAAAAACGCGTATAACATGTGTACTTGACAAGATTATATCAACATTAGAAAACGAGCATTCAACGAGCATTTAATTATCCTAATCTCCGCGGTAAACCTCACCCATACAAAGGTTGTTGTTCTATTAGTTATTACAAGATTATGTACATATTTTATTATTTCACTAATTAGCCGTTGCCCTTCTACTTGTAATGGCTAATTTATTGACAATTCTGCTCTAAAAAAAATAAAAAAATCTCTTCAATTGAATGGATAACCTATGACTTAAAGTGGAAAACATTGTGGCAAAAGGAGAAATTGCTCGTTTTCAAAAAGCCGTCTGCTGCTCTTTCATTTCGGTTTGTCGAAAGGTTTCGTGTCGCCGCCTCGATGGTGTAGTGGAAGAGAAGCCGCTTCGGATGGGGGAGGTTTCAGGTTCGATATCCTTTTAAATCAACGGCAAAATACTTAAACAATGGTAAGAATGACTTTCCTCCCTGGCGCTTAGGAGCATAGGGCTAGCATAACGAATGAATCGCCGGTGTCAGGATATATATAATAGAAGTACACTTAACCCTTTCCCTCATACGACAATTCTGCAGCAGACGACTTTATAAATACTTGGTCAAAAAATAGTATTATAAAGAATGAATAATTTCAAATTTAACTCTTTCAGCGCCGAATTGCTTAAAGTAGACTCTGCCATGTTCAAAATCGGGCGTATCCATTTCTAATGTAATAAAAGTTTTGGACTATTTTGATGAGTAAAACGCAAACAATGCTGATTTCAGGTGAGACAGCTCGTTTTCAAAAATGCCGTCTACTACAGAGGCGTCAGAAAGCGTCTATATGAGGGAAAGGGGTTAATTTACCACGGAAACAGCAAACTATATTACTGAACAATTGTTGAAAACAAAAAAAATAGAAAATTTCTATAATTCAATGGATAACATATGACTAAAAGTGGAAAACATTGTGGCAAAAGAAGAAATTGCTCGTTTTCGAGCAATTTCTTCTTTTGTCACTATGTTTTCAAAAATGCCGTCTACTACAGAGGCGTCAGAAAGCGTCTATATGAGGGAAAGGGGTTAATTTACCACGGAAACAGCAAACTATATTACTGAACAATTGTTGAAAACGACGTTAAATACTATATACAAGCAAATCAACAAAAGTATTAAAGTTATATATCCTTGCATCGCTCTCCTCTACCTATCTTACTCCAACCTTCTCTGTACATCTGCCTACCAATACGTATCTCTGACTAACAAAGGACTTGGGAGAACAAAACATGAATAATAGCTTCACAGGCAATGATTTCCACATGTCTCTGGTTATAAAACTTTCAAAATGACACGGCTATTATTGGTATAGTTTATTGTAGTCTAACCACTGATGCATTTTATTGCTAGACATTTGGTTGGCGCGACTCGCAAAAAAACAAACTAAACCCCGAGACTTTGCGACCCTCGAATATATAGATCAGCCTGCACCTACATGTATACTGATCAGTACCTTCCGTGTTCACGAACTAGTCCTACGATGATCTGGAAAAGCTCTGTTTATAACATAAGAAGCGGCCCCGAAAACAACGCAATCTCGTCATTATTATTATCATCATTCTATTTCAAAAAATATATGAATGGCGTTTTTCACATGGCGTGACTGTTATAGAGTCAGGCAATATTAAACAACAAACATCTACGCATGCGCCATGCGAAAAGTTTACTTAACTCAGATCACCTTGTGTTTAACATTTTCCCTCATACGACAATTCTGCAGCAGACGACTTTGAACCATAGAAATTCTCTATAATTGAATGGATAACCTATGACTAAAGGTCGAAAACATTGTGGCAAAAGGAGAAATTGCTCGTTTTGAGCAATTTCTTCTGTTGTCACTATGTTTTCAAAAAGCCGTCTGCTGCAGAGACAGAAAGCGTATATATGAGGGAAAGGGTAAAACAGACCGCACGGTTCTCTTTAACCAACTCTGTCCATATCAATTACATGCAGACCGCGAAGCACGTGTCCATATCGTTAGATTGCATATAGGCATAATAATGACCACAGTTTATATATTCGGCACTCGGTGGTATGCCCTCGTTGATCTCCGATTACCCTCGGTGATCTCCGATTACCCTCGGTGATCTCCGTTTACCCTCGGTGATCTCCGATTACCTCGGTGATCTCCGTTCACCCTCTATGATCTCCGATTATCACCCGTGATACACCCGACAGATCAATCCGACATGAACATGCTTTTACCAAAACCATCCAAACCTTTCCAACAAAACAGGGACAGTGGGAATCTCGTTAACCCCTTCATGCGCCCCTTATTAATGACGAATTTTAGTATTTAAAAGAGTATCTTTAATTTAAAAAAGAAAAAAAAAGTATATTGTTTTAAATTATTGGGTCGTTTGGTAAGGGCATGCTATAATATTCACGTCGGATACTGTCGGGCGGATCACGACATATAGTCGGAGTTCACCGAAGGTAATCGAACATTCCACCGATTGCATATGGTGTGTACATCATACAATATTTCAAATCTTATCCATTCTAGGTATGTCTTATTTATTTTCAATTATTTCTTTTCATCGCATTTTTTAAAAATCGTTTATTATAATATTTAAACAAGTGTCAGACAATATACGTGTAAAAGGCTTGCCTCTTTTAATTTGAGCAAATTGGCTAAAAGGGTGGTTCACTTTGATGTCAGACAAAAAGAGAATAGCAAATGTTATCCAACAAAAATCAACGACGTTCTCGATGACATGCTCGTGAAAACAGTCACGGTTCATGACATAGTTACTCATCAGTTCTTGTATATTCTACATCCTTTCCCACGCACGGACGCTTTCTGAATCCTCTACAGCAGACGACTGTCAACACAACATTGTGGCAATAGGAGAAATTGCACATAAAAAGTAATTTCCGCTTTTTCCACAATTATTTCATCTCTTTTCAAAAAGTGTACTTTCATTTTTAAGGAGTGTACATAGTTTCGCCTAGATGATTCTAAAGCTGTCTGCTGCAGATTTAGTGAATACGAGAAAAGGGTTCATTCTTTTAGCAACTTCCGTGTTAAAATACATCAATGTATTAAGATTTTAAATGCATATTCTTTTTTAAGTTATTCAAACACTTCGATTAAAAGAAAGATTCAGTGATCTTTATTAACACATCCCACAAGCAGATGCAGAGATTGACGCATCTGCAGCAGACGACCTATACCCAAATTCAAAAGAATAAACAATTTCTTCTTTTTGCTCAAATGGTTTCAACTCCTTTTACTCATTACACTTTTATTTGTTGAGAGTTTTGTCAAGGCGGCTGCAGATTGATAGTATGTGGAAAAGGGTTAAACGAGACATGTACGACAAAGGTGTCACTAGTGGAAGACAGTGGTACGGAGGTAGAGCGTCGGCCTCTTGTACCAAAGGTCCCGGGTTCGAATCCCGTGTTGAGCGGGTTCTGCATTTGGGATCTTTCCACACAAACGGCGCGAGTACTGGTTAAGTTTCCAGGAAGCAGACATCGAGCGTGATTAATATAAGCGTAAAGCTTGTTTCGCAATCGATGTAAAATAAATAAGTTTAAACTTCAAAGGTGTCTATAGTGCTCAATAGTACTGACGTTACGTCACAAGTTGGAGCTAGTTTCATTTACGTGATACTTTCCCGTCTTAACTCTTTCAGCGCCAAAGGCAATATTGAGCTTTTTGCAAACAATGCAGATTCAGGTGAGGCAGCTCGTAACGAGCTGTCTCACCTGAAATCTGCATTGTTTGTCTGTAAGTTATAAAGATATTCCAAAAATCCTATAACATGAAAATAGTTTCGTCCGAGTTTGAACATGGAAGAGTCTACTTTAAACAATTCGGCGCTGAAAGGGTTAAAATGCGCAGTTGCCGCTTCGTATGGTCAAAGTATATAATGCAATACATCAAATAAAAGAAAAAGGTCTGTTTCATTCTACTTATCGGTTTCCATAATTCGATGCGTAACCGTTCAAGAGTTTTCTGGCTCATGTTCGTTCCACATGAATTATCTTGTAGAGATGTAACATATAAGTTCTCACATTTAAGGTAAAAAATCTAGATTTACAACAAAAACGCGCCAAAAGTCATCAAAATATGACTTGGTTGGGATAAAAATTGTTGTCTGAGTTTGTCCTTGTAAGTGATAAGTTCATTCTGTCCGGCTGCATTTACATAGTAGCCGTATCGCATCGTGTTTGCTTGGGAAGATTGTTGTATGGAGTACTGGTGTGAGAAAACCAGGTAATGCATGAGTATGTGAACTGGCCGCCGTGATATGACTGAGAAATTGTTCAAAACGGCGTTAAACCCCAATCAATCGATCAATATCGCATCGTGTATACGGGTTCGTCTAAGATATTTCGTAATGCTTGGATTTTTGGTTACCCTTTGACTTTACATAAAACGACTGTTGACTCCTTTACAGTAGATGACCTTTTCAAAATGTTGTCAAAAAACTGAAATTGCTAAAAACGAGTTTCTCTTACAACATCGTACCAAAACTACATTTTCAGTTTTCAGTTCTCATATTTTAGATGTTCTTGAAAGTAGACGACACTAGAAACATTTTAAAAAGAGTAAAATTGTTCCTATACTGGTGGATGATAATTTGTATTTTCTTCGGTTGAGATCCGCATCTCTGTTTGTATTACTTTCCTATAAACATATTTTAGATGTTTAATATAATTAAATGTACAGTTTTGTAGTGCATTACAAATTCATGTCACTTTCCCACGTGAAGACTCATTCTCACGCCTCTTGTTACAAAAGGAGAAATTACTCATACAGAACGATTTGTCGTACTGCCACAATGTTTTCAACTCCATCTATGGAGATTTGTAACGTTTTGGCTTACATGTTTTCAAAGTCGTTTGCTGCAGATTCGTTATATATGGGAAAAGGATATCAGGTATACAGTCGGCCGTAAGATATATATACTCTTTAAACTCCAACCGATAATAAGCAATTAGCATTTTGCCACAATATTTTCAACTCTATTTAATCAATATACTCACATTAAATTATTATTGAGATTTTTCGGGTTTTGGCCAATACATTTTCAAAGTCGTCTGCCGCAGAGTTGTTGCCGTATGTGGGAAAGAGATATCAGGTAGCCAGTCGGCGGTTAAGATGTAAGTAGACTCCAACCTGCGGTGGTCGGGGGGCTAACACATGTTAGGTTGTAATTATTTAGAACCAATCTAATCGTCGGTGTGATACGATATCAAAGTCATCTAAATGATCTATCTACAGATTACATCGCTGTAAACGTAACTTGTAAAGAAACAACAGGGATGTTATCATTCTCTATAAATGAGTCACACGACAAGAGAACCTGCTTCCCGTGTTCTACCATTAACCCTTTCCCACCTGTTGACGCATTTGGACACATCTACAGCATACGACTTTTGAAAACCTTATGACAGGAGTAGAAATTAATCAAAACGAGCAATTTCTCCTTTTGCCACAACATTTTCAATTTTCAACTTATTTTCCAGTAAGTATACCTACAATTATAAAAAAAATTGGATATGTTTTAGTATATATTTTCAAAGAATTTGCTGCAAATTTGTCATATGTGGGTTAAGCCAAATTCTGGTTTTCAAACACCATTGTCATTTTCAGGATTTTACAAATGTGCAGCAGACGAAAAAAAAAATCAAAAAAAATTCTCTCTAAATGAAAACATAATAATTGAATAGAATTTAAAGCATCTAGGCAAATGCAGAGATTTCTCATCATGCACACTTTCTTCTTTTGTCACGCCGTTTCAAAAGCTGTCTGCTATAGTAGGGGGAGTCAAAATGTGTATGTGAAAGGCTTAACCCTTTCCCACATACAAGTCTTCCACGACTGCACGTTCTCACTCGCAATGCTTATAAAGTCCTGCAACAGGTGTTGTCTTTCTTTCTTGAACTTTGACAATCCTTGCACATTTACGAGGGCGACCAAACAAGACCAACATAAGACCACACGTATGTACACAGGCGTCTACGTTTTCATTTGAGAAAAAAGCCTCTCTATATATAAGTATAGCCTTCCGGTGCCTTTGGAATATTCAGCAGTTTTAATAATATGACACGACATGCGTTGTACGATCAGTGAAATAAACCATCAATGACTCTCACAAGTTTCTGACTTATATGAAGACATAATGTTATGTTCTATACTAGAGGTGTAACTACATTTAATCTACATTATTGTATCTCTTTGGCTTACAATAATACTTTTTTGACACTAACACCTATGTTAACAGATCATCTCTCCAGAAAACAAAGGTATTTGAATACTAGCCAGTACTGATGTATTCGATTAATAAAGTGTATATCTGAGCCGCGTATATATATATAGCGATTTGGGATAGCACGGTCTCTCCGATTTGGCATCATTTAAACTTACTTGGACGGCGGCTAGTTGGGCTTCACTCTTAGTTGTTATGTATGAAGTTCAATCCGCGTCTTTACTACATGCATGCGTACAGTTAATATATCGACGAGAATGGGCGTATACACAGAACTGTCCAAGTCTTCGCTGTACATACATGGTGTCAGACAGAAATGGCTCATTTGGGTATGAACATCAAAATCGGCATTTTTGAAAGTCATTCGAACAGAAAAGATACTTTCAATAGGATTACATTATGTCTATTCACAATGAACACTATAAGATTGTTTTACCTACAGTAGTTGGTTTAAGAGGATAAACAAAAAGTTTATATATTATTAGAATACAACATTAATTCGTATCTTTTACATGAGTATATAAGTTGAAGCTACATTGTTTCAGTATTAACCATTTCCCTCATATAGTCGCTTTCTGACACCTCTGCAGCAGACGGCTTTTTGACAATATAGTGACAAAAGAAGAAATTGCTCAAAACGAGCAATTTCTCCTTTTGCCACAATGTTTTCCACAATTTCTCCTTTTGCCACAATGTTTTCCACAATTTTTCCTTTTGCCACAATGTTTTCCACAATTTCTCCTTTTGCCACAATCTTTTCCACTTTTAGTGATAGGTTATCCATTCAATTAAAGAGATTTTCTATTTTTTGACAAAATATGTTCAAAGTCGTCTGCTGCAGAATTGTCGTATGAGGGAAAGGGTTAATTAACGCAAGTATGCATGTCTACATCATATATCAATCGCCTTGAAAATGATGTATATGTGTAACCCATCCTCGCAATTACTTCAAATTTGTATTTATTTATTTATTGCTTTTGTGTGTGAATTTAATACCAATATTTTGTTATATCATCCGGACATATTTCCCATAAACAAAATATAGTGTATGTAATATCAACCGCACATTCCCCCCCCCCCCCCCCCCCCCAAAAAAAAGAAACCCAAATAAAATGTATGTTATGTTATGTAGAAATAGTAATATAAACCCATTATTTTACTATGCATAAAATCATATAGTTATATACGAAATTGTTCATCCTCTATGTAGTATATGGCATATATAAACAATCTTACTAAGTGTTTATGTATTGATGTAATCGTGTTTGGTCTTCTTTAATTCATTTATAAATATGTTTTGTATGACGAGATACATATATGTTGTTTAAGTTAATAAAATATATTCTATTTTATGTTATCTAAATCGGGCATATCGAGGGCTTGGTGTGAAACGGTTGTTTATAATCGTCAAATAATTTGTCTTGGTAAACAATGGAAATTTAGGTGCCATTGCTCGTTCTGAGCAATGACACCTAAATTTGCATTGTTTACAAAGGGGTCAAAATTGCCCCTAAACCAGGTTTTCAAAATAGGTCTTTAGTTACAACCGTTTCACGCCAAGCCCTCGATATTTCCCAATACTCTAAACATACTGTAGATTATATTTTATGTTATTTCACCCAGACTTATTCCCCTATAACTAAACAATACTGAGAATGTGGCTTCAGATTAAAAAGCAAAACACATTCTTCAACTGTTTTGAAAATGGATATAAAAATCTCTGATATTACACATTAAAAAACAACAAACCATCGGAATGAACAGCGTGTGATCGACCCTATCTAATCACATACACAATCTTGGATAAACTTATCTCGGAAACTGGGGATTATACTAATGAGACCTATGGGGTCGAACTACTTTTTGTCTTTAACCATTTCCTTTATACAAATTACCAATGTAGGTTATCTTTTAAAGATGTAATAGGATAAGGATAAAGAGATCTTAGTGAGTGAATATCTTTTACGTTTTAGTAAGGTTCTTTCTCTCTTCCTTAAGTCAAAATAATTTATGGGCCGTCCCGCGAGAAAACCAACATTGTGGACTCTGCGTAAAGTGTCAACCCGGATCAGCCTAAGCATGCCGCGCAGGCTTACCCGGACAGGCACTTTTTGCCGCATGTTGATTTTCTGTTTCAGGAATCACTACTCTTTACCTCTATCCCCCTGAGACGGAATGTTTTGGCCCGGATTAGACTGCGCGGACTTCACAGGCTGATCTGGGTCGATACATTACGCAAAGGCCATAATGTTGGTTTTCTTGCGGGACGGCTAATATTTTCTTCAGATGCGTGTTCAGTGTGGTATTTTGGTTTGTATTAACCAACCATAGAGTATTCTAAATGTACGAGTAACACCTTATACGAATGTTTGATGCGTGGAGACCATTTCCTATATTCCTTTTGGTTTTACAATTTTTGACCTTTTGTCTTATCTGAAATATACATTTGTATTTTTTGAATATTTTTGAAAAAATAATTCACTAAAATCTTTCCCAAATACAACAAATCTGCAGAAGACAACTTAAAAAACTTGTAAATCTCTTTAAATGACAGCATTATTATTTAGTGAGTTGAAAATTCTCCTTTTGCCACAATGTTTTCAAAAGCCAGAAAGCGTCTGTATATGTGGGAAATGGTAAAGATAAAGTAGAAATATTTTTTCACAGCTAGTGATTTCAAATTATAAGCCTAGACAATTGCTTTTTATATGCTCGTTATGCCAAATTTCATCTTTTGACCAAATTGTGCTACAGATGCGTCAGAATGCGTGGGAAAAGATTAAATAAAGAGAATGCCAAACATAATTTAAATTGTAGCCTTTGGTGGCATGTTCTTTTCCACTTCACCAAAGTCTAAACTTTGTGTAGATTCGCTAAAGGCTTTGCAAAGAAAATACTACGTATAAACAGATGGATTAAAATTCTTCCTTTCATCTCAACATATGTTCATCTTCTTTAGAAATTGCTACCCTCAAAATTGAAAGGCTGTAAAGAACTGGAGTAAACAGTTAATAAAAAACGCGAGTTCAATGCAGGAACCGCTGTAATAAAAACACGTGAGTGAGTCGAGCTATATGTGTTCGGGATGCATCTGCATGCAGCGACGAGTTAGGCGATTCTGTGCAAACACACAGTCAAACAAGAGTCTTTATAGTCCACCTATAAGATTGATAGCCCCTTCTGCAACTCTTTGATGATAAACTAGATGTGCAGCCCCACGTTTTTTTTATTATACATATACGCAATGATATTCAAACGGAGGTGCATTGAGACAACTTTTCTCCTGTCGAGGCCCAAATGTGTTTCTTTTTGTTTGAATGCTCAGCTTTTTGTTTTATAGTCACACTGACTTTATATCCCTTTACCGATAGAGTTTAGTACAAGTTCTCTAGGGAAAAACCCAACCTGCGGGAATTAGCGACACATGTAGATCCAGATCACCCTGCGCATTCGGACAGCATAATATGAACCTGTGCTTGATGTGGAGCTTTAACACAAATTCCAACGAACAGTGTTTTATTTAAATCCGTCATTCGTGAATTACTCTTCATCTACAGTTGTTATTAAAACATGAACCCTTTCCCACATGCAGCAAATCTGCAGCCGACGACTTTTAGAATCAACAGGAGGCGAAAATTGTCTGTCCGGGTTAACCTGCGGGGCATGCTTAGGCTGATCCGGATCGATGCTTTATGCGGAGTCCACAATTATGGTTTTCTCGCGAACGGGCTATTAACCCTTTCCCTCATATTGACGCTTTCTGACGCCTCTGCAGCAGACGGCTCTTTGAAAACATAGTGACAAAAGAAGAAATTGCACAAATATGGAGATTTTCTATGTTTTGACAAAGTAAGTTCAAAGTCGTCTGCTGCAGAATTGTCGTATGGGGGAAAGGGTTTATGTAAGTTTTTCTTATACATATGAGCCGCGTCTGGCGACTTGGGATCCGGTTGCTCTGCACGGAGAGAATATTCAGCCGAGCCTGTACGCCCGCACAGCCAAACCAGACACTTCACCATCCGCATACGAGCCGTCCCGCGAGAAAACCAACATTGTGGACTCTGCATAATCTATCGACCCGGATCAGCCTGAGCATGCCGCGCAGGCTTACCCGGATAGATACTTTTCTCCTCCTGTTGATTTTCTGTTTCAGGAGTCATTACTCTATACCTCTATTCCTCTGAGACGGAATGTGTCAGCCCGGATCAGTATGTGCGGACTGCGCAGGTTGATCTGGGTCGATAAATTAAGCATAGGCCATAATGTTGTTTTTTGGGACGGCTTATATATGTTATCCATACGTTATACATACCTTCAACATTCTGACAAAAAACTGGATGTATAGCCCAACTAGATATATTCTAGCATGTCCTTAAATGATATCAAATCGAGGTGTGATTAAGTCTCGAAATCGCTTAGCCTGCCGCATATTCATCTCACGTCGAGCTACGAAGTGTATGCAAGCCGGAAAAGCGTTCTTACATCCTACAAAATAATTAACTTTTTATTTTTTCCGCATGCCGGTTGAATTAAGTCCGATTGTTAAAATGTGCAATCCTGAACCTCCTTCTTTTGGGATCACGTGAACTCATTGATTGACGGGATATTTAGAGTTGTTTCCTTTGAAAATATCTCAAGAATAACTTGTAGTATCTAAAAACGTGGAACTTAAACTTGAGGATAGAGTGATAAACGTATTTGAAACATTGGCCATTACTTTCTATAAATGATTTCCTCACTGGTTTTTTGTTTAAAAGTCGTTCGCTCTGTGAAGAAACTTTTGAAAAGGTTAAGAGGAGTTACCGGATACAAATTAACGGTTTTATGTTTAATTATTTGAAAAAAAAAAAATAATCATTTTATATATAAAAAAAAAAATTAAACTAGCAGTCACATTTTTGAGACATTTTAACCCTTTCCCTCATACGACAATTCTGCAGCAGACGACTTTGAACATATTTTGTCAAAAAATAGAAAATCTCTAAAATTAAATGGATAACCTATGACAAAAAGTGGAAAACTTTGTGGCAAAAGGAGAAATTACTCGTTTTGAGCAATTTCCTCTTTTGTCACTATGTTTTCAAAAAGCCGTCTGCTGCAGAGGCGTCAGAAAGCGTCTGTATGAGGAAAAGGGTTAAACAAACGACCATTGACATAATACTTTTCCAAACTGTGCCATGTGTCTTCTACTTCTACAAAGTAACGTCAACTCTATTCAATAACAGAGTTACCATTTTTTGCCATCGTGTTTTCGAAGTCTCTGTTGCGTAGTTTTCGTAAATATATATTGAAAAACGTTAAGTTATGAAATGTTCCTATTTTAATGTCTTCTTATTTTAAGGATATAACCCTTTCAAAAATACAAAAAAAAACAAAAAAATACAACAAATGCAACAGACGACTTTTGAGAACATATCAGCATAACTAGGGAATATCTTCTATAACTTATAGTTATAACAGTGAATATAGTAGAACACACTTGTCCGCTGCAGATGAGTCAACAAGCATCTGTATATGGGAAAGGGTTGAAACTGTTGAAAAAAGTTGGAATTTCAGAAAAAACAATGGCATGCTTATCTTCTCTGTGTAGACCTTATCCTGCTGTTTTCAATTAAAAAAAATTCAACAACAACAACAAAAACGGTGTGGTCTGAGTTGAGGCAAAGAATCTCTCAGGAAACGCCTAACAAACTATGCTTTTTGCTTCTGTGCATGGTGTTTAACGCCGCTTTCAACAATGTGTCGTATATATCACGGAGTCTGGAAGACACTGGTACAGAGGTAAAGCGTCGGCCTCTTGTACCAAAGGTCCCGGGTTCGAATCTCGTGATGAGCGGGTTCTGCTTTTGGGATTTTTCCACACAAACGGCGCGAGTACTGGTTAAGTTTCCAGGAAGCAGACATCGAGCGTGATTAATATAAGCGTAAAGCTTGTTTCGCAATCGATGTAAAATAAATAAGTTTAAACCTAATCACGGAGTGTCCTAGGTAAGTTACCCGTACAAATTGTCCATTTATCCGGAGTCAGACGTAATGCTAACCCCGCAACGCTGAGCGCCAAGGAGGGAAAGCCATTACTAACATTTTTTTTTAAAGTATTTGGTATGACCCGACCGATGATCTAACCCTCGACCTCCCGCGACTCGCCCGCACCAGAAGCGGACACTATACTACTACTACACCACTGACTTTGAAAATCCACAGGAGGCGCTAACAAAAAAAAATCAAATTTAAGTCAGGTATCATGATAAAACAGTAAAATCTTTGTCTACACACATCGCATATACCAGTTAAGCATATTAATGAAACAACGATGCTACAGTTTTAACCCTGTCCCACCCGCAGACGCATTTTAACGCAATAGCAGCAGACAACTTTTGAAAACATTGTGGCCAAAGGTGAAATTGCTCATGATGAGCAATTTCACCTTTGGCCACAATGTTTTCAACTTTATTTAACAATAAAGCTATCGTTTTTTAGAGATTTTTCAGGTTTTTATCACCATGTTTTTCAAAGTCGTCTGCTGCAGATTTGTTGTATGTGGGAAAGGGTTAAGTACCCCAAGTTGTTCTAATTTCATGGCTGATGCTTATCAGATAAAACACACAAGATATTATAGATATAAAGATATAGAGTAAAACAACTTTTACCCCCTATGTTCTAACCTTTACTAATGTTTACCTGATATTTAAAGAGTCGCCTACATTGAAAAACAGATTTTAATCTCTGAACATTTAACCCTTTCCCACATACAGGCGCATTCTGACACATCTTCGGCAGAAGATTTTTTGAAAACATTGTGGTAAAAGGATTAATCGAGCATTTGCTACTTTTGCCACATTGTGTTCACCTCTATTCTATAATTTTACTGAAATTGTGTAGTTTTTCCATACTTGTTCCAATATCTGTTCAAAGTCACCTGATGCAGATGTGTTGTATCTGGGGGAAATGGTTTAGTATGGCCTGCTTTGAAAACAGATTTTGATTCTGAAATCCAACCCTTTCACACATACAGATAACTTATGGCGCCTCTCTAGTAGACAATTACAGAGCTCTAGATATGGGGCGTTTTGCATGTTCTAAAATCCTTATTTGACCAGCTAACCCTATGTTGTGGGTACTCAAAAGAATCGTCTCAGTGAGACGATTCTTTTGAGTACCCACAACATAAGGTTTGCTTTAATAATAAGAGAGAAATTGTGGGGAAAAGAGCTCAATACCCCTCCTTATCTGGACCTCTTGACAATATTTGCAAAAAGTATGCCAAAAGGAGAACAGTATCATGATGAGCCAATTCTTCTTTAGCCACAATGATTTCAACTTGTTTCAATAATTGTTCGTGTTTTTATAGATTAACCATATGTTTTACATAGATGGTCTTCACAATCATCTGTTGTAAATAAGCTGTATGTGGGAAATGGGTTAAATTATGATTCTCATATAAAATTTAAACATAAATGAAAAAAATATTGATTACTCGTCTTTTCATTTGTTTCGCTTTGTTGCTAAACGTTTTCTTGCTTGGGAAGATTGTTGTGTGGAGTACTGGTGTGAGAAAACCAGGAAATGCATGAGTAGGTGAACTGGCCGCCGTGATGTAACTGAGAAATTGCTAAAAACTGAGTTAAACCCCAATCAATCAATGCTAAACGTTTTCAAAAGATATTAAACAATTGGAATAATCCGTCTGCACGAGGGAAAGGGTTAGGCGTTTTTAATGATGGTTAGAGGTTACGTATAATAAGTATTATACTTAGTTGAACAGTGTTTATATGTCTCAATACAAAACACAGCGATGATTATCATAGGGTATACTTCACAATTCATAGTTCACGCTTCAGAATTCATCATATTAAACTTTACTATACAGTAAAACATGTCCACAGTGCAGACTCCACTCTTAAGACTTCAACAAATATTACACTTTACTATACAGTAAAACATGTCCACACTTCAGACTTCAACCTTTTACACTTTACTATATAGTAAAACATGTCTACACTTCAGACTTCAACCTTTTACACTTTACTATACAGTAAAACATGTCCACACTTCAGACTTTAACCTTTTACACTTTACTATATAGTAAAACATGTCCACACTTCAGACTTCAACCTTTTACACTTTACTATACAGTAAAACATGTCCACACTTCAGACTTCAACATTTTACACTTTACTATACAGTAAAACATGTCCACACTTCAGACTTCAACCTTTTACACTTTACTATATAGTAAAACATGTCCACACTTCAGACTTCAACCTTTTACACTTTACTATATAGTAAAACATGTCCACACTTCAGACTTCAACCTTTTACACTTTACTATATAGTAAAACATGTCCACACTTCAGACTTCAACCTTTTACACTTTACTATATAGTATAACATGTCCACACTTCAGACTTCAACATTTTACACTTTACTATACAGTAAAACATGTCCACACTTCAGACTTCAACATTTTACACTTTACTATATAGTAAAACATGTCCACACTTCAGACTTCAACCTTTTACACTTTACTATATAGTAAAACATGTCCACACTTCAGACTTCAACATTTTACACTTTACTATACAGTAAAACATGTCCACACTTCAGACTTCAACATTTTACACTTTACTATATAGTAAAACATGTCCACACTTCAGACTTCAACATTTTACACTTTACTATACAGTAAAACATGTCCACACTTCAGACTTCAACATTTTACACTTTACTATATAGTAAAACATGTCCACACTTCAGACTTCAACATTTTACACTTTACTATATAGTAAAACATGTCCACACTTCAGACTTCAACATTTTACACTTTACTATATAGTAAAACATGTCCACACTTCAGACTTCAACATTTTACACTTTACTATATAGTAAAACATGTCCACACTTCAGACTTCAACATTTTACACTTTACTATATAGTAAAACAAGTCCACAGTGTAGACTCTACACTTCAGACTTCAACAAATATTACACTTTACTATACAGTAAAACATGTCCACACTTCAGACTTCAACATTTTACACTTTACTATATAGTAAAGCATGTCCACACTTCAGACTTCAACATTTTACACTTTACTATATAGTAAAACAAGTCCACAGTGTAGACTCTACACTTCAGACTTCAACAAATATTATACTTTACTATACAGTAAAACACGTCCAAAGTGCAGACTCCACGCTTCAGATTTCACAGTTCATACTTCAGGCTTTAGACTTCTGACTTCTGAAATATGACTTCTGACTTGAGACTTCTGACTTCAGATTTCTGATTTCAGACATTTGACTTCAGACTTCGGATTTTATGATTTCTGACTTCGGACATCGAACTTCAGACCTCTGACTTTATGACTCCTGACTTCAGACATCTGACTTCAGACGTTATGACTTCAGACATCTGGATTTATGACTTCCGTTTTCAGACATCTGACCTCAGGCTTTATGACTTCTGAATTCAGTTTTCAGACATCTGACTTAAGACATCTGACTCCAGACTTCTGACTTAATGACTTCTGATTTCAGAATTCCACCTACTAGCTCCTGATTTAAGACTTTTGCCCTCATATTGCAGATCTCTACCCTTAGACTTCTGACTGCAGACAATTAACTTCGGACATCTGACTTCAGACTATACACATCTGACTTCAGACATCTAACTTCGGACATCTGACTTCAGACTATACACATCTGACTTCAGACATTTAACTTCGGACATCTGACTTCAGACTATACACATCTGACTATATAACTTCTGACTTTAAGCTTCTGAACTAAAGAATTCCGACTTCAGAATTCAGAATTCTACGTGATAACTTCTGACTGCAGACTACTGGCTTCTGACTTCAGAAGTCGACCTACTTTCTTTTGACTTCAGAAGTCGACCTACTTTCTTTTGACTTCAGAAGTCGACCTACTTTCTTTTGACTTCAGAAGTCGACCTACTTTCTTTTGACTTGAGATGTCTACCTACTTTCTTTTGACTTCAGATGTCTACCTACTTTCTTTTGACTTCAGATGTCTACCTACTTTCTTTTGACTTCAGAAGTCGACCTACTTTCTTTTGACTTCAGAAGTCGACCTACTTTCTTTTGACTTCAGATGTCTACCTTTTGACTACTGACTGCAGACTACTGATTCCTGACTTCAGACATATGACTTAATGATTTAATGCTGAAGTCATTGTTCACGTGACACAACATGTCTAAAGTGATGATTTTCAAAGAAATGCGAGAATTGTTTGAACACTGGCTTCTAACCATTTCCCCCAATTATAAGACATTCATCCTGAATGCAGAAGTCGACTTTTTGAAGATTATGGACAAAACTGTTTCTATACATCATCTTCCTTTTTACCAACACTGTTTTACACTCTGCCCAAAAGTATATTTCATTTGTCTGGATCTTTACCCTTTCCCACATACATTCGTTTCTGATGCCTCTGCAGCATACCAGTTTTGAAGAAAAAAATGCTTATAATGAGCAATTTCTCCTTTTGCCACAATGTTTTTTTAATCTATTCAATAGTTCTAATTTAGTTTGTAGAGATATTTCAGATTTTTGTCTGATGTTTCCAATGTCGTCTGCTACATATTTGTTGTATGTGGTAACGCTTTAAATTTATTTCTGTAAATCCTTTTCAACCGATCGAGTCGCGTTAGTGCAGTCGGTGACGTCGCGGTTCATGATAACACATTAATTGGGGTTTTACGCCACTTTCAACACTGTTTCAGTTATATATCACGGCGTTTCCTGGGTAAGTTACCAGCACTACTGGTCCATGTATCCATACACCAGCGCCAGTCAGTCGTTATATTAACCACGCAACCCTGGGCGCAAAGGACGGCAGCCGATACTACCAGTATTAAAGTCTTTGTTATTAGAATACAGCGGCCGTGTTGTCAACAGTCAGACGTGAGAAGTCAGAAGTCTTAACTGTGAATAAAGAAGTCATCATCAGTCTTTCGTATTCTATACCTTTCCTCTAATATGCCGTAATAAAAAAAATAAACGAATGGAAAAATGATAAGAAATAACAATAAAATGCAATAACTCGATAATTAGAAATTCCTCGTTTTGAGCAATCTTTCATACTTCCATAATGGTTTAATAAGTTTTGAGCTGCAAATACGTGAAAAGTCGTCCGTATCAGGAAAAAAGATTTAACCCTTTCCCTCATATAGACGCTTTCTGACGCCTCTGCAGCAGACGGCTTTTTGAAAACATAGTTACAAAAGAAGAAATTGCTCAAAACGAGCAATTTTCCCTTTTGCAACAATGTTTTCCACTTTTAGTCATAGGTCATCCATTTAATTATAGAGATTATCTATTTTTTAACAAAATACGTTCAAAGTCGTCTGCTGCAGACTTGTTGTATGAGGGAAACAGGTTTAACAACTCATACAATTGCTCTACCAGTGCAGTGCTATTATGACAGATGTTATATGATGTGAGGGCTTTGTACAAAATGCTTTGTCAATTTACATAACCAGATCAAAGGAACGGGAGAGAGTGAACCAATTACCCCATAATCACAGCTGCGTACTGTTTGAAAGCTCGGGTTCAAAGAAAAACTTGTTAATAACTCTTTCAGCAAACTCCTTTTTCACACTTAAAGTGATGTTTCCGAGATTGTTTCCATTCGAATTAATTTGAAATACTTTACTTACGTTGAATCATCGTGTATTTGTTTTGGATTTAGAATAGTTTAACGTCTGTGTACACGAAAATGCGGATACACATGCTATCTCAAAACTGAGTACATCTGTTATCATGCTTGAGTTGCTAAGATGAGAGTACTTAAGGTATCGACCGTACAAAGTCAACAATGATGTTCAGTTTGAAGGTAGATATATTATATAAGTAGATCATGTGTATGCGATGTTCAAGGCTATAACGCAAAAGTTACGTAAACCATTACAATACAGTTTTGAAACAGTGAAGTGAATTACATGTTATATTTATGACAAGACTGTCGAGTTGAAATATGTTGTTATTAAATAAATGGGTGGTCATGCAGGGAAACGATTTCTAAAAAAATCAAAGCACTGATAGTACTACCAACAAGGAGCTTACTGCAGATCACGGATTACATTTGGACAAGGATTTAACGAACACAAACGATATTCAAATACACTTATCAATAGCACTTTGTTTTGTCCTTATTTGTTATAATATTGGAGTTTAAAGCACAATATTGTATTTACAGAATGGGGGTCTTTCGCAACAACGTTTGTTAGCAGGAGGTCGTGGAATAGTTAACACACTCCTTTATGCATTTTATATCAAAGTAGATTGATTGATTGATTGATTGATTGATTGGGGTTTAACGCCGTTTTTAACAATTTCTCAGTATTATCACGGCGGCCAGTTCACCTACTCATATGTTTCCTGGTTTTCGCACACCAGTACTCCACAAAATAATCTTCCCAAGCAACTGGCTGCTTTTCAACATAAACTGTTACCAATTGGTGGAAGATGAATGACGCTTATCATAATGACTTTTGTCAAACGTCGGAAAGAAAGTTGGCCGAGCCGGGATTCGAACTCACAACCCCTGGATTGACAGCCCGCGTCGTTACCGACTGAGCTACAAGACTCGACTATATCAAAGTAGAAAGAAGGCCACTGTATACCAATGCTAAATATATTGAGAGTCCATTTCTATCATCAAAGCAAAAAAATAAAAAAAACAACAACATCTGTACCTTATTCTAAAAGCCGGCCGGGTAGCTCAATTGGTAGCGTATCTGACTCGTGATCTGGAGGTCACGGGTTCGATACCCGGTTGCGGCGACATTCTTTCGGGCGATGTTTTCCATTGCCTCTCACCTCTGATCTATGTGAGAAAGTAGTCAGTGGCTTCGAAAGAATGTTGTGTAAGTACTGGTGTGGGAAAGCCAGGAAAACATGGGTAGGTGCACTGACCGCCGTGATATGACCAAAGCTGTTGAAAGCGGCGTTAAACTCCAAACAAACAAACAAACAAAAACTTATTCTAAATAATAATAATAAACAAAAGGGGGCATCATATATTATGGTTTTAAATTAGCACATTCATTTATTTATAAACGAACAATAATTGTTGTGTCTATCTTATAAATTTGTAAAAAATGAAATGGACAGCGCCTCGAGATTATTTTATAGTAATGTACGAATCAGCGAATCAAAAGTGTCAAAAGTTTATGACGAAACCATTTGTTTCAAATTAAAAAATAACGATGACATTTATTTTTAACCCTTTCCCTCATATAGACGCTTTCTGACGCCTCTGCAGCAGACGGCTTTTTGAAAACATAGTGACAAAAGAAGAAATTACTCAAAACGAGCAATTTCTCCTTTTGACACAATGTTTTCCACTTTTAGTCATAGGTTATCCATTCAATTATAGAGATTTTCTATCTTTTGACAAAATATGTTCAAAGTCGTCTGCTGCAGTATTGTCGTATGAGAGAAAGGGTTAAGGTAGAAAATACAGACTTGATTGGGATTCGAAACCGTCCCTCCGGCGCGACCGACGAACGTCTGTACCACTGGACCATTAACTACAATGTTATTACTTGAAGTTTTGTAGATCTATGTTTACCATGCATGCAATTTTGCAATGCTTTGATGTATGTGGGGAAAAGTAAAAAGAGTATGGTGAGTTCAATATGTTGACATAATAGATATATAACTAATGAATTGGTCTAGGTTATATAGACAGACAAATAATTGTGAAATGGCCCTTACGGACTGATGTAGACTGTTGTAACTGGCCCCATGGTACTTTCTTTCATCGCTCATCTTTATTACTGTGCAGATATTGCATGTTTCTGAATTGTTAACTAACGTATATATATATTTTGTTTATATACCAGTGCATTTTCCGAACAGAAATACATGCAAAATGTCGAGCACATTTACAAAACGACATATTAATATTCTATGTTTGACTTATATGATAAATTGACGTGACTAAAACATTAGGAGCAGTTTCTCCGTTTGCCACAATATATTCATATAATACATAAGTATTCTGCTGCAATAGCTACAGAAAGGCGTCTGTATGTGGGAAAGGGTTAACTAATAGACATTTGAACCGTTCCAAGAGAAAACCAACATTATGAACTCTGCCTAATGTATCGATCCAGATCAGCTTTCGCAGTCCGCACAGGCTAACCCTTGCCGACACATTCCGTCTCAGGGGATAGAGGTATAGAGTAATGATTCCTGAAACAGAAAATCCACAGGAGGGGAAAATTGTCTGTCCGGATTAGCTTGTGCGGCATGCTTAGGCTGATCCGGGTCGATACTTTAAGCAGAATCCACAATGTTGGTTGTCTCGCGGAACGGCTCGTTTGTATTGTAACAGTACCATCCCATTCCGATTGCGGAATATACGAATATAACTGATTAGTGATTAAACTAAGTATATAAGCAATTAAATCCAATGAAAAGTGAAAGCTTAATGATATGACCTAAATATGTTGCAGTGCTTTTGTTATTACAACACAACAATGCAACCAATTTATGCATACTTGTTACTACTCGGTAGTATTTGTCAATGTATTTATTACGCAAACTACCATACTTAGGGAAAAGACCCGAATACCCTTACATATGTGTAACTTTTGACAACACCTCCAACCCGTATTCCTTCTCGTAAACCTTTCTTGTATTCCAGACAAAATTGTAATATAGTAATCTCTTGCCAAGCGTATATGAGTAGTTCAAATAAAGGAAACGTGCGTTGTTATTGTATATAGTACTAAGGACTAATTGATAATGGAAATAGAAAACCAAGCGTTAGGGAATTTATCCACAGAATACCCAGACCAATCGGCGTGTATCTGTGCTCTCAAATCGGTGCCTTCTGTGTTGCCAAAGAAACACACTACTTATTGTAACCCATTGAGAATAGATGTGATATTTGGAAACACTTCAACAAATTGATCTGAACAGTCATTATGTACAACACCGTCGTTTTGTATTTATTTGGTTTTACGCCGTTTTCAAAAGTATTTCAGTGGTAACACGGTCAGGGGCGTACCTCCCGTTAGGCACTGTAGGCACGTGCCTACACATTTTTTCTAAAAATGTCCCCAACATGCTGCGTCGATATACATCTGCGTGATGATGTATCGACCAGATCAGCATGCGCTGTCCGCGCAGACTGATCCGGCCGACACATTCCGTCTAAGGGGGGATATATAGAGTAGTGATTCCTGAAACAGAAAATCCACAGGAGGCGAAAAGTGTATATCCGGGTACGCCTGTGTGACATGCTTAGGCTGATACTTAACGCAGAGTCCACAATGTTGATTTTCTCACGAGATGGCCTACACATTGATTATTGCCAAGCTACGTCCCTGACGGCGACAGTTCTCGTTTTCAAGATCCTTTGGGTAAACAAACCAGTACTAGGCTAGAATCAAGGGCACGCCATCATGACCGCTGCAACTTGCTATCAAACCCGGTTCCAAATCTCCGACGCTAACCTCTCGGCCACGGCGGATTCCTACAAGTCAGTTTTCTATGATCTTGTTAATTTGGTAGACAAAATGGGACACAGTACATTTCATGATTGCATGATTCATCGCCAGTTTTATTTCTAGTTACAACATAAAACGTTTTATGAGTCAGAATCATAATTCTGGGATAAATTAAGAGAACAATAAACATCTAAATATTGATCGTTCATGCTTGATTGTTATTAGGTAGACATACCAAATCCGACGTGGTCGAGTGTTTAGCGTCGCGGATTTGAAACCGGGTGTCCCAGGTTCGATCCCCAGTCGCGGCACGACGGTCATGCTGGAGTGCCCTTGGGCAAGGCACATTTTCTAGCCTATTGCAGGTTTGTTTACCCAGGGATCATGAATAAGTGAACTGAAGCCGTGATATAACTGAAATAATGTTGAAAGCGGCGTAAAACCCCAATAAAACAAACCAAATTGTGTACATTTTCATGACTATCAATTGACTGTTTTTTCAATATTTACTGCCCAAAATAGTTTTAAACTATTTATCACTTACTTTGTTAGCAATAGTTGCAGAAGTTTTAACATTTCAAAATTTTGATCTCCACCTGGAGTTCAGCACCTTTAATAATGCAGGTTGCGATCAGTCTATACATCTGCTCCGTGTTATTAGAATATTCGGTAGTTGACAACAGTTTATATCAAGATTATGTGAACAGTGTATATCTTCATCAGACCATTTCCCTTTAGCCAACTGGTAACTTTTTCCGGAATGGACGGGTTAATATAATGTAACTTTGATTAGGCTTTCACTGTCAAGTTTTATCATAAAGGCTTCTAGTATAAGTAATGTCAATTTTCATACTCCACACGAAAAACGACATCAGTGTTTGTTGCTATCGGGCTAGATCCAGATATGTGGCAACGAACAGTCTAACCAGAATCTTCCATTATCTCTCCATTTAATTACACTTTGAAGTTATGACCGACTCAAAACCATACACGTTTGCATTTTGATAGTAAATTATATTATACCCTTTCCCTCATAAAGACGCTTTCTGACGCCTCTGCAGCAGACGGCGTTTTGAAAACATAGTGACAAAATAAGAAATTGCATAAAACGTGCAATTTCTCCTTTTGCCACAATGTTTTCCACTTTTGGTCATAGGTTATCCATTCAATTATGGAGATTTTCTATGTTTTGACAAAATACGTTCAAAGTCGTCTGCTGCAGAATTGTTGTATGAGGGAAAGGATTAAATTGTGTCTGTGAGTTGAATTTTGAAAACATTGTGACAAAAGAAGAAATTGCACAAAACGTGCAATTTCTCCTTTTGCCACAATGTTTTCCACTTGTAGTCATAGGTTATCCATTCAATTATGGAGATTTTCTATGTTTTGACAAAATACGTTCAAAGTCGTCTGCTGCAGGATTGTCTATGAGGGAAAGGGTTAAATTGTGTCTGTGAGTGGAATTTTGAAAACATTGTGACAAAAGAAGAAATTGCACAAAACGTGCAATTTCTCCTTTTGCCACAATGTTTTCCACTTTTAGTCATAGGTTATCCATTCAATTATAAAGAGATTTTCTATGTTTTGACAAAATACGTTCAAATACGTCTGCTGCAGAATTGCCGTATGAGGGAAAGGGTTAACTTCATCTAGATATCAGAGGAGCACGATTGTGTGAGTTATCACGTTGAAAAACTAAAGTCAAGCATACATCTTGATTTGGTTTTAGCTGTTTTACGCCACTTTCAATATTGTTTTCTCAGTTTTATCACGGAGTTTATCACGGAGTTTTCTTGGTTAGTTACCAGTACTACTGGTCCAATAATCCGGACACCAGCCAGTCGGTCGTAATGCTAACCCCACAACCCTGAGCGCCAAGGATGGCAGCCATTACCACCATTCATTTGTAAAGTCGTTGGTATGAACTCAGTGTTGAATCAGCGACCTCCGGCACTCATGACAGACGCTCATGCATATTGCGCAGCTATACATGAGCGTTCGCCGAAACTGAAACTTACAACACATTCGGATTGGTATGCTGTTCGTACACGATTGGCGACACTTTTAGGCTGCGTTCAATAGTCAATTAACGTTATCGTTTAACGTGAAACCCAGTTTTCTTTTCGATGAAATAAAATGTGTTCGACTGAAAATGACCCGTCCCGCGAAAAACCAACATGATGGCCTCTGCGTAATGTATCGGCCCAGATCTGCATGCGCAGTCCGCGCAGACTGATTCGGGCCGGCACATTTCGTCTCAGGGGGATAGAGGTATAGAGTAATTATTCCTGAAACAGAAAGTCCATAGTAGGCGAAAAGTGTATATCCGAAGAAGTCTGCGCGACATGATTAGGTTGATCCGGGTCGATACTTTACGCAGACTCAACAATGTTGGAAGGATTAGTACTGTTTCAGTGTATATTGCACGCATGGTTTGTCTCACCCATTAGACGTTCTCTAGCACATCGCATGAACGGAACAATACCACTATCACCTACTCACGCAGGGTTTGTCTCACCCATAAGACGTTCTCTAGCACATAGCATGCACGGAACAAGACCATTAGCACCTACTCACGCAGGGTTTGTCTCACCCATAATACGTTCTCTAGCACATAGCATGAACGGAACAAGACCACTAGCACCTACTCACGCAGGGTTTGTCTCACCCATAATACGTTCTCTAGCACATCGCATGCACGGAACAAGACCACTAGCACCTACTCACGCAGGGCTTGTCTCACCCATAAGACGTTCTCTAGCACATCGCTTGAACGGAACAAGACCACTAGCACCTACTCACGCAGGGTTTGTCTCACCCATAAGACGTTCTCTAGCACATAGCATGAACGGAACAAGACCACTAGCACCTACTCACGCAGGGTTTGTCTCACCCATAAGACATTCTCTAGCACATCACGTGAACGGAACAAGACCACTAGCACCTACTCACGCAGGGTTTGTCTCACCCATAAGACGTTCTCTAGCACATCACGTGAACGGAACAAGACCACTAGCACCTACTCACGCAGGGTTTGTCTCACCCATAAGACGTTCTCTAGCACATAGCATGCACGGAACAAGACCACTAGCACCTACTCACGGATGCGATATGATTTATTATTTATAACCGTTTCAATTCTTGAGATCACTTTGGACAAAAATCAATTGATCAATGATCAATTCCTACATTTTTCTAATATATTTATTAAACTGATATGTTGTAAACTTTCGATCAAATTTGGAGTTCCAAACAAATTATATTAGCATTTTCAAATCTCTTCGGAGTCATTAACTCCTTTTTGTAGTTAGCTCATTTCGTGTTGAACTCGATAAGCAAAACACATTATCAAACAAGTTCTCATTTTTTTAAACAAGGTTTTCACTCTTTATATGTCGAGTCCCGGTAGCTCAGTCGGTAACGACGCTGGCTGTCAATTCAGGGGTTGTGAGTTCGAATCCCGGCTCGGCCAACATTCTTTCCGACGTTTGACAAAAGTCATTCCGACATGCGTCATTCGACCTCCACCAATGGGCTAAGTCTATGTGGAAAAGCAGCCAGTTGCTTGGGAAGATTGTTATGTGGAGCACTGGTGTGAGAAACACATGAGTAGGTGAACTGGCCGCCGTGATATGACTGAGAAATTGTTAAAAACGGCGTTAAACCCCAATCAATCAATCAATCACTCTTTATATAAAGTAACTATCAAATACACTGTGTACGTGTTACACGATTGTCTTATTAGTTGTTTTCAAAGCAGACTACCCTAAAATATCTCATCAGATAATCGGTTATAGAACGAACTTGATCCCCGAAAGAGTGTGGAATAGAGGATTCATGTTTAAGATTTTAAACAAGCGTCATTCGTCTTTCACCAATGGGCTAATAGTCGATGTGGAAAAGCAGCCAGTTGATTGGAAAGTATGTTGTGTGGAGTACTGGTGCAAGAAAGCCAAGAAACACATGAGTAAGTGAACTGGCCGCCGTAATATGACTGATATTTTTTTGAAAAGGCATTAAGCTCCAATGAATAAATAAATCAATTATTCTGAATTATTTTTAGATTTTATTTCTTTATTGCGAGACTGGACTGCTACTAAATTCGGAACTATTTCGAACATTAATTGCTGAATCAAACAGTCTAAAAGTTGTTTATCTGTTTCACTTTCCGGTTTATGTTTTCTTTTATTCTCTAGCCCAGATGATAATTGCTACTATATTCGGAAATCATTGCAACATTAATTGTAATCTAAAAGTTGCTACGCGATATTAGTACCATCCTATAATTGGGTCCTTTCGTGCAATACTTGATAAGTAAATATCATTAACACGATGTTTATTGGTAACAGCTATTCCTCACGATATATATATCTATAAGTAGCTCGTAGAGGTTTTATTTCTAGGAAAATTGAAATTAGCTTAGCGGAAATAGAGTGGAAGGGTTTCCAGTTGGTTCTAGTCTGAATTTAAGTGGTATTTGTAGCAGGCGACTTTGATAACCTCTAGTGCAAAGTATGGAAATCACTATAGAGAACATATACTTATTGGTCACCACATAAACAACACTAACAACGCCAACAACAGCAACACAATATTATTGATATTGATAATTATAATAAAATAATAAAACTGATACTACTATTACTGCTACTATTACTACTACTACTACTACTACTACTACTACTACTACTACTACTACTACTACTACTACTACTACTACTACTACTACTACTACTACTACTACTACTACTACTACTACTACTACTACTACTACTACTACTACTACTACTACTACTTCTACAACTACTACCACTACTTGTTCTACTACTACTCCTACTACTACTACTACTACTTCTACTACTACTACTACTACTACTACTACTAATACTACTACTACTACTACTACTACTACTACTACTACTACTACTACTACTACTACTACTACTTCTACAACTACTACCACTACTTGTTCTACTACTACTCCTCCTACTACTACTACTACTACTACTTCTACAACTACTACCACTACTTGTTCTACTACTACTCCTCCTACTACTACTTCTACTACTACTACTACTACTACTACTACTACTACTACTACTAGTACTGCTACTACTACTATTACTACTACTATTACTACTTCTACTACTACTACTACTACTACTACTACTACTACTATTACTACTACTACTACTACTACTACTACTACTACTACTACTACTACTATAATAACTACTACTACTACTACTTCTACTACTACTACTTCTACTACTACTACTACTATAACTACTACTACTACTACTACTACTACTACTATACTACTACTACTACTACTACTACTACTACTACTACTACTATTACTACTACTACTAC